>JAJIBD010020861.1:0-88246 GCA_021461705.1 Cryptotis parvus
TTTTTTTAAGTATTTTATTATACCACCGTGAGATATACAAATAAAAAGATATACAATTAAAAAGTTCATGTTTGGGTTTTGGTCATACAGTGTTTCAGCACCCGTCCCTCCACCAGTGCCCATCTCCCACCACCAACATCCCCGGTTCCCTTCCCCTTCCCCAGCCCTGCTCCATGGCAGGTTCTTTATTTCTTTCCCTTTCTCTTCTCTCTTTTCTTTTCCTTCCCTTCCAGACTATGGATTACAGAACATACATTAAAGGGTTGTCATGTGTATCCTTTTGCCTCTATTTAATGCTCAGTTCTAGGTTGGCATTAGTACCCTCGACTATTATTAGCACCCTGTTCCATTTTCTGTCTTACCTAAACTCTGACTCCCACACGTTTGTGATAATCTCCACCTTTGACAAGACCTCCTGATATATGTTTCACTTGACCTTGGATATTGGTATCATAATATGTACATATATATTTATGCCATGCAAATAAATGCAGTCATTCTGTATCTGTCTCTCTCCTTCTGGCTAATTTCGCTCAACATAATCTTCTCCATGTCCATCCATTTAGAGGCAAATTTTATAACTTCATTTTTCCTAACAGCTGCATAGTATTCCATTGTGTAGATGTACCAAAGCTTTATCCAGTCATCGATTTTCGGGCACTCTGGTTGCTTCCAGATTCTGGCTATTGTGAATAATGCTGCTATGAACATAAAAGTAGGGATGGTGTTTCCGCTGCGTATTTTTGGTTTCCCAGAGTAGATTCCCAGGAGTGGTATGGCTGGGTCAAATGGGAGTTCAATTTCTAGTCTTTGGAGGAAAGTCCATATTGTTTTCCAGAAAGGCTGTACCAGCCGGCATTCCCACCAACAATGGATGAGTGTCCCCTTTTCCCCACACCCACGCCAGCACTTGTTGTTCTTGCTCTTTTGAATATGTGCCAGTCTCTGTGGTGTAAAGTGGTATCTCATTGTTGTTTTGATTTGCATCTCTCTGATGATTAGTGATGATGAGCACTTTTTTCATATGTTTTTTGGCCATTCGAATTTCTTCCTTGCTGAAGTTTCTGTTCATTTCTTGTCCCCATTTTTTGATGGGGTTGTTTGTTTTCTTCTTGTAAAGTTCTACCAGTGCCTGATATATCCTGGATATTAACCCCCTTATCAGATGGGTATTGGGTGAATATTCTTTCCCATTCTGTGGACTGCTTTTGTATCTTAGTCACTGTTTCTTTTGAGGTGCAGAAGCTTTTCAGTTTCATGTAGTCCCATATGTTTATCTTTTCTTCTAGTTGCTTTGTTAGTGATGTTTCACCTTTGAAGATGCCTTTAGCTTCAATGTCGTGGAGGGTTTTTCCTATATTTTCTTCAATGTACTTTATGGATTCAAGTCTGATATTGAGATCTTTAGTCCATTTTGATCTGATTTTTGTGCATGGTGTTAGACACAGGTCCAAATTCATTTTTTACATGTTGCTGCCCAGTTTTCCCAACACCACTTGTTGAAGAGGCTTTCCCTTACTCCATTTTAGACTCATTGCACCTTTATCAAAGATTAAATGATCATGTGTTTGAGGTTGGGTGTCAGGATACTCAATTCTATTCCATAGGTCCACAGGTCTGTTTTTATTCCAATACCATGCTGTTTTAATTACTACTGCCTTGTAGTACAGTTTGAAGTTGGGAAAGGTGATGCCTCCCATCTTCTTTTTCCCGAGGATTGCTTTAGCTATCCTTGGGGGGTTTATTGTTCCATACAAATTTCAGGAGCGTTTGGTCAATTTCTTTGAAGAATGTCATCGGTATCCTTATAGGGACTGCATTGAATCTGTACAGAGCTCCTAGGGAGTATTACCATTTTGACAATGTTGATTCTCCCCATCCATGAACAGGGAATGTGTTTCCATTTTCTTGTGTCCTCTTTTATCTCTTGGAGCAGTGTCTTGTAGTTTTCTTTGTACCAGGTCCTTTACATACTTGGGTAAGTTGATTCCTAGGTACTTGATTTTCTGTGGCACAATTGTGAATGGAATAGTTTCCTTAATATCCCTTTCTTCTGTTTCGTTATTTGTATATAGGAAAGCCACTGACTTTTGGGTGTTGATTTTGTATCCTGCCACTCTACTATATGCGTCTATTGTTTCTAGGAGTTTTTTTGTAGAGAGTTTAGGGTTCTCTAGGTATAATATCATGTTATCTGCAAATAATGATAGCTTGACTTCTTCCTTGCCTATCTGGATGCCCTTGATGTCCTTTTTCTTCTCTGATTGCTATGGCAAGTACTTCCAGTACTATGTTGAATAAAAGAGGTGAGAGGGGGCAACCTTGTCTTGTCCCTGATCTCAGGGGAAGGCTTTCAACTTTTCCCCATTTAGAATGATGCTTGCTGTGGGCTTTTGGTAGGTGGCTGTAACTATCTTGAGGAAAGTCCCTTTTTTAATCCGACCCAGGGATGCTGATCCAGAGACTCACAGACATGGGGCAGAGCTGATACTTGCTCTTCCCTGTGCCCAGCCACTCACCAGGTGCCTGGGAGGGATGGCAGTTACTAGCCCTGGTCTGCAAACCCCAGCAGAGCCACGCAACAAGCCAGACGACACCCCCCACTCCATGAGGGCCTCCATTTTCCACATCCGGACCTCCCTCTCATCAGACTCCATCCAGCAGAAGAGCCTATCACAGCCCGGCTGGGCGCGTCCACTTGCGGTCGCACGGTCCATCAATAAATGCTGTATTTAGAGGTGACTACAAGAGTATGCTACCCACACAGCAAGCCTGGCAAGCTGCCCGCCTCATATTTGATTTGCCAAATACCAGTAACAATTATGTTAGGTCATTCCTATGACGTAATATAATGGTTTGAGGCCTCTTTATGTTCCTGGATGAGCAGATGCCTTTGGGCTCTACTAGCATGAGACAGGACATATGGAGATGTTACTGGAGCCTGCTCAAGCAAATTGATGATGAAAGGGAAGATAGTGATAGTGATATCATTATATAAGGGAATTTGTATCCTGGGTTATATGGCCTCCTATATGGCTCCTAGTGGAGAATGTTTGTAGAGAGCATGAATTCAAAACTGTGATGTGATAAGAGAACACAGTTCTAAATATAAAATGCATCCTAATAACTAAAATACTATAAAGAGCAGGGAAGAGGGGTTGGAGCCATTGTATAGTGGGGGAGAGTGTTTGCTTTGCATATGGCAACCTGGGTTCTATCCTCAGATTCTTATACGTACCCCAGGCACCCTCAGGATTTCATTTGTGTGCAGAGCCAGAAGGAACCCCTGAGCATTGCCAGGTATAACCCAAAAAAGAAAAAAGAGGCACATATAGATATGTATATGTATGTATGTATGTATATATATATATATATGAAGAGCAAATGGATCAGATTAACTGCAAATCTTACTAATAAATTGTTTTGAAGAGTGAAGTCACCAATAATTTAGTACCAGAACAAAATGACACAACTCTTTACATTAGCTCATTAATATATAGACAGTTATAAAATAATAATATTGAATGTAAATAATGTTTATTTAAATATATGCTTATTTAACTTTATGATTAAATATAAACTATATGTTTATTTAGCTTTATTTAACTATATGTTATATAGTTAACTATATGTTAAATTTAACATATAGTTATTTTAACATATTTAACATATAGTTAATAAATAACATCTTTAACATAGTTATTTAACTATATGTTAAATAACTATATGTTTTTATTTAAATTTATCTAACTATATGTTATATTTAACTAACTAAATATAGTTTATTTAACTATATGCAGTTGTGACCACCAAACCCAATCCCACCTTACCAGGAAAAAAAATAAAACTTTAATATGTATATGATTATAAGGCTTATTATTAGATGTGCTAGTATTTTTTGTAGTAAGTTATTATGTCAAATAATGTTCACCAAAAATATGAATCAATTACTGATATGTTGATAGGAAATACATTCAGGAACTTGGAACCAACAAGTGTGAATCCATGATTTTTATTTTTTATCCAAGTACTTAGCTTTTACTTAAACTATATCTTATCACTAAAGTGAGACTGTAACTTGTCATCTGCTCTTAATGGGATTTAGAATTCAGTAGTAGCAGTATTTTAATTGCAGCTTAATTGAGAGGTACTCTGATTTCCCTATCTTAATTTAAATTTATATATAATTACTTGTCTTTGGACAGTTGGATGTGGATTTAAAAGACAAATGAATTCTACTTATTTAGCAAATGATAAGTGATTAGAATGAGTTTTATTAGTGATTAGAATGAGTTTTATTAGGTTATACCTTCTCAATTAGGACAACAGTTTAATGAAGACTAAGAAATATTCCTGTGACCTAAACAATAATACAACAGGTAGGGTGCTTGTCTTGCACTTGGCTGACCAGGGTTCTATCCTCCACATCCTATAAGGTCCTGAGCAAAAGGCCAGGATTAACCCCTGAGCATCACTGGGTGCCACCCAAAAACAAAAATAAAAATGAAATAAATGTTCCTTGCAATTTTACAAACATCATTTCTTTCATATAAATGAAATTAAAATATCATAAAACACACACACACATACACACAAACATCAGGCCTAGAGACAGAACAATAGGTAATAAGCTTGTCTTCCACACAGCAGAGCAGAGTTAAGTTCCTGGTACCACATAAATTCACCCTTTTGCAGAAATGATTCCTGAATCAAAGCTAGAAGTAAGCCCTAAACAACAGACTATTTCCCTACAACAAACACAAATGACAATAACAACAAAACCACAAATACCATAGTATTTTTGCCATATTTGTAAATGGAGGTATATTTTCCTTCATTGTTATAATAGAGAAAACTTTCAGTGCCTTAATCCCCCTAATAAGCCTATGAATTCAGCTTCTCTTGAGAATTTATTTGCAAGTTACATTAACAGCGGGATTTAGTTCTTATACAACTGATTTGATCACTTAACACCCAGTAATCCAAAATCTCCAGTTAATTCAGGGAAAGAAAGAGTTTTTCAATTATTTTGACTACAAAGGATAAACATATTAATGTAAGTTTTTAAAATTGCTAAATATAATGAGATAATATGAATATTATATTCATTAACTGGATGAGTAGGTAGCATGCAGTGTGTTATAATAAATAGCTAAGTATGTAAAGTAAATATGAACTTTAAATTTAACTTGCTTTATCATCAATTCATTAAATAATCAGATGTATTTATGTTTGAAATTATGGTTTACATAGACCTACATTTCAAATCTATGTGACTAAGATGCTTTACAATGAGTGAAGGTAATAATGCTTCATAAATTACATGCTTTATTAACACATGAGTTAGTTTATTAGAAAATAATGGCAATAGAAACAAAAATATTTCCTGTATTTTATAACTTATTATTCTGATTTATTTTAAAATATGTCTGCTAATATTTTTAAGTGGCATCTTCAAATTTTGTGATGATCCCATCAATTAGCCTGTATCTGTTCGTGTAATATCAAAAACTAAAAAAGAAGCAATATTTATGTAAAATAAAATTCTGAAGTAAAATTGAGAGAGCAGGTGGTTAAGTCTAGCATATCCTTGGTAAAATTTTGTTTGATATCTTGGAGATTGTCTTGCAAAATCTTCAAGAAAGAGGCAATTACCTATATAACTCCACAATAAAGACAGAGCATTCAGTAGAATGAATGATAGTGACCAGAGAGGTAAATGGGTTGTCAAACTCTGTCACCTTATCACTGAGGATTTCCTACATAAAAATGACAGGGAGGATACATGATGGCCTTAGACTTAATAGATAGTGTAGCAAAAAAGGAGGAAAGGATAATCACCTCTATAGTGAATCTGATGCATTGCTTTGCGTGAGAAGGTAAGCTGTATTATACGTATCCAGAATATTGTCACAGACTCGGAATAATAATGCTGCACATTGTATACTTTATTGGTGGAGACAATAGCTCTTCTTCCAGGAGAATATTAATGCTTTCCTTCTTCCAAACCAAGTCTCAGAGCAAGAAGAAGGCTATAATAACACTATAGGATGAGATCCCAAAGTTCACGCTTTATCAGGACAAGTGATACCTTAACTATTGGATCAGAAGACTGAATGTTTTGGATGAAGTCATTTCAATTTAACAAAAAAGAAACAAACACACTGTTATGTGATTAAAATACTGTCAGTGAAGAATAGGAAATAATCAATCAACTATTTAATTCATCATGTATATTAATATAGTAATAGCTCAAAGGGAAAACTCAAAATAAAGAAATAGAACTATAAAATGTATTACAATCAGTTTCAATTTGAGGTCATATAGCTAGAGAGTAGATGTGTATTTTCAGGAGTAAATGAATACATGAAACTCTTCCACTTAAATTATTTCAGCATATAAAACCTAAAGCCTCATCAGCAGATACAAAATAAAATGTTAAAGTTTCCTATAGTAATTCCCAACTTTGTTATAGTTTTCATTTTAAATTCAATTCACACTAAAATTCTAAATATATTTAGAATTTTAGTGCAAAATATAAAGATAAGATATATTTTTTCCTAGGCATAGAATTCAGTTAATATCATTGATTCTATTAGAGAGGTAGTGATATTCATTCTTGAAAAAAGGAGAGGATTTGTTGAAAAGAAAGTTACATATAAAAATCATTGAATGTAAATTATTACAAGAAAACATGTATTTTATACAACTAGTTTATATTATGAGAGGCACACCAAAGTATTTTTACCTTATTTTAACAAAATTACATCACATAAAAGTTCATCCAAAGATTACAATTTGTACTAATTTCATAACAGCATTTCACAAATACCAACTGAATATAACAATAGAATCATTTTAGTAGAATGCTATTTGCATTAATATTCTTGCCTTGATAGTTTCTTCATTATGACAAATTATGAGGAACACTGAACAATATAATTTTATTTACAGTTTTATAACCTTTACCAGTAAAAATGTAGAAATAATATATGGTGGCTAAGTACATACTAAACTTAAATTGCATCCATTTTTATATTTTTTTATTCATTTTATGGAATCAACCATGGTGCAGCAGGGAGGGAGGGTGGTTACCTTGCATGCAGTGGACATGGGTTTGATATATGGAACCCTTTCTGCATATCTCTGATTGCAGAACCAGGATTTAGTTCTTATCACTGTCGGGTGTGGCCCACAAAATATATATTCATTTCACCACTGTAATTATACATATATACTTTAATATAGGTGGACCACAATAGCATGATATAAATAAAATGAGAAACTAGGAACAGGAGAGCAGGAGAATCCACATAAGTAAGTTATACATATATAGTTCAAACAGTCCATTCATTTTTCTTTAAAAAATGAATTCACTAAAGATGACATAAATGGCCAAATTGCCCATATTCTCATATATACAATTTAAAAATTCCTAGGATTGTTCCTTCTAAAATTCAAAAGTCAATGAGATTTGGATAGGTACCAAGAATTCATTTAAAGTCTATTTTTTCTCTTTCTACACATACATCACCAAAAGATAAAGATATATTAGGAAATAAATAGGCATACTACAAACATTATTTTTTAAACTATCTTAATTGTGCAGCTCAATGACAGTGAATACATTATGATGCAGCAAACAACAATATCTATCTTTAGAATTTTCTATATTCCCAAATTACATCCATTAGACCATAAAGTTCAGTTCCATTCTTCCATCCATAGCAACCTCCAAGCTATATTGTCTCTATGAATTTAATTCTAAGTGAACTGTGATAAGTGGAATTCTACACTACTGTCCTTTTTTGATTAGGCTATTTCACAATAATATAATGCCTTTATGTTTAATCCAGGTTTTAGCTTATATCATAATGCTCTTATTTTAAATACAATATAACATTTTATTTTATGTATGTAAATATTATGTATGTGTAGATGTATACAATGTTTTAAAGCACAGGATAGTGAATTTTATTTAAAAATATCTATAGAAACTACCAACAGAACTACAATTTGTTTCTCTTAAAAACTAAGTAAAACAAAGAGTCACTACTCAGGAAAATTAGGAAAATGGACACACATTACCTGTAAAAGAATGAAAATGGGAAATCACGGAAAACTGCATTGAGTGGATAGTTAAAAATATAATATAATTAAAAGAGAAATAAAGAAATAAAATGAACTCTCTGTTCACAATTACTCTATACTGATGAGATTCACCAGACCTTTTAACAAAGCCTATTTTTCTCTTTTTACATCTACAGGACCAAAAGAAAAACATATTGTAGGAAATAAACAGGCACAGTATAAATATTATTTTAAACTATTTTAATTGTACAGCTCAATGACATGCAATGCTATACAGTTCAGCAAATACGGCAACATTCACACAAATAAATAAAAGAAATAGACCTGTAATAAAAAGAAAAAAAAGATAAGTAATTAATAACCTCCCACAAGAAAGTTCAATAAATCCAATCAGGTTTCTCTGTAGTATTTTTAAACTTTTAAGAGAAAATGTATATCAGTTCTTTAAATTTTATGTGTGAGTGTCTGTGTGCATGTGTGTGTAATCTATAAGTGAAATAAATACCTTCTAGTCCAGTTTATGATGCCAGTATTATTCTAATAGTAAAAATGATATTTCAGAAAAGATTGCTGTAACCAAATGCGATATAAAAATCTACTTTTGAATTAGCAAATTAGCAATGTATACAAAAACTATATACCATGGCCAACTCAGGTTTGTTCTAAAAATAAAAAAGTTAAATTAAATAACACACTAAATCAATAATACATCAAATCATCATGATAAAGCAGAAAGCCACACTGTCACTTTCAATGGCAGCACAAAAAATGCTATAGCAGTGTTTACAATGTAATTATGATTAAATTTCTGTCGATGAAGTAAAATATAGGGAAATTTGCCAAACTTGATACAAATATAAACAACCACTTGCAGATGTCATTAATGTTAAGAAATTAAGAACTTTCCCAGTAAGTCAAGAAATAATGTAAGTATATTTTCTCTAATAAATACATTTCAATATTTTATTGCCAATCCAAGATGGTATCACTTGTATCACTTTTCTTCTTATTGTTCATCGAATTGCTCGAGCAGCGGGCACCAGTAACATCTCCATAGGACCTGTTGCAAGCAAGTGTAGCCCAAGGGCATCTGCTCACTCCAGGAACACAAAGAGCCTCAAACCTTTTGTTCAGGTCATGGGAATGAGGTCTATAATTTTTACTAGTTTTCAGCATATCAAATATGACATGGGGAGCTTGCCAGGCTCTGCCATGCTGGTGGTATACTTCAGTAGTAGGCTCTCACTTGATCAGTTGATCACTTGAATCCCGTTATTCATTGATTTGCTCCAGCAGGAGCCAGTAACATTTCCATTGGACCCTATCACGTGCCAATGTAGCCCAATGGCATCTGGTTGATTCAGGAATATGAAGAGCCTCAAACCGTTCCTTCAGGGTCTTTACAAGGAAGTCTGACCATCTTGTAGGTTGTTGGCCACGTGATCTTTTGACATCCCGTGGGATCCAGTCGGTAATGGCTTTAGTCCAGCGGTTGTCTCCAAATCTCATTACATGTCCAGCCCATCTGATTTTTGAAGCCTTGGCAAACGAGACAGCATCCCTGATTCTGGAATAGTGATGGAGGTCAGAACTCCGATTCCTTCTCTCACTTGAGTGAGGCGTGATATTCCAAGCATAGCTCTTTCGATTCCTCTCTGGGAGACCGGAATAGCATTCTCATCCTGCTTTCGTAGGGCCCAGGTCTCTGAGGCGTATGTTTATGCAGGGGAACAGTGGAGTCAAAGAGAGGTGCCTGGAGCCGGAGGTTCTTTGTCCTTTTTAGCTATTTCTTCGATGCCTTTGAAGGCATTCCATGCCGCTCTCTTCCTCCTGCGCAGCTCAGGTTTTAGGTCGTTCATCATGTTGATTTCTCGACCGAGGTACACATAGCTGCTGCATTCACAGATGTTTGTTCCATTGAGAGTGATGTTTGTTCCATTCAGAGATGTTTGTTCCATTGAGAGTAGGCTCTCAGTTTGTGTATTTACTGTTGAACCAGTAAAGCAACAATTTAACTATGCTTATTTCTCCAATAAACACAATTCAAAAATAGTTACAATAATATAAAGCATTTTACTGTGAGTAATAAAAGATAGGGTCTGGGGTCCCTGTCTCTCACAAAATAGCTTATTGTATATAAATTCTCAAAGTATGTAGTTAACTGAATGTAGAAGCATCAAACTAAAAATTGTGCAACCTCTGAAATAAATGGTATTTAAAATTCCAAAAGATATCAATAAAGTTGACAGTGTATGGTACATGATAACTTATAAATATATAAGCTTATAAACTTTCATGCACTAAACCCTGTCAAAGTTTGAACCAAACTCAACAATGTTAAGGCCTTAGTACAGCTCTGTGCTCAGAGATCTCTCCTGGCAAGACTTTGGGGATCATGCATGCCTGGGATTGAAAGTGGGTTGGTTGCAAGCAAGATAAGTGTCCTACCTGTACTAACCTTTGGCCCCAGAAAACTTATACTTATTTTCTATTTTGTTACTATTATTTTCTGATAATTGAAATTATAATACAAGCTACAAAATCTATGTAGAATTTTGACTCCATTTACCATGCTAATTTATCATTGTAAATTCTAATAAAGGAAAACATGTGTTAGGTATGAGTTCAAATACAAAAGAGGATGGATATTTTTCCTACTAGCAACAATCCCACCACCAGTGTCAACTTCCCTTCCTTACCTGCATCAGTCTCGCAGTTTCCCTCTCCTTGCTCACCCTGTTCCAGGCTCCAACTTGACAAACACCTTTATAAATTTGATTGTTCCAGTTTGGGTCTCATAACTGTATTTTCTGTAGTTTGGATATTTATCTACACCCTTCATTTGTATTACCAATGTACCTGGATCCCCTAGACACCTTCCCCCCATTTTTTCCCACCTCACCATTGATTTCTTGAATTTTATCTTGTTTAGTTTTTGAGAAAAAGTGTAGAGCCTCCTCAGTAAACTTAGAATTGAGATACCATATCACTCAATAATTCCACTTTGGGGCATCTACCCACAGGACACAAACATACTCTTTCAAAAGAACAAAATGAACTCCAGTGTTCATTACAGCATTTGGTACAATAGCTAAGATGTGGAATCAACCTAGAAGTCCAATGATAAAATAGTGGAACATGAAGATATAGCATATATGGGGAAGGACTGATATTACAGAAGGTCTGGCCTTTGCCAAAAGCAATAATTAACTATCAGATTGTGATAGCTGTATATTATCATGTCTATAAATAAGATCTAAAAAACAAAACAGCAAAACAGAGAAAAATATTCTAAGATTCAGCAATTCTTTCTAATAATGTTACAAAACCTTCTTGTTAAATCTAAAACATTCTACTCTAGCTTGTTTCAATTATCATTAGGTTGTAGCTAATGGCTGCTGTTGTTTTTGACATTATGGAAGGCCAGCGTCTTTAATGCACAGACCACAAATTGATCAGTAAAAATAAATTGATGAGAACTTTTTCAGTGCTAATACCTCCAGTTATTTTCAGTACACTGAATTATGATGCTGAAAGGATATATTTTACAGACACATTTTAAATCATACAACTTTTAAAATGTTTTATTATTTTTTAAATTTTCCCCTCTGAAGTAGTATTATTCAAAAATGGTTTGATAAGTATATATAAAGATTATATAAAAATTAGACAGCACACTTAGGATAATCAGGGATATACACTATGGAGAAAATCATTCATCAAAGAGTACTGAAAGTTTCAAAGCATGTTAATTTTTCATAACTATATGAAGTGACATAACTAGATAAATCTAACTTTAGTCTTCAATATGAAAAAAATAAAATGCACAATAAATTATTTTCCAGCTTTGGACATATTGTTTTAAATTTATTATAGTTTAGGAACTGTGCTTGCAATAATGCCAAAGTTTTATCAAGTTGATATACAAAATTACTGCATTCATCATCACAAAACTGCCTAAGACCTCCACCATGACTTTACGTCACCTCTAGTAGTACTCATTATTCTCCTCTACCAAGGTCCAACTGCTCGGTAATTGTAATCTGAGTTCTATAGTCCAAGATTAAGTACTTATATTTGTTTACTGCTTAGAGTCCAATTCTCTCTATAAACCACAGATAAAGGATATCATATGGAATTTGTTGTTCTCCCCCTGACTTGTTTTCTTAATGTAATACCTACAACTTCCATCCAATTACAGAAAATAGCTAGATAAGTATTCATTATTCATTTTTAATTTAATTTTTATTATCTAATATTTCATCACCTAGCACAAATCCCACCACCAGTGTGTCCCACCACAAAACACTCATTTCTCATGGCCCCCTTCCCCATGCCTGCTCCCCTCAGCTGGCATCAATTATATTGACCATTGCAGCCCATATATGGCAGTGGTATTGATAAAGTCATGACTTTTTTTCTGGTTTGTTATGTGCTAATCTGGCCTATTTCTTTTTTTTGTTTGTTTGCATTGACCATCTGAATGAATTTCTATAACATGGTTGGTTTCTACTAGTTTGATGTACCATGTGGCCACAAAACGGTCCATAAAGAGAATCACTAGCAGCTCTACCTAGTGTGTCTGTGTCTCTGAATCATGGCCAACTGCCCAGGAACAGTTCCACCGGGTTTCCCGCATGGGACCGAGGTGGGGGGGCGATGAACCTCAGCTCCATCTCCACAGATGCCTGGTGACTTTAGCCGCCAAGCAAGATTTTTTATGTTGTAACAGAACACTAGCTGGATAGTATTCTGTTATGTACATATAGCACATTTTCTTTTTGTATACATCTATTCTTGGATGTTTGTTGTTTTTATTATCCTGATTATTGCGCTAACTGCTATTGTCAACATATTTTTTGTGTTGAGGCATAAATGCAAAAATAAAATGCTGGGTCTTATGGGGGCTTTACTTTCAGTTTTTGAGAAATCGCCATACATTTTTCTTAGAGGCTGAACCAGATTACTTTACCTTCGATAGAAAGCTATAGTCCTTTTCACATGATATCAATCCAATTCTTGATGTTTTTTTGTTATATGTCATATACACTACATTGTTGTTTTGTGTTGCATTTTCTTGATAGTGATGGTGAAAATTTCCAGCACATATACTTGCTGCTCTTATGTCTTTTTTGGGCTATTGTCTGTTCAATCCCTTTCTTCATTTTTTTTTTTGAAGAGAGTACTAATATCTGTATTTGAGCTTTGGAAGTGCTTTTTTTTCTTCGATATTAGTACATTATCTCATGCATTGTGGACAAACGTTTTTTTCTCAATACAGTGACTTTTTTAATTTAGCCTAAAATTTTTCCATATAAAATTTTAATATGATATAGTTCTAATTCCTTAATTTTGTTGTGTTACTATATCCCTTGAGTTAAGTCATTGAAGACCCTTTTGAGATCCATACTCTAGAGTATGCCTGTGCTTTACCACAACGTGTTTAACAGATTCTGGTGTATGATTTTATCACACGAGAAATTAACTTTTGTGGAACTTTGATTTAGTCAAAGAGTACCAGGTGCTCTACCACCTGTCCTAAAAAATCCACACTACTGTCATTGTTTTCCACAATAACTAGGCTCCAAAAGACTTTGATGACATTGTTTCCAAAACTGCTTCCTGATTTTTCACCTGCTATGCTGACTCATGAACTTAAGCTCCTTTGCAGTGATTTGTGCAGACATCACATGTGCTGTCTCTCACACTTGTCACCTATAGTATACTAGCCTCTCTACACACCGTTTTGCTAGCACTGAGAGCAACAGAATAAAAATTCAGACATATGCAAACCTGTAAGTACCTTAATAATTGCTGCACATTTTATCATACTCATCAAATCATAAAGGCATTTGTGATATTAGTGTTTTTTTTGTTTTTTAGAATTTGAATATTGCTCTAACTATAAACAGGAATTTAAATGGTAGCTTGTGTATATCACTTAGAAAATCATACAACATTTCAAGAAGTTTCTTATGTTTAAGAGTAGTAATAAAAAGAACAAAAAGGTAGATTTACCCAGTTGAAACAATACCTTTTTTTTTTTTTGGCATGGCTTACATTTGGTTGATTTATTATTACATTTTGTTCTTTTCTGCTGTAATTCAACATCTGTTCAATTATCATATTCAAACACATATTTCCTTACCATGTTTTCTGCTCCATCTTTCCTTTGTTCTTTTGGACAAATTGACTGATGTCATTTTCATTTGCAATATGAAAAATTAAAGGTTAAGTGGAGATTGTGTAAGAAAAAGTAAGCCATCAAAAACAAATTATAGCTGAAAGAAAAATTATGTTGAGAAAGTTTTCTCACAGAAAGTATTATTGAAAATAAAAAATGATGTATACATGTACATATACATGTATGACATTGGCAATTGTTAACATTTTTATTATTTTTGATATAAATAATGTGAATTTGGTAACTGCATAGATCTCATCTCAGATTTTGAAAAAAATGTTGTTGCACTGAAGTAATGACACTATTAAGAATATCTTCCGATTTTATTTGTCTATGATTTCTTCTATTAAAATTTGCTTGCCAGGCACTGCCATGGATGGGATACTCTAATAGTTAACTCAAATTTCGAGCATTTATTGATGAACCTTTTCGTATTTGATATGCCAAATACCAGTAACAATTATAGACCTCATTCCCATGACCTGATGGAATGGTTTGAGGCTCTTTATGTTCCTGGACAAGCAGATGCCCTTGGGCTCTACTAGCATGATACAGGACATATGGAGATGTTACTGGTGCCCGCTTGAGCAAATTGATGATGATCAGGAAGACAAGTGACACATGAAGCCTTCAAAGGCATTGAAGAAGTAGCTAAAGGACAAGAACCCCGGCCCAGGCACATCTCTTCGACCCACCGTTCTCCCATTAACATACGCCTCAACCAGGGCCCTATGAACAGTGAGAAGCTATTTGGGTCTCCCAGAGGCCGAGACTATGCTGAATATCACGCCTCACTAAGTGAGTGAAGGAACGGAGTTCTGACCCCGCGATCCAGAATCAGGGACGCTTCTCGTTTGCCAGGCACGAAAATCAGATGGGATGGACATGTAAGCGATTTGGAGACAACCTCTGGACTAGAGCTGTTACGACTGGATCCCACGGGATGTCAAAAGATCACGTGGCCGCCCACCACAAGATGGTCAGACTTCCTTGTTAAGACCCTGAAGGAACGGTTTGAGGCTCTTCATATTCCTGAAACAACCAGATGCCATTGGGCTACATTGGCACGTGATAGGGTCCAGTGGAAATGTTACTGGCGCCCGCCGAGCAGATCGATGATAACGGATTCAAGTGATCAAGTGATCAAGTGAACATTATTATCATTTGTAACTTGATTTTCCCATATTCCCAAAGTAAAACTACTTCGCTTTGAAAATCCCTCATGATTTCATTTCACTTTATGAATTTCTGTATTCTCTCAAAATTTCATTCTTTATTTATAATAATAGAAAAAAAAAGCAAAACAGATTCTAAGTTTGAGTTTAATTTCTTTATGTTACCTGATTTCTATTTCTTACAGGGAATAAAACTAAATATTTTTATAAATCAGGTCTATTTTTGCTAATATTATCTTTTATTTATAATTGTTGAGAAGAAACATATATCTATACACATTTGCCTTTTTTGACTCAGTATGTAAAATGCATTGGAATCTTTTACAACCAAGTAATTTTACTTATAGCTTTAAAATATTTATTGGTTTATTCTAATTATATGCTTTCTTCTATAACATTTTCAATTACATATAATTTTAATAGATTTTCTGGCCTAATTGTAAATAAGGTAGTTTTTAATTTTCTTTAATAGAGATGCTCAGTGTGAATATCAATATCTTGGATTCAAGATATTTTTTGAATATATAACTTTGAACTATAATTTTTATTTATTTTTTTTACTTTACCGCCCATGAGATATACAATTACAAAATTGTTTATGAATAGGTTTCAGTCATACAGTGTTCCAGCACCCATTCTTACTCCAATTTACATTTCCCACCACCGTGTCCATGATTCCTTTTCCCCTCCCCCTTGCCTGCCTCTATGCAGACACTCTGCCTCTTCTCTCTCCCTCTCCCTCCCTCCCTCCCTCCCTCCCTCTCTCTCTCTCTCTCTCTCTCTCTCTCTCTCTCTCTCTCTCTCTCTCTCTCTCCCTTCTCTTATTCATTGTGTTTTACATACATACTTTTTTTGTTTTTTTGTTTGTTTGTTTTGCCTTTTTGGGTCACACCCGGCAATGCTCAGGGGCTACTCCTGGCTCTGCACTCAGGAATTACTCCTGGCGGTGCTCGGAGGACCATATGGGATGCCGGAGATCGAACCCAGGCCGGCAGAGGCGGGCCGCGTGCAAGGCAAACGCCCTACCCAGCTGGGCTATCGTTCCGGCCCCTACATACATACTTTTAAGGGTTACCATGTATGTCCCTTTGGACCTACCCTCTTGAAGATAGAGAAATCACCAAGTCTCACCTCTCCAAAAGGTGAATCTTTGCAGTTGACAGATGCAGAATTCTGAGGCCTTCTCGGAACCGAGGCAAGCCAATTCCACTTTCTGCCTGAACCTCCATAAATACCCAACCTCCATAAATACCTCCATAAATACCCAAGACTCTCCACATAAAAACAGTACAGCACTACAACTTAACCTCAACACACCGAACTGCCAAATTGTACCAAATCTATAGTTCATGTACTATGTGGCCTCATATATAACTGCACAGTACCTAAATATTTTATAGTACTGTTAGATCAATCGGATCAACTGAACTGCAGCAAATGTATTGGAAAACTGTATAGAAGAGCACACAGCTCAGGGAACCTAAATAATGACACTGAAGGCTCAACTAGCACTAACCAGCGTTGTGGATCCTCAGATAATGATACTAGGAACATCAATGTGACATAACAAATTGATCCAGTTGATCTATGTTTAGATATTTCATCTTTTTGTTGTAGCAAGTAATATGAAGTAACTTGTGCCTGCAAGGTGGCATGTTGGAGTAGTTGGTGGGAAATTTGGGACACTGATAGAGCGGGAATGGAAGTTTGCACTGGTTGTGAGACTGAGTTGGAACCGATATAGGAACATTTAGTGCTGGAAACAACTGGTAAACTTGATAAACCACCATGTTGCTATTTGAAAACATTCGATTTGCAGCTTAAAAGCAGCAAATTTAAAATATGAAAATTAGTTAATGTATAAGTAAAATAATTTCTTCCTTGTATTTTTCACTATTTAAATTACTGCTATGATTTTGAATTTTCATAGGCTTAGTGACACATTACATTGAACAAGAAAAGTTTGTAGGATATTTCCCTGTGCTATGTCAAATACCTCGGGCAATTTTTAGAATAACATTAAGGGAGGTGACATAGAATCAATTTATTTTTTAACTGTTGTTTGTTCATAGTGGTTACATGGACAAATTGTATGTTGTATGAATTAGTATTTCCAGAAGGAGGTGTCTCACTCTTCCCAAAGACTGAAGCTATTTCTGCATTGTATTTTGTGAATTCCTAACAGTGAACAAAATTTAATTCCCTGATTACCTTTAATTCATGCAAGTCCCATGATACTTTTGAATTCTAGTTATCAATATGCTCCAATTGCAAATTTGTTCCTTCTTTAAAACAAGCAAAATTTGAAAACATCATTGTGAACTAGGTGTGCATTTGAAGATTCTATATTTGAACAATTCCTCATTGACTTTCTTTCAACATCAATCTATTTAATAAACCAATTTGTCTATCTATGGAACATTTATTCATTGAAAATCAAATAAATAATATATTTAGGTTGAAATAAAGTAACTTGCGATTTTCTGAAAAATGTATATGGCTTTTTAGAGCTGGAGGGATAATATGGAGGTTTTGGTGCTTATGTTTCCTCTGGTAACTCTGGGTCAATACTTAGAACATATACAGTCTCCAAGCAGTGGGAGTGATCTCTAAAGACAAGGCCTGGACTAAGTCCTGAGTACAGTTTGTGCATGCTCTCAACACCCTCACTGAAAACTAAAATAAATGGCAAATATTCGCTGCATTTTCCATACATCTTCTACAAGAGACAGCTTAAAAGCAGCTCTTTAATTTAACCATACAATATGATCTAAATTTCAATATTTTATATTGCAGTTCATTACACTAATCATAACATTTAGCAAACTATATTTACTAAAACAGAAAATACATTTTAAATAAAGTAGAATATTTAATATTAATCAAGATATTTTTTAAATTTTATTTTACCACCGTGTGATACACAATTACGAAAATGTTCATGATTGGGTTTCAGTTATACATTATTGCAGCACCTGTCCTTCCCACCAATGCCCTATTCCTACCACTAATGGCCCCAAATTCCCTCTTCCCTCCCCAGCCTGCCTCTATACTCTATAGTAGGCACTTTTCTTCTCTCTCTCTCTCTCTCTCTCTCTCTCTCTTTCTCTCTCTTATATTATCTTACACATTGTGGCTTACCTTACAGACATTTAGGATCTTGTAAATCCCTTTGTGTACATTTAACACTCAGCTCAAGTCTGACATTATTATTTTCCACAGTTTGTAGAATACTGGTATATATTTATATCCAATTAATGAATACAGTAATTCTATAGCTGTTTTTTTCTTTCTGACTAATTTTGCTCAGCATGATAGTCTCCATGTCCATCCATTTGCAGATAAATTTCATGACTTCATCTTTTCTGACAATTGCATAGTATTACATTGTGTAAATGTACCATAGTTTCTTTAGCCAGTCTTCTGTTCCCGGGTCTTTAGGTTATTTCCAGATTCTGGCAATTGTGAATAGAGCTGCAATGAATACAGAAGTGCAGATAGTGTTTCTGCTATGTGTTTTGGGGTCTTCAGGGTATATTCCCAGATATTGCTGATTCAAACGGGAGCTCAATATCTAGTCTTTTAAGCAATGTCCATATTGTTTTCCAAAGGGCTCTAACAGTTGGCATTCCCACCAACAGTGGATGAGAATTCCTTTCTCCCCTCATCCATGCAAGCACTGTTGTTCTTGCTCTTTTGGATGTGTGCCAGT
This sequence comes from Cryptotis parvus, assembly GCA_021461705.1. Classification (NCBI taxonomy): domain Eukaryota; kingdom Metazoa; phylum Chordata; class Mammalia; order Eulipotyphla; family Soricidae; genus Cryptotis; species Cryptotis parvus. The sequence goes on from JAJIBD010020861.1 coordinate 19,163, forward strand.
CTCTCTAGCATGAGATGATACCTGATGATTAGTGATGAATGCACCTTTTTATGACTTTGGCCATTCGAATTTCTTCTTTTTGAAAATTCTTTCATTTCTATATTGAGTTGAATGATGTTTTAAAGGAATTTCTTTTGGGGGCTGGGGGGAGCACAAGTGTCTCTCAGATCTTATTTCTGTCTCTGCTCTCAGTGATCACTCTGAGCCATGCTCTCGGGACTATACGAAGTTCCAGTGTATAAATCAGGATGGACTGTATATTAGGCAAATTCTTGCTTGATGTACACTGTCCAGTACCCAAAGGGAAAATTTACTTTTTCCTTTATTTTTTTAAACTTAATAATCAGTTTTAGATAGACCATTAAAAAGTTGTTGGTGATTGGATTTCAGTCAGTTGTTCCAACACTCATCCCTCTACCAGTGCACTTTTCCCACCACTAATGTCCCCTAAAGGTAAAAATTTCTTATGATCGTTTTTCTCTGATAATTTAAATAAAACTTTGACAACCTAATGTAGAACAATTAATGTTGATAAATTTGGAACACTACTCTTCTTAAGATGTAATATTAAATATAAATCATAAGTGATTATATTCCATCTGTTTATTCAAGATCAAGACATACAACTCACTGAAATATAATTTTCACTTTATCACAAGAATGATACTATGTAAGATTTTTTTTTGTAATGTCTTCTTTATTTAATAAGTAAAGAAACTCTATGATTAGCACTAAGAATATTTTGACTGAAATTCATGAAAAAAAATGCAGAAAACCTTACTAAGTCATAACTTGAATATATGTCTATTGGCATCAAATTAACTGAGGAAACTGTTAGCCAGAATGTTTTGTGCTTAGAAATGAAATTTAAATACTGAAAACATTGTTTCAAAATATTAGCACAATAAATGGTTGGCTATAATACTACAAAATTTAGTTAAAGTTATATAACTCTTGAACAAAGAATATTTCAAATAAATCTTTCTTTATTATATATTATTGCATATTTTCTCAAGTTTTTATGGGTATGCAGAAAATAAATTAATATTTTTTTGTCTTTCTGTTACACTTAGGGTTTATTCTTGGTTTTGACTCAGGAATTACTCCTAGTGGTTCTCAAGGGACCATATGGGATGCTGGAGATAGAACCTGAACATGCTGCATGCAGGCAAAAGCCCTATCAATTGTACTATCACTATGGCTGCTAATATTATTATTTGACATGACATGAGAAGAAAGCAGTTAGGAGAGCAATTAGTGTATTTTAATATTTATTGAGATTGTATGGCTTACAATACCATTAGTGTTATAATTATGAATAAGTGTTTTCTGATTGCATTTACCATTGACTTATTTATTCATCCCAATTTTACTGAATATATGATAGGTTCTGATTTAGGTATTGAGTATATTCAAGTTAAAAAAGATTTTATTTCCTCACACAGAGACCACAGATCTGTGTGCAATAGTGATATAAAGTTTATAATAGAGCATAATGTTTCCTATGTTAATATGCGTTTAGGGAGCTATGGAAATACAGAAGTTTATGTTAGGAAGGCAAATGTTTTAGGCTAGGGAAATTTCTTAGAAATTTTTACTGAGTTTGGGACTTAGCAATGAATTTGGTGAAGGCAATTATTTGGCATACATAATGAACTGAAGCAAAATTTATCATGATATTTATAAAAACTGCAAGCACTAGGTATTCATATAATCCTTAGAAATGATAAATTTAAAGATAATAAGGTAGCATAATTGTAGATAATACTAAGATTATCACCAATTGGGTGTCTGTGGACCTACAGAATAAGCAGAAATTTCCATTTGAGTTACAGTAGCGGGTGCCACTCTCTTGCTCCTGTGACTATAGTAGAGTTGGATAATGCATTGGTCTGGGTGTGTCAGAGCCCTTAAAAATCTACAGAATCTCCTGCATAGGGTTAACCCTAAAATTCTGAATTTTCACCTGGTTCTCATGTTTGCTGTCACTAAAACATACATTATTTTCCCAGAGAAAATAATTTTAAGAGAGGAGAATAAAGTAGTTTTATTTTGAAAACTACTAGGCCCTAAGGGCAGGACCTAGAAATGCTAGAAATGGGCACTGCCCATATGGTCATGGCCATAACCTCTTTGCTTATGCAAGCTAAGGTGAGGCCAAATGAGGTCTTATCACCTCTGACCACAGTATTATGTAAACCTTGCAAATGCTAAATCTGTGACTGTTATGTTGCAAAGGCCCAGGAGTTTGCAAATGCCATCTGATTTGTGCTTGTACTCCCTCTACCCAAATATTGTATAAAAAGTTTAAATTGTGCTCAGTAAAACAAGTACTGCTATCCAGATCTCCAGATCTCCCACTGTGTTGGTGTCTTTCTTTCCTTTATCAGCAGCAGCAAGGCAGAGTTTCTCCCAAGTCCATCCCTCTCCTTTTTCTGCAGGTGATACTGGTGGGCCTCACAGATGGCTTATGTAAAGCCAGAAGAGGAGAGAGATGGTCGCTTTCTCCCCAACCACCTCTGCTGCCCAGGGACCCCCCCGGGCAGGCTAAGGACTGATAAAAGGCAAGTCAGTCCTAGGCCTTAGCCAGGGTTTCCTCAGGGTTCTTGTCTTCCTCACAGAAAAAGAATTTCCAGGAGTCGACAAGCGGTGAAGTAAAATAGGTTTTATTAAGAAGGTTTTAGGAAAGGGAAGGAGGAGGGAAAGTGAGAGAGAGAGTACACATCTCAGGAGGGGAGATGCGGGCAACACACATGCTCGGGCACCACATGTGCTCAGCCACATGGGCTCAGGCAGCATGTGTGTCCATGCAGCATGTGCGCTCCGTTCAGTATGGCTTTTATAGATTTCTCCCCTGTACTCCCATATGGGGAGTCAACCTAGGTTGCTAGGGCCCCAGTAGACTTTGGGAGTGGTCTTCTTTGAAAATCTCTTTTCCTTGACCTCTGTCCCTGCTGGATCTCGTCCTGGAATGTAGCGGTTAAGGGCTGGGCAGAGAGAGGTTGATTCAGCTCCTTCAGGGTTTGTTGTTGGTTAATGGATCTCATCAAGTCTTGGTTCCTGGCTCCTAAAGGTGACTTTGGACAGCCTTAGGGCAAGAATTCATTGCCTTGTGGGAACCCCCTGTCTGCCTGCCGACATCACAGGGATGAAGTCTGGCAAGATCTAGGGTCTCCCTCATTCTACCCAGGGACTGCTGACCAGGGCTCCCAACACAAACTGCATTGGTTTAGGAATTTATCTGAAACTAAGACTCCATTTCTGTGGCAGGTGTTACAGAAGAGAACTGAGAGACTATGATCTCCTTTTAGTCTTATCTGGATCTTCAATTCTGGACACTACTATTTGGTGCTCTGGGAAATATTTGGGGTGTGGGGAATTAAACACAGGTCAGACACATCCAAGTCCAGGTTTCTGCTTACTGAGCTTTCATCCTGGCCCCACGTATGAATGTGTTTCATTGGTCCCAGCTTTATCTTTACTTGCACTCCCTCAGTTTGGAGCTGGGAGCTACCAGGAGGAACTATTTTTAAAACACCACCTGGTTTTATGACTTTTCGAAATTCATTCAAACTTTTTTACAAAGGACACCCACTCTTCTAGATATGAGAAGACTCAAAGTTACTAATTTTTGTTTCATGTTTTGGGGTTATTTTTTTCATGGGATTTTAAACTTAGTTTTAAATGTCATCTTGAATCCCTGATAACCAATTCACCACCATTAACATTATTGGCTTACCTACCCAATTGAATATATTTTAGCATAAAAAGCAAAAAATAGAAAACTTTAAAAACCATAAAAGCTGAAATGAAATTCCTTATTCTCCTCACACTGTATGAAAATCACTGTAGTGGTTTTCAAATATTAGTATCATGACAGTCAGAAACCTAAAGAATCAGACTACTGCTGCTGTGACTGGAGGAATAATACGGCAGGTAGGGGACATCTGCTCTGTGTGCAATTGACCAGGACACATACAATCCCTGCAGCCAAGAAAATCACATGAACTCATTTGGAGTCATGCCTAAACACATAGCCAGGAATGGGCTTAACTATAACCAGGTTTGACTTAAAAGCAAAAAAAAAAAAAAAAAATAATAAAATAAAATGAAACATTGCTGCCAAAAGAAATTTTAAAAGGTCGTGAAAGATGTTTGGGGTGTAGAATTATTACATCAAGTTTATAAAATATAGTTGCCTTTGAATATAAATTAAAATGAGTGAAGCATAGTTCCTAGGCTTTTGTTAACTTGAACTCTTTTTATGGGAGGTCATATTATGAACTGAAAGGGGATACATTGTAAGAGTCCTCAGTCATTATTGAATTGCTATCATTCACTCGCATACGAGTTCTAGAAGTTGAGAGTCATTTCTACTGAAAATGTTGTTTTAGGCCTTGTTTTCCCATGATTATAATTTGCTTGCTTCTCAAAAGAATTTTCCTAATTGAATATTTTTCTCCTTAAAGTAAAGAGAAGAGGAAATAAATGCTTATAAAGAGCTTTTTTTTTCATTCTCTAGCAATGACATTATGAAAATAGATATTGGTTAAAAATAATTTCTTGTTCCATCTGTATTAAAAAATAGGTAAAAATTAAACCAAATATTTTCTTAATAATCTAACAATATTACCACAGATTCATATACTTGCAACTTCTTTTATCATCTTTTAAGATTCATTAGAAATCTTCAGAAAAATCAATTTTTTAAAGAAAATTAATTTTAGTTCTTTATAAATCAACTACTTTATCTCCATGTGTTTCACCATTGAGAACGATTTTGGAGAGATTCATTTTGACTGCCTGACTCATATTTTCCCATGCAGCAAAAAATGCTCAGACACACAGCCAAGTAGCCAATAAAGACAATCACTGATATACATAATTAGGAAAAAAAGAAAAAAATAAAGTATATAGGCACAGCAATTACCTATTTTACGAAAGAAAATTAGCAATACATATAAATAATTAGATAAACACACTAAGGGAAAAAAGTCTTCTGTAGGCATAAAACAGAAATTCAAGATGGAATATAATTGACATGAGAAATGTTTGGTTGCTGATTTTCTTTATAATGTTGCTCTAGCTGCTTTATGTTGCTTTTTCATATAATCACTTATATCACTTATCTTCCCATTACTCATTGATTTGCTCGAGTAGGCTCCAGTAATGTCTACATTTGTTGGGAATGAGGTCCATTATTACTACTGCTTTTGCCATTTCAAATACACCACGGGTAGCTTGCCAGGCTCTGCCGAGTTTCCATATAATACATGAACTATTTTAGTCTACACAGAAAAAAAAAGACAAAATTGTATCTATCATATGATATACTGCCAGGACTTCTCCCAAATGACTTCTGGAAATAGCAATAAAGAAGATAAATGGTTTTGTTGTAAGGTGTTGTGGGACATGCATAGTATACTATCCATGGTGACACTGTTTGTGTACCCTAATTAGAAACCCTCTGTTTCCATATATCTTAATGTCCAGGGAATACTATTTCTGGATCTATTTCCAGAAGTATAAAACAATATGCTATTTTTCCTGATCATAGGTATTTATGACAGGTACTCTATTTTACTTGTACCCCAATTGATATACTATTTTCCAACACGTTCATGTGTTACCTTTAAAATAACTTAATTCATCTCTTGTAGACATACAGAAACTTTTTCCTTGTGGTCATTCAGGATGAGACTGTGACAGCAATGGTCTCTGTAACATTGCTTCAGGGAAATATTTCTAGGATCTGACATATTCACAGAGAAAAGAAGGATATAAAAATGACCTTTTTCTGAAAATTGTGATAAAAGCAACATCACACCAGAAGAAAACAAAGAGTCAATGGAGGTGGATCCACCCATGAGACCTGCAGGTCAACACATATTCAAGTGCAGATCAGAGAATGAGTTTCCCGGAAGAGGAAGCAGGAAATATCAAAAAGAAATCTTCATAGAAAGAAAGTATTATTCAACAGAGTTTGACTTCAATATCAGTCAATTTAGTGGCGTTAAATGAAGAAGATATCTTTGGCCACTGCTTAAAAAGAGCAGTTTCTTTCTGGACTTTTGAGTCAATATTCCAGAAGGTCATTAAAAAAAAAGTTACCATTTCTTTGATGTGCAACTTGAATCATATGTCTCAAATCAATTTCTTGCAGAAGAGGAAAATTAGTCATCAAATATATTTTTTCAACCTAATTTTAAAGTCCATTTATTCAATGAGATCAGAACATATTTATCAAAATTAAATGTGTCATTACAATGGGTAGTCAATTCAAGGCATATGAGTATGAGTAATTTGTAGAACCAGCAAAACAATTGCTACTACAAAGCAGGAGAAAATAGATTCCTAAAGAAAAAGGAAATGGGCCAGAGTGATAGCACAGTGGGTAGGGCATTTGCCTTGCATGTGTCCAAGCTGGGTTTAATCTCTGGCATCCCATATAGTCCCCCAAGCATCACCAGGAGTAATTCCTGAGTGCAGAGCCAGGAGTAACCCCTGAACATTGCCGGGTGTGACCAAAAAAAAAAAAAAAAAAAAGAAAAAAGAAAGCTTTCAAACTATTTTTGTCAGAAGATAATGTAGGATTAAATAATTCTGAAATGAAGAAGTTTGGAGATATAAAATGTTGAAATGTTTTAAAGTTCTGTAACCAAACAGTAGTACTGAAACATAATTGTTTACTTTTTATTTTAATATGCATGGTATAATTTTTAAGCAGAAAATATTTTAACCCAAAAGCAATTAAAAATATAAAGCATGGTCTTTTTAAAAAAAGTAAAATCATTCTGTTATTTTATGTAACATAATCCACAAAGTTCTATTTATTTCTTTTTTTTGTTCCAACCAATTTGTTTTCATTGAGCTGCAAAGATAATTTTCTTCACCACATTCTTTCATTTATTCACTCAATGTCTTAATTTTTCAGTAAAGCATCATTATAGCGCTCTTGATTATTTAGTAGAAAGATATAGTGTCTTAAAAGGAAATGTGTTTTTTCCGTTCTAAATTTGCTCCTATTCTATAAGGTATAATTTTGGAATTCTAGTTAAAAAAGGAACAAAACATTTGAGAGAGAACTTTAGATTTTAGAATCATTGGATTTTCTTTTCAAAAGGTCATTGATTACACAGTGGATAATTATATATAAAGGTCATTTATAGAGAGGATTTTTGATTGCTAGTTATAAGAGATTGTGGATTTTCAAAGTTCACAAAGAGTAACAGCTGATTATGTACTTTTATTTTTGGTGGCAGTCACAAGAAAATTAGCAATTAAAAAAGATGTCAGAGACAGGATAGAAGATTGAATACAACAAAATGAAGTTTAATAGAAATAAATTTAGTAACAGAGTTGTATCCAAAAAGTCCTTCTGTATAGTATATTATGTGAAACACGAGTATAAACACATATAAGTACACTTGGAGGCTTTTTGCCTGTAAAATAAATGTGAGCCAGCAATGAGATATGAGTGCCAAAATTATGCATTCTTAGACTTCATTATTAGTAATAATTGATGGGGAGTGTTTGTCCCACAACACCTAACAAAATCTGTTGTCAGAGTGCAAAATAAAGCCAGATTTGTTGTATAACAGTTTAGAAACAAAATCATGATGCATCTATAGAGGTGAGGAGACAGTGCATTGCATGGAGCTGTGAGTATGGCATATAAGAGATGATTAGAGGATGCAGATAAATTTAACATGGGAATATAAAATTACAACGTAGCAAATAGGCCTGCATCATAAATCTCAAACCTGTTAACATTTTTATGGAACCATATCTTCCATAAGTAATTCAAATATAAAAGACACAAATAGACGTCTCAAATAATTCAGTTTTTCTTCTAACTATTAATATTTTGATGAAACAACACTATTATTTCAGAAAGCATTCCATCATTTTATGGAATTTTACTAAGTCTCTTAAGGATATCATTTAGAACTATATTTTTTTCATCATAACTATATGACTTCCTATGAGTATCCAGGATATTCCAGGGGGGGGGAGTTTACATGTGAAAATCATGCATGTAGGACCATGGTTGAACTATGTATTCAACCAGCTAGATGGACAGACAATAGAGCTGTAGCAATGATAAAAAGTGAAACTATCATTTGGAGATATAGTAAAATGCTTGAAGAGTAAAGAGTTTTGAACTTTGGAACTATTCCAACTGTAAATGTTTTATGTTCAAAATTTATATATTCAAAATAAAATTAAAACAAAGGTCCAAAATTTCCTCGAAATCAAAAAGTACTATTTTTGCTTCTCTATAATAATTTTTGTTACATTTTCATGTTCTTGCACAAATGGAATCTGTTATATAGATATCTTCATGTAAATAAAAATAATTTTAGATGTATTACTTTCTGTATATGATTTCTACTTAACCAAACTAAAAGACATAAATATGTTGTTTAATTACTTATCAACCTTCAACGCTTAACACTTTAATTGGGAACAGCTAGTGAAGGTTATTGGTAGGTTGTAAAAAAAATCACAAATTTACTTTTTAAGCATGCAATGTATAACTTTTATCATATCCTATCACAATTTGTATATAACTTAAATTTAGAAAAAAAATTGCTCAAATGCATAGATAAAATGAATGGATTTCATTTAGTTTGCAGTGACTTTTATTAAAAATGTAGTTGTTTTCAATAGTAATTGTATTTGTGATTCTTAGAAAAAAAATCTTAACTTCTAAAAATATGTTAATTTTTATTTTTTTGGTATTATTTGCTTCAAATACTATAGGAATGGGAATTGACTGACAACCAATGTATAAGACTGTTACACATAATCTATACTTCATATACTTAATCTTCAAATCTTTGATGATTAAGTTTGGAATTAAAGAATGGCTTATCCTGATTCCAATTTTGCTTAACTGCTTTGTCCAAAACTATGAAGAAATATTAAGATCAGTTTAAAGGATTTAATTAATTAATTTGAAAGTAAAATGTAGGTGCTAGAAATTTATTTGATTATGACGGATGAATAGTATTTGTTTATATAAACAATCAAATATATAACACCCAAATTCATATTTAAGAATTATTATATGTGTTTAAGGATTTACCACCAGGATCTCACCATTCTACAAGGAAGTGATCATTGATGTCAAAAGAGGGGTTTGGCAGGATGATACCATTTCACCGAATCTATTCAGTGTCACCCTCGAGAACATCATGCAACAATTAGAATGGGAAGGAAAGAGAGTGAAGATAGATGGTCGGCAATTACACCACCTCCACTTTGCTGATGACATCGTTCTAATAACACAAAACATTAGCCAAGTGGCACAAATGCTTCCTGACTTAAAACAAGAATGTGGAAAGATAGGTGTGCAGGTGAATCTCAACAAAACAATGTTCATGAAAAATGAACTAGTTTCAGATGCTACATTCAATCACAGTGGAACAAACATCTCTGAATGCAGCAGTTATGTGTATCTAGGTTGAGAACTCAACATGATGAAAGACCTAAAACCTGAGCTGTGGACGTGGAAGATAGCTGCATGAAACACCTTCATGAGCATCGAAGAAATAGCTAAAAGGACAAGGAACCTCTGGCTCTGGGCACATCTCCTCTACTCCATCATTTTTCCTTCATTAACATATACCTCAGATACCTGGGCCCTACGAGAGCAGGATAAGAATGCTATTTGGATCTCCCAAAGAGGAATAGAAAGAGCTATGCTTGGAATATCATGCCTCACTCAAGTGAGAGAAGGAATCGGAGTTCCGACCTCAGTCAAAAAATGAGCATCATGGACACTGTTTTGTTTGTCAAAGTGTAGAAAATCAGATGGGCTGGACATGCAATTTTGAGATGACTGCTGGACTAGAGTTGTTACCGACTAGATCCCACGGGACATCAAAAGATCACGTGTCTGCCCACCTACAAGATGGTCACACTTCTTCATCAAGTTCCTGAACGAATGGTTTGAAGCGCTTCATATGCCTGTAGCAAGCAGATGCCATTGGGCTACATTGGCTCGTGACAGGAATAAATGGAAACGTTACTGGCGCTAGCTTGAGCCAATAGATGAATAACAGGATGTCAAGTGATCAAGTGATGTATGCATGTCTCTGTATAAATGAAACATTATTTTTATTTTATAAACAAACCTTAATATATTGATGTATTCATAAAATGCAGTGGGCACAAATAAATGTAAGATAATATATAATGACCTTGCACAGTTGAAATATTTATAAAATCAAATTGATAAAAATGGAGATCATGAGATACCATTCATCTGACACCAGAAAAATGTCACCTATTAAAATTATTTAATAAAACAACTGGAAACAATGTTTGTAGTTAGGATGTGATGAAAAGGAACTCTACTCAACTCCTGGTGCAAATGTTATCATGTTATCACTTGTAAAGTCTAAAGAAAGAGAGAAAAAGAAAGTACCTACCAAAGAGACATGCAGGATGTGGGAGCGGGGGTGCCAGGAGGAAAACTGGGTCCATTGGTGGAGGGAAACGCACACTGGTAGAGGATGGATGTTGGGACAATTTATGAAATACGGCATGAACAACTCTGGAACTGTGTTTCTCAAAGTGATTCAATAATAAAAATAAAATTAAATTCAAGTAAAAAATTTGCATATGGAATGAGATGAAAATTTAGGATATGAAATCAACTGAGGTCTCTTGATGACATAAGAGTAGATAATGAATTATAGTGCCTAAAGTAAAATTTAAAAATCAAAATAAAATAAGCATGAACAAATAAGAGGAGGAGTGTCAGATGCTCTCTTGTGTCTATGGTCACAGGGTGATACGAGCTATCAAAGTCTTGAATATCCCTGGCACTGCAGTATAGAAATGAAAGTCCATGGCTGGAAAGAAATGGAGGTGAGAAATGAAGATAAAGTAACAACGGGTTAAGATCATGTACTTGAACACAAAAAAGACTTTTAAGTACCACACACAAACTATAATAATTAAATTTAATATTATTATTCTTAATGATGCAGGATGGGGGTGGGAGAAACCCTAAGCTTTCTCCAAGGATGGGGCTTGGATAAACCCTGAGTATAGCGATATTGACACTGCTGGTGGGATTGAAATAAAACAGCATATGTCTGAGATTATGTTGAGGACGGCTTTATAAGTCACAATATCTTATTAAAGTAAAAATATATCTTCTAAGACTGCTCTTATTAAATGTGCACTACAAGTTTGATCATCAGAAAAATAGTTTAGATTATAGTAGATATATATTTTTTTAAAGATAATACACACTAAAGACATTGTCTGTTGCTCTCAAGAGAGTGAATTGGCACCAGAATTATAGGAAAGTGTTTTACTTGAAATGAGCTAACAGAGAAAATAATGTACCTTAGAGTTTGAACATGAGATGCATGATGAGATTAAAGTCATGCCTGCATATAAAATATGCACGCTTGTTCACATATCACATAAATTATGATAATTTAATTATATAGCAAGGGTACACATAAATTAATCTTCATTTTTGACAATGTGCAAAGTGAAGTAGGTTCATTGTTCTATTTACTGAGCGTTTTCCAGTAGCAAGTTTAACCTGGCTTTTTTAAATTCTTTGCATTATTAGAAAGTTGATAACCGATAGACAAGTTAGTTTCTTTCAATGCAGGAGATAGTCTGGTTGAACATTATTTCTTTGTTTTAAAAATGACGAGGCTATGAATAGATAATTTTTCTCATTTGCTCATTGCCAGAATTATATACTCAAAACATACATCAGACTGGTATAATAATCAGTAATATAAATGGAATGATTTTTATTATATTACAATATCTATGAAAATATGCTTTAAATTTATCTAAAGCAGCTAAAATTCTTGTTTTTTTTCAGGCTACATCCAGTGGTAGATGTATAGCTTACTACTGTTTCTGTGTTCAAGCCATGCCTGGTGACCTTCAAGGACCATATGCAATTTTAGGAACTGAACTGGGTTAGCTTCATGCAAGACAAATGTCCTACATGCCCTCATAAAAAGAGACTACTTTATTGATAACATACCTCATTTAATTTCAATTATGCCCATTATTTGATTGTGATTAATGTGTGTTGTGTGTGTGTTGTGTGTGTCTACATATGTGTGCAGTGGAAAAGTCCAGTTTCAATGCAATGAAGTTCAATAATTTTTTATTAAAAAATATATTTCTTCTCTGTTTTTCTATTTCTTATGAAGAATCACAGTTCATAATATATCTAAACTTCTAAATAAAATGACAATGAAAGTAGCCATTCTTCACATTAACATAGAAGAGAAATAAATATTCTGGGCAGGAAACTATCAGGTAAATTTTTCTGATAAATTTTCGATAAGTTATCAGATAGTTTTCTCTCTATTATATAGGAAAAAAGAAAGTTCCTATAGAAATGGGAAGTAATTAATTGTTCAAAAGACTATAAATTAAATAACAAAATCATATTTAAAACCTATTTAAATATCAAGGAAAATAGAATTTCAAGGACTCAGGAGTTATTTGAATGCAGAGAAAAATAAATTTTCTTTTAAAATTGTTAAGCATGTGTTACCTTCATAATTACAGTGTTCCTTTTAATTCAACTATATATATATTTTTTTTAAGTTGAGCTAAGACATTGAAACTGTCCCAAAATAAATTTTACTCTGACATGCTATTAATATTTCACTTGAAAAACTAGTAAAGAATTCAAACTTAGACTGGCTAGAAAACATTCACTTTTGGGCCGGAAGCAGTAGCCCAGTGGGTAGGGTGTTTGCCTTACATGTGGCCGGCCCGTGCCGGCCTGGGTTCTATCCTCGGCATCCCATACATTCCCCAAGCACCGTCAGGAGTAATTCCTGAGTGCAGAGACAGGAGAAACCCCTGAACATTGCTGGGTATGACCCAAAAAAAAGCAAAAATAAATAAATGAATAAATAAATAAATAAATAAATAAATAAAAGAAAATGTTCACTTTCCCATTCTAAGTCTACAATGTCTAATATAATTATTAAATCCAAATTCCTAAGATTGCATTTCCTACCTGTCCATCCTACTTCATGTAATTCTTTGAACTCTTTTGTATTAACTCCATGTTCACTTGTTCACTTGGATCTTGTCTTCTTTCTTTTAGTCAAACATGCTATGTTTAAAGTAACCATTTTTTCATTCAATTTTCTTGTCCAATTGTCTCCTAAAATAGTTTTACCCAATAAATTTCAAATATTTCAGCACTTACCAACTTATCATTATTTATTTCTTAATTTTCACAGGTGTATTTTCTATTAGTGTCATTATATGAAAACTTAATATAATGACATTTTACTTTTATCCTATTAATTCACTAAAATATTAGTTATAAAATAGAGTGGAAATTATAATGCTTGGCTAATAATATTCATGCCCAACAATATATGAAAAATAGTTTAATTTAAATGGGGAGTCATTTCAAAATTAAGAAGGTAAAGTTATACCGAGTATACATTCATATAAATTTATATCTTTCATAGACAGTGACAAGGCACTATGTTTTATCATTTCCCTACAAGTTACTGACTTGAAATACTTCACTAATGAAAAATAAACTACTTATAACATATAATTTGAATTATTACAAATTTCTTATTAATTTAATAACTTAAAGCCAAATTCTTGGATAATTGCTATTATTAAAAGGCCTCACTTCTATATTTGCTTTAATTTATGTTATCAAATATGTGACCTTCTTTCTATTGTTAAGGTAAAACTATTTCAAGTAGAGTTTTGGAAGAGAATGAGAAGAAACTTTGGGGAATCATCATCAGACTAACATAGAAGAGAAATAAAATATTCTTATTTTATTTCTTTTTTATCATTTTTATTTTATCATTTTTATTTTTTGTTTTATCATCTTTTCTTATTTTATTTATCACTATCACTATCTTCTCATTCATCATCTATTTGCTAGAGCGGGCACCAGTAATATCTCCATATGTCCTTTCTCATGCTAGTAGAACCCAAAGGCATCTGCTTGCTCCAGGAACATAAAGAGCCTCAATCCATTATATTAGGTCATGGGAATGACCTAATATAAATGTTACTGGTATTTGGCATATCAAATACGACACGAGCAGCCTGCCAGGCTTGTCGTGCGGGTGGCATACTCTTGTATATATTTTATAAAATATAAAATAGTCCATAGCGGCAGTTCTTTTGATGCCATTCACAGATGAATTGTACCCTCCTCAATTACTCTAAGGTTTAAGCCTTGAAAAAATGAGTTGAATGTAGCATATAGTATGACTCTTTGTATTGTATACGTGACATAATAATCTCTAAATATCTATAAAACTATTGAGATTTGGCTAGAGAGTTTGGAAAACTATCCTTTTTAGACTGTTCATCATAAAATTTAAACACCCTAGTATCACAACTGCTTGCCATCATTCTGAAGTCACTTATCTCATTTTTCTTTTTCTCCCTTTACCCAATGTGTGGGCACTGGTTTTACTTGTTACATAGGGAGCTCCCTTATTGCATCCCAACAACTTGGTAAGATATTTTCAAATAAGAAAAGATTTATCTATTAAAAATGAAATTGTTAAAAGGCATTATCTGAGATATTTATACAAAACATCCTTCTGGTCATTAGTCTCAGAATTAGCTTTTTACTGAATTGAATTTCACTCAACTCTACAAACTACTGTTTTTTCTGTTCTCTTTCTCATGCTGCTGCAGCAATCAAAATGATGCTTAGTAACTCTCAGAGAAACTTTCGTCTGGAATAGACAGCATGCTGATATTAGACCTGCAACTCAGAATTCTTTTGCTTGAATTGCACGATAAGGTTAAAATATATTTCCCAATGCCTAAAGTGAAAGACAAAGAGAGAGAGAGTCAGAGAGAGAGAGAGAGAGAGGGAGAGAGAGAGAGACAGAGAGAGGGAGATGGAGAGAGGGAGACGGAGAGAGACTGGGACAGAGACTAAGAGAGAAAGTGTATGTCACCAAGGCTAGCTGGGGGAGGAAGGAAACTGGGAACATTGGCAGTGGGAAATGTACACTGGTGAATGAATGGGTGTAGGGACATTGTATGACTGAAACCCAATTATGAACATCATTGTAACAGTGTATCTCATGGTGATTTAATAAAAAGGGCAGGAAATGTATTTTAAAATAAAATTTAATAAAGTAAAATATTACTCTTAGCATTTTAACTTCCATTTTTGTGTTTTAAAAATCGTATTTGAACCTATTATGTTGCCACTATAAAAACCTAACACATGTAATTCTCTACAATTATTAGCAAACTTCACTTTGCATTTAAGTATATTTAATAGGGGAGAAGTTTCAATATAGAATGCATTATGCAGACAAGTATATTAGGAATTAAATTCCAAATAAAGAAACTTCTTTTATTTGCATAAGCTTTCATAATTAACTATAATGCTTTAGGAAATAAAATATGTACATTTATTTATGCACAAGATTGTGTTGGAGTATATTACAGAGAGAACTACCATAAGTATAATTTAAGTCTTTTAAAACAAACTAGTTAATTTGTTATATAAAGTTTCAATATAAAACACATTTAAATGGTCTCATTGTAGAGAAAGAAAATAATAAATTAAAAATAAGAATTCCTAAATGACATTTTAGCTATAGTAGTTTTCAGAAATTTATACTAAAACTTTCATAAAGAACATAATGATGGTACTTTAACATCAAAATTGAGTTTAAACTAACATTTGAATATAAAACAGGTCTGTACTAAGGCCAGAACTTAATATGCTTCAAGTACACTCCATTAAATAACTTCTGACCCTTTATATTTAAAAAGTTCTTCTACTATTGTCACTTGTCTTATCTGTTATGAAAAATATTCTGCGTGTATAGGTGGACTGAATGCTGATAATATAATTAAGGAATTTTAATTGCTAATTTTAGAAAATCTTGCTTAAACCTCAGTCTGTAAAATTATTAGAAATCTCTGCAGAAATATATGTACACATAAATATATGTATATATGCATATTTACATGTATACATGCATATATTTGAGTGTGATACATTGTTTTTTACTGTAGTCAGTCATGTTCTGAGGTCTTGTTTTTCATAGTAGATTATTTCTTTGTCATACTTTTTGTTAATTGAGAGTTTGATAATTCTGTGTCGTTCCATTTACCTTATGATACAATTAGCAATAGCGTTTCCATATGCTCACTAATAAGCAACAGTGGGTTGGATCTAAAGTTTTAGTCTAATTCTTAAATGAATATTCATGTAGTAGAAAAAATAACTAATGATGTTTTTAGTACTTGAAGGTAAAATTAAAACTTACAGAAGGCAAAATTAAAACTTACAGATTTCAACTATAAAAGTTGAACAGAATTTTAGTTAATCAATTGCTTGAATGGATAAATATGAAAATATTTATCCAAAATATGAAAATATCTAAAGAAAGTATTTTTATTCTTTATATATATTATATATATTTTTACTACTTAAACTTATATATTTTTCTTTTATTATGAAACTCATACATAGGAAATTATCAACAAGATAAACTTCAAAAATTGCTTGCTGAAAAAATTAATTTGATATAAAGTGGTCTATCAACATCTTTACTATATTTTAGCAGTGTACTTTATAAATCTTATTTTCCAGACACTTCTAAGAAAGTATCACTCGTCAACCATATTCTGAGTCATCTGTCTTATCATATGAACAGTAATATAAAGTTACTACATGAACCAGTTATTGAACCTGAAATTCTTGACAAGGTAAATTCAAGGCTGTCATCTTAAATGTGTGGTAATTAGGGTTGATAAAAGTATTCAGACCATGGAAGCCACATACAATAGCACATATAGTCAAGGTTTCATAATGCATAGGAGATACACACACTACTATAAAAACTACACTTTCTTTCTAGGTAGGATTCAATACCTAAAATTCTTTTTTCATGTAAATAGCATTTTTATCTATAAAAATGAGTGTCAATGAAAATAAATTATTATGAAATAAAATATTAACCTGAGTGTAGAAAATATGATTATACCTTTAATACAAAATTATTCTATCATTTTCCCACTTTGTAGTCCCTTATAGCATTCACATTTTTAATAGAATACTTTGTTGCTTTTGTATTTTTGTGATATATTCCCAAATAGTGTTCAATCAGAGTACTCAAAATTCACTTAGTGATTCATTAGTCCAATTAGCTGCAATATAAGGATACGGGGCTATCTATGCCTTCCAGTGATGTGGAATACCCAGGTCTGTTCACAGACTTGGGACCACCTGAAACACACTCAGTGGAACTTAGGGAATCATGCTGAGAATTAAAATAGGTATATCACATGCAATGTATGCACTTTAATCAAGCTATTTCTCCTAGATCCTCTTCCAGTTATTTTCAAGATAATTTGCACAGTATGTCACTTATCTGTGGTGTATAGAATAACAGGATGAGTGAAAATAATATTGAAAAGGTGCCAAGGTCAACCTTGACCCAGAGTACAAAAAGTAATAGTACAGAGAAGGAAATAAATAAATTGAGTGGGCAAGGAAGAAGATGAGAAAGGGAAGAAATGGGGATTGGGGAATAAGAAAAATGGAAGTATCTTAGGTATATTTGTAATGTGGGAGAATGGTGTATCTATATATCCGAGGCAAAGACTCAACAACACTGAAATCACAAGTTGTAAACTTTGTATAGATATTTCAACATAACTTTGAAATGGACCTATAAAGTTGTGTGTGTGTAGAAGAAGGTTGATGGTGGAATATGGGTTACATTTACATATGGAGGAAAGTTGATGCTAGTGTTGGTGCTGATGTTAAAATATTATATATCTAAAACTCAAAAATAGTCAAGGTGGTTCTTTTTTAAAATCTCTTATTTAGTTACCATAGTTTACAATGGGGTCCCTCATAGAGTTTCAGGCACTAACATTTTAATACCAATCCCAAGTGTCAACTTCCCTTGACCAATGTTCCTATGTTCCCTTTCAGTCCCCAGGTAAGCACTTTAAAATATGTACTTTTTATTATTGCAATTTGGGACCATATATACAATATTGTTTACTTTATGGTTTAGATATATGCATATTCCAGACCACTATACCACCTATGTTTTGAAGGCCCTTGACCATTAGCACTAATATTACCCATTTCCTCTTCTTAGTCACTTCCCCTCCCCCACTTTCATCTGTTTCATTTCTGGGCCTTTTTATTTCTGTAACCTAGAGCCAATATTCTCACTTTTGATAAACTGTATTTCTTTGACAGATTATTTTATGTATCTCAGATAAGTGAGATCATCTGGTATTTGTCTTTCTTCTGACTTACCTTACTTAATATGAAAATTTCAAACAGAGGCAAATTGTATGATTTTGCAATTACTTGCAACTGCGTAGTATTCCATTGTTGTATATTCTACACTAGCCACTCATCTGTCACACATATAGGTTCATTTCATATCCTAGATATTGCACTAAATGCTGAAATGAATAATGTTATATTCTGATAATTTTGAATGATTCCTTTGAGCTTTGGGGGTACATAACAGGAAGTTGAATTGTTGGGTCATTTCTAAGTTACTATGGTATCAAAGTACAATAATTTCTTCAAAGTGTTATGCAACACTCTAATTTTTTTAAGTATTAAAATGCATTTTTTCAAATAACTATTCCAATTCTGTCCTTACACTTATATAGGATTCCCATGACATTGTGGCTTTGTTTCACTAGTTGTACTGAAACACATTTTGAGGATAATTTCTAAGTAGGAAATAATTAAAAATGATTATTAAGAAAATGATTGGGTACATTAAATTAATATTTTGTACTCAACAACTTGATATCTTTCTGTTAAAGCTCATATGTAATAAAAAACTATAAAAATTAAACAATCTGGTGCCCGCTCGAGTAAATCGATGAACAACGGGAAGACAGTGATACAGTGATTTATTTTTTGCTTTTTGGGTCACTCCCGGTGATGCTCAGGGGTTATTCCTGGCTCTGCACTCAGGGAACCACTCCTGGCGGTGCTCAGGGGACCATATGGGATGCCGGGGATCCAACCCGGCCAGCATGGGCCATCCGCATGCAAGGCAAACACCCTACACGCTGGACTATAGCTCTGGCCCCCACAATCTTTAGGTTTTTATAAATGTTAAAAAATTTCCCATCACCATGCAAAGTTGTCTTGTCTTTACAAAGAATTTATATACTACAACTTAAGTCATTATGTGTTTTTCCCCCTAAAACACAGAAATGAATAATCTGAGATAACAACATTAGACAGTTATCTTTATCTAAATAAAATATTGATAAATTTTATGTGGTTTGAAAAGGGAAATACCTTTTTTCTTAGAATGTGGACTCTGATGAATTGAATTATCTTTTTGCTATGAAAGAAAATTTTTACAAGAAGCTGTAAAGAAAGACAACGCAACAATTATGTTATTCATAATTATTACTGACATAAGAAGGTCTCTAAAATATGACTCTTCAGTTGTCCTATACCAATCTGAGTTGGCTAATGCATTTTATCACACTATATTAGATAACTAATATATTAGATAATGTATAATTAAATTAAATATGGCGTAGTGGTAAATAATATAGGTAATGAGTTAGAAAACCTAGACACAAACTAATCTCCAATGAGCTGAATATGAACAAGTCATTAATTTATCTGAGTTTTGTCATAAACACAAATAAGGTTGTTATGAATATAAAGATGAAATAACACAGATATGGTACCTGATGTTCTAATATTGACATAAACTATCATCAAAATGTCTGTATTATCATTAGAAATCATATTTGGTGGATTTATTATTCTGTTTGTCTTCCTTATCCTTTGAAATTTTCTATCAGGATTTTTATTCATCAAGACTATAATTTGTTTTATCACATATATTAGTCAATTATTATAAGCTTTCTTCTTATGACCTCTAAGTTTCATGACTGAAATTTGGAATAAATTTTATTTTAAATTTATCTTCTCAGATTATTTTGCCAACCCTAATTACAGGATTAAAGATCCTTTGCGTAAAAAGTGGTAACACACCATCACACACAAATGTATAAGAAGCTTGCACCACAAAAAGCAACACTGACCATATTACACTGTACCTACAAATCTATTACTTTCCAGATTTTTTAGATCAGTTTTGAGATCAGGTCAACTGCAGATGTATTCTGTAACCTATGGTACAATTTTACTCCCACCAGTTTCTATTTAACTATATTTTCAATCTCTTTCCTTTCTGATATTATTAGAATGAAAAAGGCTCCTAAGCTTTAGAACTTTGTACATGAAGCTAAAAGAACTTTTGCAAAGTATAGTGACATCGAAAATGAAAAAGTTAACTTTTTGATCAGAAAAAAAATGAGTGTCACTATAAGAAGGGAAAAAGTCGAATTGAAAAGAATACGCAGGGTACAAATGTATATAAAAATGTGAAAATGGTGTGTGATATATGAGAAAATATTTCATACTGCTTTACAGTTATAAAATATGTCATGTTCCTACACAGACAAAGAGACATAACTTTGGGACATGAACTAAAGGACACATTTTAAGCTAAAAATGAATGGACTACAACATTATAACATCTTTTAAAAATGTCCTAATGTGATAAAAACTCACATAAATATCCCAGAGTTTGAAATAAACATTTTCTCCCCCATGATTTTATATATAAGGAAGGCGAGAATATAAATGCATTTGAGGGCAATAGAGAGAATATAAAATTTGAAAAAAGAAATATCAAGCAGAACCTTGAAAAGTAGTGAAAGTAAAGTATGTATTTAGGCATTACAGATATATTATTGCATAATTATATTAGGTTTAACAACAAGGATGTACATATACTTTGTTTCAATCATAATATTATTAGCTAAATTATAACTAGAATACCCTTGACAAGTGGTAGATATCATAGTAACAGCACTTATGATTATTTGCATAATGTTTACTTAGAATTTTTCATGTATGTTATATTAGTTATATAAATGTATTAAATTTCATATTTACTAATGTTGCTTCTGAGGTACATATCAAAACCTTACGAAGTTTAAAGAAGAGTGATTTCCACATTTTAAAACTTGCTGTCAACATCACAACAGTGAAACAAGATATCATCACCAAGTTTTGAAAGCATGCTATTTTTAGCTTTTTAAGTTTTTTTCATTTAAATTTTTTATTATACCACAGTGAGATATACAATTGCAAAAGTGTTCATATTTAGGCTTCAGTCATACAGTGGTCCAGCACCCATCCCTCCACCAGTGCCCATTTCCCTCCACCAATGTCCCATGATTTCTCCTCCTCCCCCAGTCTACATCTATGACAGACAATTTTCACCAATCTCTCTCTCTCTCTCTCTCTCTCTCTCTCTCTCTCTCTCTCTCCTCATTTTACACACTGTGGCTTGCAATATATACAGTTAGAAGTTATCATGTATATCATCACTAGATCACTTGACATCCCATTATTTGTCGATTTGCTTGAGTGGGCACCAGTAATATTTCCATTTGACCCTATCACTTGCCAGTGTAGCCCTATGGCATCTGGTTGCTTCAGGAATACAAAAAGCCTTAAACCATTCGTTCAGGGTCTTGACAAAGAAGTCTGACCATCTTGTAGGTGGGCGGCCACGTGATCTTTTGACATCCCATGGGATCCAGTCGGTAATGGCTCTAGTCCAGCGGGGTCATCTCCAAATCACATTACATGCCCAGCCCTTCTGATTTTTCATGCTTTGGCAAACGAGACAGCATTCCTTGTTGCAGGACTCCTCTAACAGCCCCTTTCTCTACCCTGTGGAGGTATTTCCTGGAGAGTCTTGGCTCAAAACATTAGCATATAAAAAGATATTGGGTGAGGTGCTGGAAGAAATCACCTGAGGGCATTTGACCCTGCCAGGAGAAGTTTACATTTGGCTTGCAGCTCCTCCCAGCTCTCCATGTACATCCATTTGTAGACAAATTTCATAACTTAATTTTTCCTAAAAGCTGCATAATATTCCATTGTGTAGATGTACAGAAGTTTTTTTTTTTTTTTTTTTTTTTAATCAAGTCAGTTCTTGGGCACTTTCATTGTTTCCAGATTCTGGCTATTGTGAATAGTGAGTGCTGCTATGAAAATAAAAGTGCAGATGGATGGTATTTCCGCTGTGTGTTTTTGGCTTCACAGGGTATATTCCCAAGAGTAGTATGGGTGGGTAAAATGGGAGCTCAACTTTTAGTCTTTGGAGGAATATCCATATTGTTTTCCAAAAAAGGCTGTACCAGTTGACATTCCCACAAACAATGGATGAGAGTCCCTTTTTCTCCTGTATCCATACCAGCACTTGTTGTCCTTGGTTTTTTGGATATATACCAGTGTTTGTGGTGTGAGATGATATCTCATTGTTGTTTTGATTTGCATCTCTCTGATGATTAAAGATGATGAGCATTTTTTATATGTCTTTTGCCATTCGAATTTCTTCCTTGTTGAAGTTTCTGTTCATTTCTTCTTCCCAATTTTTGATGGGGTTGGCTGTTTTTTTCTTTTAACGTTCTACCGTGTTCTGATATATCCTGGAAATTAATCCCTTATCAGATGTGTATTGGTGAATATCGTTTCCGTTCCGTGGACTGTCTTTGTATCTTGGTCACTGTTTCTTTTGAGGAGAAGTAGATTTTTAGTTTCATGTAGTCCCATATGTTTATCTTTGCTTCTAGTTTCTTTGTTAGTGGTGTTTCATCTTTTAAGATGCCTTTAGGAAAGCAAGCTGTTTTGAAGAGCCAACCTTTCTGTTATTCTGTGGGATACATACTTGAGATAGATAATTACTTTTATATCAGATATAATATTATATTCAAGTATAATTTTCCACTGAAATCTAAGGTCAAAGTAAGTTAGTATTAACAGTGCCTGCAAAACAGACACTGGTTAAAACTTTGTTATATTTAAATCTCTTCCTTCACATCAAATATGTACTTTCAGAGACATTGAAACTACATATTTGTACTTTCAATATGTAGTACATAAAGACAATGGGAAGACAAGTGACAAGTGGCAAATGACATTCTAGTCATGTCACTTGCCACTTGTCACTTTGTTGGAGGACAAGTTTAGCTATTCTGGGAGTTTTGTTGTTTTGCCCACTCCCAGCTTAATCTATTTAAGTCAAGGTTCATTCCTAATGAGACCTCTCTTCTATGAAAACACTGCTAGAGGGTGTGGCAGTTACAGAAGTCACCTTGATTGAACAACTTCTGACTTATACATCTACTAAGACTTCTATGTTTTCTAGATTGGGCACAGCTCCACTTTATACCACTGCACCCAGCGTGGGACAGTTAGAAATTACCAGGAGACTACCACCCTGGCTACGCTGAGACTATAGGAAGACTTTAGGAAGGATTATACTAGTTTGCTCTAAGCAGGCGAGTGTGACCCTTTCAGTACACGAGAACAAGATACTCAGAATCACCCCCCTGGTGCAGATAGTATAGGACCTTGTGGGTACCATCTAGATTACATGAAGTTCATGAAGTTAAGATGTATTACTTTATGTCAGCCCTCTGTCTCTCCAGTGTTTTACATAAGAGATAATCTTGGTAGAAAGGATTAGACCTTGGCATAACCTTTGTTTATAGCTGCAATAGGGTGTGGCACTACACTCTGTTTAGAGTTCTTTGTTGACCTGACCCTCCCAGTTGGATTACTTTGGTGTATATAAGGGGGCTGACTTGAGGCCCCTTCACTTTTACCTTTTGGGCCTTTTAGCATTTGGCTTTTTGGCTCCTGTGGCTTTTGGCTCCTTGGCCTTTTGCTTTTGGCTTTTAGCTTTTTGCTCTTTGGCCTTTTGCTCCTTCTTCTTGGCAGGACTCAGCTCGGGTGAGATCCTCTCTTTTTGGTGGGAGACTTAGGCTCTTTTGTATGGTCTAAGTTTGGACCAGAGCTAAAGTTTGTTCATTATATTGGAGAGCTGTGGAAGAGCTTTTGTACTATTAAAAGCCATTTTTGGAACTGCACCGGACATGTGAGTTTTCATCTGTTCTCCAGGCGTCCTCAGAGGTAGAAGAGAACCTCTGTCCCAACACTGTCGGACCGGTGGTGTTCCCGACATCACTTGTCTTCCCATTGTTCATCTATTTGCTGCTGCGGGGGCCAGTAATGTCTCCATTCATTGGGAATGAGGACCATTATTGCTATTGTTTTTGGCACATTGTATGCACCATGGGTAACTTGCCAGGCTCTCCCAAGGCTCTGGGTTCATCCCAGTGGCCCCAGTCTTTATTCTATATCAGACCATCAACCATCCAGGACCCTGGGTGTGGACGGAGCCCTGGGTGTGGACAAGCCTGTCTCCCTGTCTGCCACCTGCCAAAGTAGGGGGCACCGCAGCCACACCTGCAACACCTCATGGGGCAAAATTCTAGTCATAAGTTTGATTTTATTGTTAAATGAAGCAAGAGAAAAATCTTTCTTCAAGTATTGGTCTCCCATCTCCAGCATAGCTTTTTGTGGTGCTAATTCAAAAAGTTTCAAAAAGCCCTCCGAAATATAAGCCAGATAAATTGGCATATTCATGAAATATTATGCTTCAGGAATGTAAAATTGTCTTTGCAAAATCTGTAGGCCAATAAAATTAGAGAAATACCATAATAAAATCAAGCTGGTCTACAAGTGCAGTTGAAAAGATAAATGAATACCTATGTAATGAAGCTTTATTTGACTGGAAATGTCAACTCAAATAAACATGAGTGATTGGTCTCAATAGACATTGGAACTTTAACTTTTTTTTCTCTTTAGCATTGGAACACTAAATTAGAGATTCTAACAAGAAACTCAAGAACAAGTCACATTAGTCAAACAGTTTGCAAATATAGTCACACAATTAAAACATTGCACTGATACATTTATAAAAACTTTTTTGTTCCAATTTATCTCCCAATCTCCAAGAAAGTTTGTTTCTTTGTGCCTCTTATTTTCCAAGAATATGAAATAGAGGCTAGCAAATAGAAGGGTGAAATTGGCATAAAAAAAGAAGAAGGAAGATAAAATGAATTAGCTTTGAATCAACTCCTCCTCCTATGTGAAGAGAAGCTTGGTTTTGGACCCAACATATGAGAACCATTTTACCAAGGGAGGTTTGATTCTTATGAAGGGAGGTCTGGGGCCTAACCCTGGTTTTTTGTTCATTACTACAATCAGGAAATGCCTGATCCAGGTTCAACTTTTTTCATGTCTGTGTCCGAAAGCATTCTGACAGGTTTGTATGCTATATCACCTTGTCAGGTGTAACTTTGCTCTCCCCTTCCCAGGCACAAGACCCCAGCCTGGCAATTGGGCCTGTGCAGACGTAGTCTGAACCTTGAATGCGGTACTCAGATGGTAGAGGCACCTCACATGAGCCAGCACCTGTGTTAAATAAATTTTCTTTTTTTTATGTCTCCCAGTGCATATCTTTACCTTTCTCATTTGTTGGCTATTTTGCAATGCCTATATACCTGTTTATTAAGTATGACCTAAAAACAAATGTACCTTGAAATGAAATATAAAGTTTGATGACTTTATATGAACAAATATGATCATTTTTTATATATTTTAAATGTTTGTGTATATTTGGAGAATTTTGAATGAAGAAGCAGCTGATCCTAGGGCTAAATCCTGGCTCTGTGTTCAGGGATCCTAGTGGTTCTGAGGATTGGACAGGAGTCAGCCATATGCAAGGTACATGCCTAAACCAATATACTATATTTATGGACCCAAAGAATTAGTTTTGGGAAGCATAAATATATCATTAAGTGAACTGCAATACATATTACCTCAATATAAATTTCAAAATAAAAGAAAAGTCATTTAAAATACATAGAGAATTCAATGTTTGTTATGAGGAATCCCCCAGCCGACCATCTCTTTAAAACACAACTTCCTGCTTTAACACTTTACACCACAGTGATTTAAAAAAATATATATATATATAAAATACATGAATACCAGGTATATATATATATATTTATATATATATATACCTATATATATATATATATATATATATATACATATGTATATATATATATGAATGTGTGTATATATACATATATATATGTATACATATACATACATACATACATGCCAGGATTTATGGTAAGATTGTTCATGAGAAACATCAGATAGGGGCAAGGCAGCCACTAGAATGTGATCCTATCATCCTATCACTCTACTGTTTGGCTATTGACTCAGAAGGTCAGACCTCAAAGACATTCTTGGAGAGAGCAGTCATTAAATTCTAACATCCACTCAGGGTTCCCAGCTCCATTTTTTATTCTCAAAGAAAAGCTTTATGAAAGACAAAATGAAACAAAGAGGGAAATCATAATTTTTTACTTAGGGAATTGAAGAAGAGAGAGAGCGAGTGAGAGAAGAGGATCGTGCCCCACAGTGAACACAAGCTTCTGTAGAGAGAGAGAACACACCATCAAATCTCAAAGAACAGTAACTAGAAAACTTTTAATTCTGAAAGAACAAAATAATAAACATTGTAACACCCAAATATCGATATCAACACAATAGAATGCAATGGAATAGAATAATGAAGATAACTAGGGACATCTTCTGATCTTTTGGAAGAGAAAAGGATGTTCTCTTAGAGATAGTAAGTATACAAACACTTGCTATGCTTGTAGTGGAAGATTGAGGGAGGTCTATGGAGCTTTAAAACAAGCTAATTCCATGCCTTCAAAATGCTATGTCTTTAAGGAGTTCCAGTGAGGCAGATGTCTAGTAACTCTATTTTGTGCCAAACTCTTCCAGGCACCAATGTCATAGAAGCATCCTATTGGATGTGAGGAAATCGGAAGCAATGGTAAAAAACAAGGTAAAATTCATTACAACAATGTAGGCCAGTACAGATTCATGTAATACTTTCTGATTGTTGATTTGACTCACCTCTTTATTGTATTTTACTTATCCAAGAGTATGAAGACATTGGGAATTGTAACATTTGATTTTAATATTTTAGAGTTGTGATTTCAGAGTTAGTCTTTTAGGAATTTATCATGAATTTTTTTTAGGTTTTTAGAATGCTAATTGGCATTGCTATATTTGCTTTTTTTTCTCTTATTTTCCTTGAGAAAAAGTATCTCCTTAAGAGTGTATCACTTTTTTTTTTGATCTTTCTACAGATAATTTTCATCAGGATGATAAAGGTGCGAGACTGACTGAAAAAATTTATAGAGCTAATCTTATTTAAAATTGCAGAGAAAGCTTTTTAATGTCAACATATTCTTAAGAATATGATAAAACTGGTTTGTGTTTGTGCTATAAAGTCATACATTTATTTTCTTGTAGATTATGATATCCAGAGTTATAAAATGAAATTAGAATGAATTATAACAAGGACTGTTCTTGTCCAGATAGTTGAAAACATTTATAGGTTTTTATAATATTTTGTATATTGCTTCATAATAGTAAGTGTGGTATATTAGAAGAAAGTTAGCATAGGCAAATTTATGAACATAAAAGATATCACCGGTAAAATACAGAAATCCCTTTATTTCTAAATTATGACCTTTCAAGATATGTTTAGGTGATGTCATATTTGATAGTTAATGGCCTAAAGTATCGAGTAATTCCTTAAATCCACTAGTCATATAATAAAGTCAGACTGTTTAAGCAGTTAATATAGTAACAAACTACCAATATATGTACTCTCCAACAAATTTTCTATCATGACTCAACGAGGGGTGTGCTAAACATTAAGTAGTGGGTTACTGATTATTATCCAAGCCTTTTAATATTTTGATAGTGGACTATCAGTTATTATCCAACCCTATCAAAGAAACTACTGCTCCGGGCACATCTCTTTTTTCCCCCCCCCCCCCCCCCCCCCCCCCCCCCCCCCCAGCCCCCCCCTCCCCCCCCCCCTTTTTTGAAACTCTACAGCATTCTCCCTGCATTAACATACACCTCAGAAACCTGGGACCTATGAAAGGAGGATGAGAACGCTATTCAGGTCTCCCAAAAAGGAATCGAAAGAGCTATGCTTGGAATGTCACGCCTCACTCAAGTCAGAGAAGAAATCCAGAATTCCGACCTCCATTGACAATCAAGAGTCAAGCACACTGTCTCCTTTGCCAAGGTGTTAAAAATCAGGTGGATGGACATTTAATGCAACTTGGAGACAACAGTTGGACTAGAGCTATTACCAAATGGATCCCACGGGATGTCAAAAGATCACATGGCCGCCCATCTACAAGATGGTCAGACTTCTTCGTCAGGACCCTGAACGAATGGTTTGACACTAAGTATTCCTGGAGCAAGCAGATGCCATTGGGCTACACTGGCTCATGATAGGGACAAATGGAAATGTTACTGGTGCCCGCTCAAGAAAATTGACTAGTAACAGGATGTGAAGTGATCAAGTGATCGATCCAACCCTATTATTCTTATCAAGAATCAGAACTAAATGAACAGATGTGTCAATAATACGCATAGCACTATTATGTTTAATCTAATAAATAACTTTATCTTACACTAAAGTATTTTAGACTATAAAGATGAGGTATGATGATCTTTTCTTATGATGAGAAATTGTGAAAATTCGACTTGATACTGGGGAATACAAAAATAAATGAAAATTTTGAGTAAGCAAGATAGAAAATGAATGAATGATTCATTAGCTAAAGTGCCTAAAGAATTTGTGGAAGATGGATTCAAATGAGAGTTGTCATTCTTAGATAGAATAAAGGATAATGTAGATGGAAAGGGAGGAGATAAGACCAATGCTATTTATTCAGATTATGTTTTTCTTTTTAATTTCATGACCTCTTATATTGTTTGGGGGAGAATTGGCCACAGAATAGCTGACTAATGAAAAGCTATGGTGTATTATGAGTATGAGTCTTAGACATTTAGGATAAAAGGAAATTTCAGAAGAGAAAATTGTTTTATTCTTTATAGTCTCCTGATTTTATACTATACTATTCTCATTACAGAGTGACTTAGATGTAGGTGAATCTATCTTTGGAAAATGCTCTCTCTGTCTCTCTCTCTCTTCACATACACACACACACCCACAAAAACACACACATGAACACATACATCTACATTGAAATACTGATATTTCCCATCCTGAATTGAGGAAAACAGTGCACCTGAAACATATTTATCCATGAAGACACTGTATTTCCCCTTCAAATATGCACAAAGTTGTCTTGGGAAGAAAAAAGGAATAACGAAAATACTAGGTTTCTGAACATTTTATTATTTACTACTGAAAAATTCATAAACATTACTAAAAATCTATCATGTCCCTTAAATAAAATACAATAAAGACTAAACAAAAAAGACACTGGAACCAGGAAATATTCGCAGCTTTATTTAGAGAGAACAGGATGCCTATGTATTAGACAATGAAGTAGAGAGTCTGTGATTCATCAGAATAATAATCTGCATATTATCTGCATTCCTTTGTTCCCACTATTATTTTTAGAACAAAATTATTACTTTTGAGATGTTAAAGTTCTTTACAGCCCTTTACTTGTAACATTTACTTTATAAACATTTTACTACTATTTTGATCAAATGCTTAAGTTTTAATGATATTCATAATCCTAAATTGGATTGATAATGGCCCTTCAAAAGTTCATGTTAAATAAATACTTAACATTAAATTAATTTGAGTATCTGTAAATAGGATCTTTGGAAATGGAATTAGCTCAGTTCATAGTTGGGTAAAACGTAAATACAATGAGCTTCATCCTAAGAAAGCAGAAAACAACACAAATAATGTGTAGGAAAAATGTATAGGAAATACATTCCTATACAAATGTAAAGGAAGGAAAAAAATGCAGTGACCAGCAGGATTAAACTACAGGATATATTCAATTGTGAGAATTTGACAGAAATTAAAAAGTGGTAAGAAAAGAATCTTCCTAGGAATCCTCAGATAAAACAGAAATTTGTTACTCCTTTAAAATCGTGACAAACTGGAAAATAGTACTGACATTATGTACTGAAAAATGCAGTACATAATGTATTTATTGAAGGGGCTCTTGTTTGTATGAACACACATATTTATATGTATGCATGCAGCAAATATAATGTATGTATGAATGTATATGTGTTTATATGCACGTATAATGTACATATCTATGTATACATTATATATGCATATTTTATGTACACATGAAACATAATGTACATATGGCAATGTGTGTACATATATAATGTATATATGCACTGCATATTCACATATGCATATACAAACAAATATATATTATATATAGAATTATATATATTGTTGTTAGGGGGCATACCTGGCTTGTATATTTTATATTTGAAATAAAATTTAAATTATATATATTTTAACATAGACATATATAATATATATAATATTGTTTAAGGGTCCTACCTGGCTGTGCTGGGATCACTTCCTGGCAGTGCAGTGTTTGGGAGCTTATTTGGTGGCAGCACTCCAACTAGGGTAAGTCACATGGAAAACAAGAGTCGTATTAACCCCTGTACTCTCTTTAACCGCCAAGGAACTTTATATATTCTATATATTCACCACAAGCACATGATATTTTCTCCTTTCATTATTCTTACAAGACATTCTGTCTATATATCTTTAGTTTACTTGGTGCTATAAAATATCCAAGCCTGTTTCCTTTCTTTTGAAATGTTTGTCATTCATGAATAATCTCCCTACTCAATAGCCTGAATAAAATAATTTTATTAATTTCCTCAGGTATTTAATTTAGCACATACCTGCCTGCCTAGGGATATTTAACATAATATCAGTGTATCAAATCTGAGTTCCTTTTATTACTTGTTCATTTGTTTTTGCTTATTTGTTTTTGAGTCATGCCTGGGTATGCACAGGAATTACTACTGGATCTGCACTCAGGAATTACTCCTGGAGTGCTTGGGGAACTATATGGGATGCCAGGACCTAACCTAGATTTGATGGATGCAATGCAATGCTGGAACTATTTTGTGTTATTGGTCTGCCCCCGATTTCTTTTTTTTAAGAGAAAGAGAGAAGAAACAAAACAAAAGAGAAGTTTCAAAAAAACAATTTCCTGAACTCTGGGTTCAATACTTTCAAAGGAACAAAGGTTTTGGTTTTCTCTCTGTGCTAAAACAAAAACACTATAAGAAACACTAGAAGGCACACTTGGATTTAATAGTTACAGCCTGGTCCATGTTGAGATGAGACTTTTAGAAAATTACTATGAATTTAAGTTTCCTATTAGGTACAAAGCTACCCAGTCACTCAAATTTTAATATTTCATTAATATCAACCATAAATGATGCTATTTATAAAGAAAATGCAGCCTTTATATTTAATGTTTTTGAAGAAAGAACTGTATTTTAAATTGAAATCTTAATATATCAAAGAACATTAAGAAAGGGAAAGGTAATGCTTGGGGATGAGCAATTATTAAATAATTTTAGTAGCACCTTTACATATTATGACAAAAGAGAAACAGTGACAGATTTATGGTACATTAGCTAATCCATTGTTTACCTCCCTTTTCCCCTTCCTCTCACTTTTCAATGACAGTGTTATACACATGTTGTTTGTGGTGCCTGGACACCAAGTTAGGGTGTATACTTGGGTCACAGACTTATTCTCATGCTTACAAATACCTGATGCTTGATCTCCGGGGATTGTATATTCTGTTACAGCCTTGCAAGTTCCATCAACAAAGTTTCCAGGATCACGTTCTGCAATGAGGATAGCACTGGGGATTGAATTCCATCTGCTACTTTTCAAAGGTAGGCATTTGTTTGCTTGCTTGCTTTTTGGGTCACAGCCAATGATGCTCAGAGGTTATTCCTGGCTCTCCACTCAGGAATTAATTATGGTGGTGTTCGGGGGGACCATATGGGATGCCAGGGATCGAACGTAAGTCGGTTACCTACAAAGCAAATGCCCTACCTGCTGTTCTATCACTCCAGCCAGAAAGGAAGGTGTTTTTAACTGGTCCATTCCATGATTTTCAAGGCATTACAATTTTTACTATATCTATTTTTACTATTTTTACCATTAACTATTTTATGGCAGAGCCTGGCAAGCTGCCCATGTCATATTTGGTATGCCAAATACCAGTAACAATTATAGACCTCATTCTCATGACCTGATGGAATGGTTTGAGGCTTTCTATGTTCCTCGACCAAGCAGATGCCCTTGGGCTACACTAGCATGTGACAGGACGTTTGGAAATGTTACTGGTGACCACTCAAGCAGATTGATGATCAACTGGAAGATAAGTGATACAACTGATACTATTTTTTAAAATACCAGGTTTAAGAGGATTGTTTTTATCTTAGAGAACGAAGGTAAATATTATCGAATAAGTAGCTTAAAAGCAGTTTGATAAAAACAAACAAAAAAATCTAGACCTTTAACTTCTATATGTCTTATAGCTGGCCAAGATTGATAGACATTATTTTGATTTTTGAATTTTAGGTCTTGTATTTCAAATATCAAAATACTGCCCTCACTGATATAGCGGTTTGCTTATAAATTGAGATCAAATCAATTTTACAAAGCAGAACGATTATCTTTTTCATACTGACTGTAAATTTTCTCTCTGAAAAAGTTACTCAGGATTGTAGCCCCCAAACATTTCTGCTGAGGCTGACAGGAACTGCATTAATTCATTTTATAGCAATTGTAATTTTTGGATAAGATGAGAAATTTAAGTATAATGTATATTAGAAGTAACCTAAGACTACTTAGGGTATGTGCTGCTTTTGTCTTAGCCTAAGATTAGTGCATCAATTACATGTATGTGTTAAGTTAATGATTTCATTATGTAAATTTACTTTTAGTGCATCAGTTTCCATCATAAAAACATAATAGATTTGTTGCTTAAAATCAGCAAGCACACTATTCCTGATATTTCAAGATGGTGTCTGGATATTCTTATGTCCAGACACGGGTAATATCAGTGATAAATATCTCTGATTTATGATCTCCACATGTTCCATTGAGGAGGCAATTGTCTATATGAAATAAAGTTAAGGGGCTGCAGCAATAGTACAGTGGGTAGGACTCTTGCCTTGCAAGTAACACATCCAGGTTCTGTCCCCTATGACTCATGGTGCTCTGACCCTGGTCAGGAGTAATCCCTGAGAGTACAGCCAGTAGTAAGCCCTTAGAAACCTGCTGTTATCCAACCCCACCCGAAGAAAAAGAGAAACTACAAATGGATATTAAATTAATTATGTTGCATATGACCTTTGAAACCAGTAGGAAGAAATTTAGGTGTAGGCAAACGAAACAAAATATTCTGAATATACTGGAGAGTTATAAAGGCTACTTGGTTGGAATACTAACTATTTTTATAATTTAAACATAATTTTATTATTCTGTCAGGTAAATTGTCAATATTCTGTCATCAAGTAAATACATGTCACCTGCCCTGCATACTGAGGAAATATACAAAAAAACACGTAGAAAATTTATATTGAATATTAAGAGAGTAGAAGACATAATTTTAGCTTTTTGTTTGTTATATCAAGCAATGAACTCATCACTAAAACCAAGTAAAATTTCTAAATACAAATTAGAAAAGCATGAAAAGTCTTCTACAATCTTTTTAAATCAAGAATAGCAGGCTAGATATATTTTTCATACCATTTACCAATGATTGTTGCAAAAGTACTCCTACCTTAATAAAATATGATTTTAAAATGGATAAATCACAAAGGTTTTTCTCCTAGCACTTGGACTAATGATGAATAAATGAAGACAATGCAATTCTATTGGAACATAAAAACACCCATTTCTTAAAGGCTAGTAAGAGTGGCTTTTAGAGGTATACAAAAATGTTTTACTGGAAAGTAATTTTCATTCATTATATTTGGCACTAAAGCTAAGAGAAAACTGTACACAGGTCTATTCAAAGATATTTTAATTTGTATACATTCTGATTAACTGATTGAGAGGGTACAATAATATTTTCCACATATTAATTTTTAAAAAGACAAAAATAAATGCAGCTAAAACAACTACAACAAAATTCAGTCAAGTGAAACCATGTTGCAGAACAGTGTGAAAGCAATAATCATAACAAAAGAAGCTCCAAATCAGGGAAATAAATTTAAAAAAAGGCAGTGTACTGTTGTGTTAAGGTGGGCATTATAGATTTATACAATAAAATATTTTTGAAATTTTAATTATAGATGTATAGATTTCTATATAGAGGTCAACTCTTCTAGAAAAAGAAATAGCATAGAGGAAAGGAAGGGGCTTGTGTCATCTTACCAATGTTCATCACTATGTTAATGAAATTAGAGAAAATTATATCTGGAACCCTGAAGCTTTAGTCTCTGTTGAGAAAGAATATTCTTGATTTTCTTCACGGCATTCACATCTCAATTTTTTTTTGGATGATAGTGTTGTGGAGTGAGAGAAGACATTAAGAGCCACAATCACTATAGGCTCACGGGTACCACTTTTTAAGACTAAAGAAATCTGTGGCATGATGTAAAATACCATGAAACTAAGTTCTACAAATCATAACAAATCCCACAAATTTATACACAAATATTTGGTTATTGCAGTTTTACATTTCAATAAATACGAGATATAGTCGAAACAAAGTAAAGCAAAACAACATATTCCTGTTTAAAAAATAAAGAGAAAAAAAGCAGATGAGTGTGGATCACAGAAATGTTTCCATTCTGTTAGCTAAAACAGAGTTTCTAATAGAAGTAAGGAAGTGATGTGAGTTAATGTGAGAAGAACTTCGATAAAACCTATCATCCCATGTATGATGGAATGTCACAAACAAAAGCACAAGCTCAGTATCAAAGTCAGACAAATGCAAACTCAATATCACAGTTATACTTTCTATATCATTTTTCAAAGACCAAAAAACATTATAAATCAGAATACTGTAAACATTTTTCACTAGGCATGTATTGAAAAGTGTTATAAAGGTTAATTAGCTACTTCATCTTTCTCTATTTCAATGACAACAGTTCCTCATAAAAAAGAAAAGATTCCAGGTATTCAATTTCAAGTTTTCACATTGCATTCCTTTGCATTTAGGAAGTAATACAGTTGAACAACATTTCTAAATTTGGAAGAATTCTCTTCTATTTAGTTGCATATGTATAATTTAATGTTTTATCCAGATGTGAATATTTGAATCTGTCCAATAAGTCTACCTTTAGTGTTTCAACTGGAAGAATGGCATTAAGGGCAAAAGTTTGTTTTACAAAAAAAATCAGTTTTCTGATTTCTAACTTAAAATTTATTCTTTATATATCTAATTGGGTTATAGTGAATTTAATTTTAATATATCTATTGTGTTATAGTAATACATTGATTGGGCTATAGTTCTGGCCCTGGCACACCATCCCCATAGAGTCTCAAAAAAAGCCAGAGAAACCCCCCACTCCATGATGGCAGCCATTGTCAAATTCTGAACTCCACAGTTCATCAGAGCTCCACCCAAGAGAAAAGCCAATCTGCCCTGCTCATCAGAGTCTCACCCTACAGAGAAGCATATTTAAAGTTCAGGTATGCTCAAACCAGAGACACAGATACACAGGGCAGAACTGCTACCAACTCTCCCTGTGCTATAGTGATCATGAGGCATCCGGGAGGGAGGGCAAGTCCTTGCCCTGGCCCACCATCCCCATAGAGCCTCGAAAGAATCCAAAGGAACCTCTGCACCATGATGGCAGCCATTTTCAATATCCAGACTCCACAGCTTGTCAGAGCTCCACCCAAGAGAAAAGCTGATATCAAGCCTTGCTCATCAGAGTCCCACCATAAATAGAAGCCTATTTCAAGCCCAGGTATGCTCCAACAAGATACACAGATACACAGGGCAGAGCTGCTATGGGCTCTCCCCATTGCATGTAACTGCAAAGCAGCCACATAGTTCATCAGTAAATGAATAAACTGAGAGCCTACCTACTACTGAAAATATCACACCTGCATGGCAGAGCCTAGCAAGCTACCTGTGTCATATTCAATATGCAAAGTACAGTAATGATGATGGACCTCATTCCCATGACCTGATCAAATGGTTTGAATTTCTTCATCTTTTTGTAGCAAGCAGATGCCCTAGGGCTATACAAGCATGTGACAGGGATGAATGGATATGTTACTGGTGCCCACTCAAGCAAATCAATGATCAAGGGAAGACAAGTGATGCAAGTGATATCTACTGGGTCACTTACATATATAGTTAGATACTAACAGAATATGTTGGTAGACACTTTCCAACAGTTTTAACATTTTCAACAAAGTCTACTGCACTGCAATTAATCTAGCAAGAAACTGAACTAATCTACCAAAGATTATGGACTTGAGAAGGTTCAGAAATTTAGAATATGCAGTGTAGTTACAATTTGGAAATTTAGGGAGATATATAGTAGTATTTAACTTTTTAATTTGTAGTACAGTTTGAATTTGGTTAATGTGGTGCTCTTCTTTTCCTCAAGGATTGCTTTAGCTATTCCTGGGTGTTTATTATTTCATACAAATTTCATGAGTTATTGGTCAATTTTTTTAAAAAATTTCATGGGTATCCTTTTGTCAGACGATGATGCACTCAAAACTGAAGACAACCACACAAAGAAAGAGAATTCACCACACACCTGGAAACTGAAGACCCTACAGGTTAAGAACCAGGGGTCATAGAAGAAATCAAAGAGAAATCCAAAAATTCCTGGAAACAAATGAAAATAAAGACACAAACTAAAAGAAATTGTTGGATACAGCGAAGGCAGTGATTAGAGGAAAATTCATAGCTCTGCAAGCATTCATCAGGAAAGAAGTAAGGGCCCACTTAAACAACCTGATTTTAAAGCTCAAAATCTTAGGAAAAGACCACAAAAAGGAGCCCAACCCAGGCAGAAAGAAGGAAATAAACTTATAGCACATTGAGTCTGTATAAAGCTCTAGGGATTATTATCATTTTGATAATGATAATTCTCTCAAACCACGAACAGGGAATGTGTCTCCATTTCCTCAGATTATCTTTTATTTCTTGAAGCAACATTTTGTAGTTTTCTTTATACAGATCCTTTGCATGCTTTGTCTGATTCCTAGGTAATTGATTTTCTGTGGCACAATTGTGACCTGTTCATTTCTTTAATATCCCTTTCTTCTCCTTCGTTATTTGCATACAGGAAAGCCATTGACTTTTTGAGTACTGATTTTGTACCCTGCCACTCTACTATAGAATCTACTATTGCCAGGAGCATTTTGGTAGATATTTTAGGGTTCTCTAGGTATAATATCATGTCAGCAAATGTGGATTTTCCAGAGCTAGTATATTCTTTAGAATTGTATGAAAGATTTACATAAAAAATAAATAAATAAATAAATAAATAAATAAATAAATAAATAAAACCTTGTAATGGGGGCTGGAGCAATAGTACAGCAGGGAAGTAATTTGTCTTGCACACGGCAGATTGGAGTTCAATCCCTGCATTCCATATGTTCTTTCCAAGCACCACAAGGAGTAGTTCCTAAATGCAGAGCCCCCAAGTATTGCTGGGTGTGACCCAAAGAGCAAAGATAATAAAACACTCATAATACTAAAAGTTAGTTTACTTACTTGTTAGACGTAAGTTAGATGGTTACAGGTCCCTCCCTAGATGTCCAGGCTTCTCCATTACCTTGAACCACATCCTGGTCCTGTCCCTAATGCTGCCTAGTCCTTTGTGCGACTTCTATTTCCTGTTGCCCACAGTCTCGTTTCCTGGTGAAGAATGGCCAGGTGGTGTCCTTGCACTGCTCTCTACCATTTATGCTTTCCCAGAGATGGCCACAGCCGCCTAGGTGGGCCAGATCCCTGTGTTCATACCGTTCCTGGGCCTCCCAGCCATACCCTGTCTCTGTTGTCTGTTCGCAGGTTTCCTACTCTCTGGTTACCTGCTCATGAATGAGAGTCCTGGGTTCAGCACTTTATCCCCTCCTGACTGACAGACCCCTTTCTAGGTTCTTTCCCTTGCCTAGCACTGAGAGCCAGCCTTTACTCATCCTGAACCTGGTGCATGTAGGTCTACCTGACCTGATCTGGAGCCCTGTGGAGAGAGCAGTTGGTCCAGGGAATGGTTGATCACAAAAGAGGAGGAGAGCTGGTGGGCTTTTTCTTCTGAGCCTGCACTGAGGCATCTCCTCTTAGCTCTAGCCAATCCCACTCCCAGTCATCCCATCCAAGTCCTAATTGGCTACTTGTTCCAGGGGTGGAGATATAAAGTGACCTGGTGTTCTATACCTCAACCTGGTATTCAATACATATTAACCATGTAACTATGCTGCAAAATTTTTACAAAATACTTGTTTTATAAAGATAATCTGCCAATTAATTTATGACTTGGAAAATTAATAATTTTATCTGTCTTTAATATTTAGGTAAATTAAAAAATTTATCTATGATACTGTATGACTTACAGTAACTATTAAATACTTAGTGATACTGGGAATAATTTGTTTAATATTTACCAATTAATTCTTGATAATGCCTTTGAAACATGCCTCTTTATTTCTTATTTGTACATACAAAGAAGTAGGCTATTTACATTTTGTTTTATTTTATTTATTTTATTTTCTCTTTTTGGGTCACATCCTGGCGATGCTAAGGGGCTACTCCTGGCTCTGCACTCAGGAATTACTCCTGGCGATGCTCAGGGGACCATATGGGATGCCAGGGATTGAACCCAGGCCGGCACAGGCCGGCTGCATGCAAGGCAAGCGCCCTACCCGCTGGGCTATCGCTCCAGCCCCTCTATTTACATTTTATAATATATTAGCATCCTGCCACTTTAGGTGTTGCATGTGTGGCTGCAGTGCCCAGCTTCATTTGCAGGTGGCAGACAGGAGACAGGCTTGCCTACACCCAGGGCTCTGCCTTGTGGGCCCTGGATGGTTGATGGTCTTACATAGATAAAAACTGGGCCCACTAGAATGAACCCAAACCCACAGCAGAGCCTGGCAAGCTACCCTTGGTGTATTCAATATGCCAAAAACAGTAACAATAATGGACCTCATTCCCAACAAATGGAGCGTTACTGGTGCCTGCTTGAGTCAATTGATGATCAATGTGAAGACAAGTTTTGCAAGTGAATACATTAGCATAAATTACCAAATTTGTAAATATTTTAATTATACAATGTATACATACAAATATATAAATTGCATATGTCTAAATTTATATATCTATATATAGAGAGAGACTTCTCTTTTCCATATTATAGCTTTAATATATTTTCTTATGAGAATTGAGTAGTAATTTAATTTTGACAAAATCTACGATTTTGTTATAATAATCAACAATTTTCATATACTAAGTGCTACATAGAACACTGTACATAGTAAATGGCAAAGATGTCTCTGGGACCTGCAAAATAATTCAGGATTTTGCAAACAACCTTTGACTTGGCAACTGTTGTTCATATATTCTCCTGAGGAGGAAAATTTACCTTTGGTTTACCAAGAGTGCTTTGCTTCTTGCAGTGATCTAGCGTGTTGAGAAACATTAATTTAGACTATGGTTGTCTCCAAAAGACCCAGAAAACTAGGATAAAGAATAGTTCGATTTGGGGCCTGAGCCATAGCACAGAGGGTAGGGCATATGCCTTACATGCAATTGACCTGGGTTCGAACCTTGGCATCCCATATGGCCCCCTGAGCCCATCAGGATTAATTCCTGAGCAAAGAACCAGGAGTAACCCCTGAGGGTCACTGGGTGTGACCCAGAGAGCAAAAAAAAAAAAAACCTCTTATATTTGGGAATTAAGGTAATGATCTCTACTGACAGAAGTACTATAAGATGTTAAGATAAAACTTCAATAATCATTTCTTACTAATAATCAGTTATTAAGACTGCTAAAAATTGCTTTGCATAGTTTGATGGCATAGTCTCTGATTGAGGCATCCTCCTATAATGTATCATCCTTTTAATTGATGTTTTTAAAAATTATATGACCTATTAATAATCTTATTAAGTATATCTACAATTTACTACACTACTCTTGTAGTGTATAGTTTCGTACAATGCATTACGAAGTATCTAAAAAGAATTATGGAACTGGAGCAATAGCACAGTGGGTAGGGCATTTGCCTTGCACATGGCTGACCTGTGTTTAATCCCGGGCATCCCATATGGTCCCCCAAGCACTGCCAGGAGTAATTCCTGAGTGCAGAGCCAGGAGTAACCCCTGAGTATTGCTGGGTGCAACCCAAAAAAACATAAATAGAAAGAAGATAGATAGATAGATAGATAGATATATAGATAATGAAAAAAAATAATAATAGAAATAAAGATAGATAGATAGATAGATAGATAGATAGATAGATAGATAGATAGATAGATAGATAGATAGATAGATAGATAGATAGATAGATAGATAGATAGATAGATAGATAGATAGATAGATAGATAGATAGATAGATAGATAGATAGATAAAGAAATAAATAGATAAATAAAAAAGAATTATGCCGATAAATGTACTTTTTAAGTTTTGCATATTGAAAATTAGATTTCTTAATAGCAACAATTTATTCTAAAATTTATCGGTTGGTGCAAAAGACTTATATTACTCTGCTTGATGTGGGAAAATATATTTGAAGGACAGGCATACCTGACTTTAACGTTTACTCTAAAATTTTACTAATGAATAAAGTGGTATTAAAGAAAAATGTGCCAACATATTAACAGAATATCATAGGAGACTACTTTGGCTCCCATAATACAGTGCAGTGATCTTTAATGAATGGACAAATACAATGAGCATAATTTTTTAAATGGTGCTTAATGTGGGATTCATATGCAAAGCCATGAAACTAAGTACGTATTTAAAACTTCATAAAAAATTCACTTAAAGTTAATCAAAGACCAGAAAATAATTGCAACAATTGCAAAAAAAATTATTTTTTGGGGCTAGAGAAATAGTAAGTAGGTACGGTGATTGCCTTAGACATGTTTTAAGTTGGGTTACATCCCAATCACCCCTTATGGTCCCTGAAACACATGGCCAGGAGTGATCTATGAGTGCAGATCCAGGAATCAGGACCGAGCACTGCTGGGTGTGACCCAGAAACAAAGGAAAAACAACTACCAAAAAAAATCCTAGAAAAAATGTTGTATGCTTTCACAATTATAGAAAAAATTTGTCTACTAAAAGTTTTTTTTTTTGATTTAGGGATTCTAAGGAACATTTCTGGAAATGTCTTTATAGTTATTTACTAGTGTTGAAAATTAAAATTCTATTTTTTCCTATTATGACTCTCATGAAGAATAGTGACATTTCTCCTTCCACCTTTATTGAGGTACCATGATTCACAATATTGTAAATGAAACTTTCATATGTACATTGTGGGGAAACACTGAGGCACCCCATACGAAATCCAGGAGCAGGGTCATGGATCCCTTTCTGTCCCAGGGATGGGCGGCCGGAAGACAGAGAAAGATGCAAGAATCCGGTGAAGTTTTAAAATGCTTTATTTAACACAGGTTCTGGCATACAAATCAGCAATAGGAAAAAAGTAACCTGTACTTAGTGTTCCTGGCTGGGCCCTGGTCACATATAGGCCAAGATGGCAAGCACCACGTGTTAAGGCCCTGTAGAGAGGAAACAGAGACAAGGTGCCAGCTGAAAGGGGGAAGAGAGAGTGCCGCAAAATAAGAGAGACAAGACAGTAAGCAGGCTAGTTTTATATACCCTGCAACCCAGACCTCCCACTCCTAAGAAAAGCCATCAGGGTCAAATGCCCTCAGGTAATTTCTCCCAGGACCTCACCTAGGTGCTTTGAGATGTTAATGTTGCCCAGTCCAAGATCTGCCTTGGAAATGCCTCTGCAGGGTGTAGAGAAGGAGTTTCTGAGATGAACTGTATCTCAAATACAAAGGCCTCCAACTGTACCAAAGAATATACTATCACTGTCACTATCTTCCCGTTGATCATCTATTTGCTAGAGCGGGCACCAGTAATATCTCCATATGTCCTGTCTCATGTTAGTAGAACCCAAAAGCA
Organism: Cryptotis parvus; assembly: GCA_021461705.1. NCBI lineage: Eukaryota > Metazoa > Chordata > Mammalia > Eulipotyphla > Soricidae > Cryptotis > Cryptotis parvus. Next base: position 61,156 of record JAJIBD010020861.1, read on the forward strand.
TCCGCTTGCTCCAGGAACATAAAGAGCCTCAAACCATTATATTAGGTCATGGGAATGACCTAATATAAATGTTACTGGTATTTGGCATATCAAATACTACACGAGCAGCTTGCCAGGCTTGTCATGCGGGTGGTATACTGTTGTAGTCACCTCTAAATAAAGCATTTTTTCATCCTGGGCAGGATGAAAAAAAAAGTGCTGCAGGGTGGGTGTTGATGATCCAGGCTGTGATAGTCTGGTCTGCTGGGTGGAGATGTGATGAGAGGGAAGTCCAGATGTGGAAAATGCTGAACCAGAGACTCTCAGACACCCACCCTGCAGCACTTTTTTTATCTGGCCCAGGTATGCTGAACCAGAGACTCTCAGACATGGGGCAGAGCTGCTACTTGTTCTCCCTGTACCCAGCCACTCATGAGGCGCCCAGGAGGCATGGCGGGTGCTAGCCCTGGCTTGCTACCCCAGCAGAGCCTCACAACAAGCCAGACGACCCCCCCACACTCCATGGGACCCGCCATTTTCCACATCGGGGCTTCCCTCTCATCACAGCTCCACCCAGCAGACCAGACTATCACAGCAGGATCATCGACACCCACCCTGCAGCATTTTTTTTTCCAATCCAGCCCACATATGCTGAACCAGAGACTCTCAGGCAAAGAATATACTATAGCCAGTTATTTATTTCTCCAAGCCTTCACAAAGAGTCTCATCTTTACTTCATGGTAGTTATGTATTTTAGCTTTGAGTTAAAAGGGAGCTCTGCTTTCTTGCTTGGAGGCAAGCAGCTTTTCTCTCTGGTATAATAACCCGGCAATCCCGGAAGAGAAGCGATTCAGACCCAACCACTCCAGACCCACAAATGTGCCACTCTGCCCCACGTGGAAGCAACCCATGGAGCTCTAGTGGAGGTAAAGGTCTCGGCCAGCCTTTGGCTGAGTCCAATATAACTCCAAGGATTCGCTTACGTGTGGTGGAGGGGCCAAGCTGGCTGGACTTGGAGCCGGGATTTGGGCCCCTCCTCCCATTCCTCCACCTTCCACCTCCAACCCTGGAAGAGAGATGCCAGACCCACAACCCTGTCTGCGTGTGACCACAGAGTGGCCAAGCGACTGTCTTAGGTAGTACAGGATGTTAGGATCAGGTCCTTCCCATGATCTTTCACATTTGTCCACTCTATACAGTTCTAGGCAGCTTCTAGCCTTGGCCCATCATCCCAGTGAGCCTAGCAAGAAGCCAGAGGACCCCCACACCAATAGGTCAGTCATTCTCAACATTCAGACTCCACAGCTCCTTAGAGCTCCACCCAAGAGAAAACCTGATCTTTCCCCGTTTAGTTTCATCAGCAAATGCTAGAGATGAGAGCCTTCTACTGAGAGTATACCACCTACACGGCAGAGCCTGACAAGCTACCCATGTTTTCTTTGATATGCCAAAAACTGGCAACAATTGTGATCTTTATTCCCATGTCCTGAAGGAATAGTTTGAGGCTCTTCCTGTTCCTGGAGCAAACAGATGCCCTTGGGCTACACTTGCTTGCAACAGGAGGTACGGAGATGTTACTGGTGCCTGCTAGAACAAATCGATGAACAATTGGAAGACAAGTGATACAAGCGATAATAACGTAGAGATCCAACGTGGCCAGGCAAATATACCAGTAAGATCTAGCTAGTCCCATGATAATTGTGGCAGCATGAGAGAATATTTATACCAGCCAGTAAGAATACATGGTCAGATAAACTGCCACATTCAAACTGTCCTCCTCCTATCTACAAAATGATCTGCAGGAGGCAATTCCAGGCCAGATATAGAGACTCTGGGCAGGTGTAATGGAAACAGTACATCATTAAAATACCATACTCACACCAGAGTGCCAGCTTGGCTCCACCAATATCCCAATGAGCATTTTAGGCCCCTCTTCTCAGCTGGATAAATAGTCCTATACACCAACTCTCCATTTCTGTGTTGATTGAGTTTATTTCAGTAATGGTTTTCATATCCCATATAAGAGACAGATTATTCTGTAACTGTCCCTTTTCTTTTAATTTATTCTATCACTCAGTGTGAGATCTTTTAGCTCCATTTATGTAGTGATAAATGGCATAATTACTTTAATCTATCTTTAAGGAATAGTCTGATGCAGTAAGGCAGTTATTATTTAAATAAGGCATTTTTTTTTTTGGCTCACACCCAGCGATGTTCAGGGATTTCTTCTGGCTCTGCACTCAGGAATTAGTCCTGGCAGTGCTTGGGGGACCATATGGGATGATGGGGATTGAACCGGGTCGTCTGTATGCAAGGCAAATGCCCTACCCGCTATGATATCGCTCCAGCCACAGGCCATTTTTGTTTTATGTTTTTACTTGTTTGTGGCAGTGGCAAGAACTAAGGATATTCAGACTCTGAAAGGCTAGTTGTTTACATGGAAAATGCTGGTGAAATTTTGGCGGCTCATGCATTACTGGGGGGTCAAAAATGGAGCCTCGTATATGAAAAGCTGTACTTTTACATTTAATCATATATGCTGCACTGTAGTTTCCTTTTAAAATGAGTACAAAAAAGTTTTATCCATATGGATTTCTAATTTAATAATAGCATATATAAATTAAAATATTTATGGACAATGTGGGCTAGTAAAAAATATAGTCTAGGAAAGGTATATTTGATTTATCTCATCATGACTTGATTTCTCGCTTTTTGTATAAACTCAGTAAAATGACCTGATTTCTCTGATACTCAGTTTCTTCATCTATAAAAAAGAACTGCATCTTGGGGCCAGAGCAATAGCCCAGCAGGTAGGGGTGTTTGCCTTGCGCGCGGCCAGCCCATGCCGGCCCAGGTTCGATCCCTGGCATCCCATATGGTCCCCCAAGCACTGCCAGGAGTAATTCCTGAGTGCAGAGTCAGGAGAAACCCCTTAGCATCGCCAGATGTGACCCAAAAAAAGCAAAAAAAAAAAAAAAAAGAACTGCAACCTATTCCATATATTTGTGCAAGTGATAAAGATGTAAAAATAGGAATTGATCTTAGTTGCAACATTAATTATATATTATTACTCTAAAATTACTCTCTTTAATGTAAAAATACAATTTTAGAAGTATACTCATGTTTTGTATTACCTTATTTAAGTTAGGGATTCTGTGTAAAAGTACAAGTATACATATATATAATTGTACATTTTATATATATGCATACATATATGTTTTAGTTTTATACATATGTATTCATTTTAAATTTTATTATTTTTCTCACTACTTGTGCACATTCATATACATTCTGAAATCTTTCCATCTGCTGCTGTTGCTTTATCACCATATTTTTTCATTAAAATTAATTATTCTGAGATATTAAGAAATTTCTAATACCAAAATATAGCAAAACTTATAAACTGCAGAAGTCGGAATGGCAATTTTTTTAAAAAGAGAATAGCTATACAGTTCTTCAAAATTAACTACTATACTCACATTGTCTTTTCTTTTTACTTTTGTCAGTGATAGTTGTCAATTTGAGGAAATTTTATATAATTAAATATTTAGTGGCATGCTTCTTTGTCACTTGAAGTAATGAGTTTTTTACAAATATAACCCTAGTAGTGACCTATATTAATTAACCTGTATATGTTTCTACATGTCATTTTATAATTTCTACTTATTCTTATCAGAAAGATTTTTTTGAAATATTCATTATTAAGCATATTTTAGTCTTAATATATAAAATCAAATATACTAAATATGTTATGCAACATGTACTTTTTAACACATATTTTAAATCATTAGAATACAAGACAGTGTCTTTTACTACCTGCTGGGCGAAAAGGTCAGGTGACATTGTAAATTAACTTTATGGCTGGCTCTTCATCTCTAAAGACCTGAAGGTCACATTTACTTATATTGACTTACAAATGGGAAGTAAAGCAGTTTCAGAAATCCTATATAACACACAAATTGCGAATCATGGAGATCTATACTCGAAAGAGCCCCAAAACAACAACAAGGGAAATCTGCCACAGATTTAAAAATGATATACTGAACCTTTATAAAGAGTTTCGTTAAGAGTGAGATAAATTCTAACTGTATTTCTTAATGCCATCCATAATGTTATATAGTGATAAGCTTTAGTAATCCCTTTTCCATTTATTCTTTTCTTTTTTTTTAATTTATTGCAAAAACTATGAAATAAGAAAATCCAAGTAAGCTAGTCAAGGTCAAGGTCACAGAGTAAATTAGAGAAAGATTCAAAGAGAGTCATTATGTCTGCTGAATCTCTTTGTTGAAGTTAGTGAAATATGCTATGTTGATTTCCCTCTCAGCATATGACAGTCAAATAAAAATGAATTTTAATTTTTTCAATATTTCTTTAGAGTGATTTATTTGAACTGGCATTGCATTTTTATATAAAATTTAGGAGCATGCTTTAATTCAATATATAAACATTAACAAACTTTACAATTAAGTTAATCAGCATTATATAATACCCTAGTTTTAAATATGTAGTTTAAAGACATATTAAATGCCATTAAACTTGTGATCATTCTTTTTTTTTTATTTTTTTTTTTAGTGATTAAACATGTATTTATTTTAGTTCAGTTAAAACATACATTGTTTCATTGAAACGCTGTAGCACTTTGCCAACAAATCATTCTGAATTGTTTGCAGCACCCATCCCGCCACCAGTGCCCATCTCCCACCACCAACGTCCCGGTTCCCTCCCCCTCCCCCAGCCCTCCTCCATGGCAGGTTCTTGATTTCTTTCCATTTCTCTCTCTTTCTCTTTTCCTTCCCCTCCAGACTATGGATTACAGAACATATATTTAAGGGTTGTCATGTGTATCTTTTTGCCTGTATTTAGTGCTCAGTTCTAGGCTGGTATTAGTACTTTCGACAATTGTTAGCACACTGTTCCATTTCTGTCTTACCTAGCCTCTGAATCCCACACGTTTGTGATAATTTCCACCTTTGAAAGGACCTCCTGATATATGTTTCACTTGATCTTGGATATTGGTATCATATTATGTACCTATATATTTATGTTATGCAGATAAATGCAGTCATTCTGTATCTGTCTCTCTCCTTCTGGCTAATTTCACTCAACATAATCTTCTCCATGTCCATCCATTTGTAGGCAAATTTTATAACTTCATTTTTCCTAACAGCTGCATAGTATTCCATTGTGTAGATGTACCAAAGCTTTTTATCCAGTCATCGATTTTCGGGCACTCTGGTTGCTTCCAGATTCTGGCTATTGTGAATAATGCTGCTATGAACATAAAAGTAGGGATGGTGTTTCCGCTGCGTATTTTTGGTGATCATTCTTATAATTTTTGCACCTAGAAATCATTATATTTACTACAAGCCCATTTTCTGTTCTTTGTGTTCCAACATGTCATAGGTGTCCTTAAGTAACTTGTCTTAAAATGATATCTCAGACATGAAAAATGGGGCTTGTCATTATTTAATAATACTCATGTAAAAATTGCACTCAATATCTTGAGTGCAATTGAATCTAAGTGTGCAATTTTGTCTACGGCCATACCACCCTGAAGCCGCCCCGATCTCGTCTGATCTCGGAAGCTAAGTGTGCGATTTTGATTTCTGACTTTTATTCTTCTCTCCAGTACATAGCTAGAGATCAAGATAGAAAAGTATATAATTAAAGAAAGTATATAAATAAACAATATTTGAATGCATGTATTTGTCTATCTATATCACTTGTATATCATTTACAGATTTTTCACTTAATTTATGCCATAAGTGCAAATTTGAAAATTCTTTTGAAAAAATTTTGCTACATACTTATAGCTAATATTCTTTTTCACTTTATCAGATCTGAATATTTTTTCCAGTAAGGCTCCAGTAAATTCTCCAGTTAATGATAAGCAATAATTATTTACCTTTTTATTAATGGCAATTACAAACTTTACATATTGCATAAACCCACACTATCAGGACAAGCATTACTCCAAATATGTTTCTGAATGGATCTGTTGATTTATTTATATTCTTCTTCCCTTTACATATATTCAGAAAGAGGATTTATTATATATACAAATGTTGGCAGCAGAGTTCTTAGTATATTCTGCCTAAAATAAGATTGCACTGAAACTTATATCTTCAAAATTTTAAATCCCATTACAAAAATTTCTCCAATCCTAATGCTAACACATTATTTTTATCTATCAAATTCAAAAACATTGGGAATGTTCACATCAAAGAAGATATGTTTCTGTCGTGTGTGACAATGTCAAATTATCTTAAGAGGAGTGTAGATACACTGTTTTGTAAGACATATTCACTTATAAAACTGAGAGGATGTGATAGCTTTAAATTCCTGAAATCTATTTCAATAAAATTTCATTCTATGTTTTTATGAGCTGTGTTTTGTTTTTTATTGAAATGAAAATAGGAAACTTATTCAATGCAAAGAAAGACACTTATTTGATTTTCCCCCTTAGGTTCATTGTCAGTATTGTGTTAGCTCTTCTGTCTTTTTATCAGAGTTTTTATATTATCATAAGAAAAAATTAAGGACAAGCTTATATGAGTCCATACTTGTTGGTTTTATTTTCTTCAATTATTCTATAGATTACAGAGTAATGGTGTTCTTACTCTTCAACTTTGAATTTCAGAGTTACTTAGTGTTTTTGCATAGTCCCCCAAAAACTTAGTCTATCATGCTTAATAAAATATGCATCATTTCTCATTTCTAACAAGTTCTTTAACTTTTAAGTACTTTTGTATCATAAAAACTATTCTGGCTAAATTATTTTATTTTATATCATAGTTTTTCATCCATTTTATGTGGCCTGCCTTATAAATAAGAAAATTAATTTGTTTCCTTTCTTTTATACAAAATTTTATTTCATCTTAAAAGATTTTATATTTGCATTCTACTTTATTTCTTAGATTGTGAAACTGTCTGCAAATAGTTAATTGCTATCCTAGCCAAATTAGAGATTAAGCTCTTCTAAAAGGTTTTTGCTAAATTTTCAAAAACTCTTTTGACTATAGTTTAAGAAGCTTGTATTAGGCCCACCAGAACTTTCTTTTGTTATTTTATTTATCTGGAATGCCTATAATTAGGTGTGTATAATTAAGTAGTTCACTAAAAATACTTTAATTGCTTTTGCCTCAGTAAAATAAAAGATAAACACTTTGAGCCTATTTAATACCTTAACTGTTCTCTGTTCCCCATGCATTAGACTATATAGTAAGGACCAGATTCACAAAATATTTTTTTATGTAACATTTCCTTCAGGACTCAATATTTTTTTTCTTTTTTGGGTCACACCTGGAGACGCTCAGGGGGTTACTCCTGGCTCTGCACTCAGGAATTACTCCTGGTGGTGCTCGGGGGGACCATATGGAATGCAGGGGATAGAACCTGGGCCGGCACAGGCCAGCCGCATGCAAGGCAAACGCCGTACCCGCTGGGCTCTCGTTCCAGCCCCAGGACTTGAATATTTTCTTCTAATTGGAAATTTGGGGACAGAATACAAACAATTCTGTTATGTCTAAGAAACCTTTCTTTTGTCACATATGGGTTATTTTATTCTATCCTTAGTTTTGGAAGACAAATCATTAATAATGAAATAATTAATGTCCTAACTAGGAAACGCCTTAGTTTTCCTTCCAAATTTTAGAGTATTGCAGACAAATGAGGTATGTTTAGATGCACATTAGAGACTTATAAAATAATAATAGAATATTTGTATTAGACACATTGGGAACTCAACTCAGCTTCATAATAGAACAATCTTTAACACAGAGACAAAGATCTTCATATTTGAATTATTTTTTTTTAAATTTAAGAGTTCTCATACTGTTCAGAAATGACTATATTTATTGCATATCATACAGGGAACTTTGAATATATTAATGCTAAAAGATAGAAGTGTGTCATTCCTGTAAATAAAGAGCCACAAGAATTCTAGAATAATTTTTCTAACAATGAATATTAGCTTTACATAAACTGTATCACAATAGAAAGATTAAACATAATATGCTGAAGCTACATGTTAATAAACGTTGTTAATACAGTTGATTTTTAAAAGCAGACTAGGTTTTTCATATTTCTAAACCTGAAAGTGACAAAGGACAAGCACCTATTTTCTTGAACTTGTACTATTAACTCATAACACATGATTCATTATATATTCATTATTCCCTATATTCTCCTATTAAAAATTGGTCATTTATATATTATTTTAACTGTACTTTTCTGGGTGACTGATTAAATAATTTGATAAATTAAGTAGGTTATTGAATTATATTCTTTAAGCAGTTTGTTTCAAATTCCAGAAAACTTTTCAATGTCTCATGGCAAAATAAGACTTCTTTTGAGAAATTTATGTAGGCTGGTATAACAGGAAATTTATTTATCAGAGTGAAATTATTTCAGTAAGTCAGTCAATAAAATGAGGACTTTTATGTGTGTGCTCACTTTATCTCCTCTTCCCCCTTAATATATTTAATTTAATATTCCTAAAAATAATTACAAAAAGTTCACTAGAATGTAAGTTTTCTTAAATCATGAGTTCTATTTTAATAGTCTTCCGAGTCCCATGTATCTGGCAACAGAGGTTTCAATATTAAAAAAATGTATTTTTAGAATAGTAAAACAGTAGTAATTGGACATCTAATAGATACATTTAGAAAATAGAGATTTCCTGCTCTCACTTTCATCCCTCAACACAATATGGGAGTTGTAATAATGAATGTGAAAACAAAGGGCCTGAGAGACGGTATGGGTTATGATGCGCACCTTCATTTGGCTCACTTGGTTTTATTTCGAGTACCATATGTAGTCTCAGCACAATCATGAGTGATCTCTGAGACTAGAGACAAGATTAAGTCCCGGGGCCCACTGGATGAACTTCAAAATCACGATCACGATCACATTCTTCCCATTGATCATCTATTTTGCTAGAGCGGGCACCAGTAATATCTCCATATGTCCTGTCTCATGCCAGTAGAGCCCAGGGCATCGGCTTGATACAGGAACATAAAGAGCCTCAAACCATTATATTAGGTCATGGGAATGACCTAATACAAGTGTTACTGGAATTTGGCATATCAAATACAACACGAAGAAGTTTGCCGAAGTGGGAGGCAAACTCTTTTAAACACCTCCAAATAAAGCATTTATTGATGAACTGCGCGGCAAGCGGCGGCGAGAGCTGGGCTATGATGGGCTGTTCTGCTAGGTGGAGTTCTGACGAGAGGAAAGTCCAAATGTGGAAAATGGCGGCGCCCGTGGAGTGAGGGTGGTGGTCTGGTTTGTTGTGAGGCTCTGCCGAGGTGGTGGGCCAGGGCTAGAACCCTGCCATGCCTCCTGACTGCCTCATGAACGGCTGGGCACAGGGAGAGCAAGGAACCGCTCTGCCCCATGTCTGAGAGTCTCTGAACGGCAAAATAAACAAACAAAAACTGCAATTATATAACACTGGAAATATTAGAAAAAAATATTGGTTTGTTTGCATTCTCAAGAGGCAAATATCTGTTACTCTGTAAGACTCATCCAACTTTTGCTCAAGCTACATTAATCAAAAGAATAAAGCTGCTTATAACTCTAGAGACCTATTTATATGCACTTTACTTTCTAAGTATTTCTTTCAAATACTATCATACTTATAATTTTGGTTTCCAACCAAATTATATTTATAATTGGTACAGATTGTTAAATACAAATTATCAAACATTTCTAATTCTATTTAACATTTGAATAGCTTCATTTTATAGACTTTTACTATTAATATTTAGTAATGTCAAAAGGTATTTCTAAACTTGCAAAAGTTTTTTTTTAAATCTGATAAGAATAAGCCACAAGAAAATCAAATGAAACAAAATATATGATGCAAAATAAGCTTGGGTATGTCTATAATTTCTTCATAATTTTAATGACCCAAATGAATAATAAGTAAAATAGTAATTAAAAGAAGGAATTTTAACTATAAAGAAGTGAAGCTTAAATCTAAAAAGTTTATTAATCGTTATCCCTTGCATTATAAAAAGAATTAAAATTTTCATTCTACACCGTGATAAATGAAATTAGGATCAAATTGAGTCACATTTTAAGGTAAAGACTATTAAAACAAACAGAAGAATTATTAGATTAATCAAATACTATTAGTTTTATAAGGATAAGGATAACATGGACACTGGTTCAGAATATTTTAACATTAAACATGTCTTTGTTTTAGGACACTTTACAGAGAACTGCTCATGAAGTTTCAATAACTAACAAATAATTCTTCTGGGGCACATGTTTTTTGTGTGACAGGATCCAAACTCCTTTTGGATCCGTTTCCTGGCATTCTGTGTTCCAAAAAGCACTTTTCTATTTCAATAGTTGAGATTCTCCATAAAGATTAGAAACAATTGGTAGGGTACCTGTGACATACAGAAGCATGTACCCTAAAAAATTGGATAAAACCTTATGTGTCTCTCATTATAGTTTGAGATTGGACTTTTAAGAAAATAATTAAAAAGTGCCAAGAGATAATAGAGTGTTTAAAGGTTGAAATTGTTGAATTATTCCTATCCGAGATACCACACTAAAGGGATATGGTCCTTAAAAATCACAATTAGAGGCCTGATAGATAGTACATCAGATAAAACACAAGTCTCTATTTCTCTGAACTATGATTGATAACCAATACGAAATACACTTTTTTAATTATTACCGGAATTATTCCTGACAACAAAGACAAGAAAAAGCCCTGAGCACATTCATGAATAACCACAGAGAAGAGCTGGATGTGGCCCAAATCAACAATACCAGCAACAAATAAAGATAACTGAGGCCATAAGTTTAAGATCATAAGCTATTTGGACTGTTTTACTAGAAGAAAATGAACAAACTTATCAAGCAAAAGATAACTTTCACTGAAACCTGGATACAATTGCAGTATTGATTAGAAAATAATCAGAAAAAATACATATATTTTATTAATGTTTCTATTGCTTATAGAGCCATTACTGACGGGATCCCACAGGACATCAAAAGATCACATGGCCGCCCACCTATAAGATGGTCAGACTTCTTCATCAAGACCCTGAATGAACAATTCAAATGGTTTGAGGCTCTTCATATTCCTGAAGCAAGCATATGCCATTGGGCTACACTGGCACACAATAAGGTCAAATAGAAATGTTACTGGTGCCTGCTAGAGCAAATCGATGAATAACAGGATGTCAAGTGATCAATTGATTGCTCATAGACATAAAAATATAGCTCATTAAATGTTGGATGACAGGCTTAGCTAGCTTTGGAGCTTTGCTCACAGCTTAATCTATTTACATGTTCTTAAGTCAAGGTTCATTCTAATGAGATCTCTCTTCTATGTAAACACTGATAGAGGGTGTGGCAGCTAGAGCAGTCACCTTGACTCTGAATAACTCTGACTTATTATACATCTACTAAGACTTCTATGTTATCTAGATTGGGCACAGCTCCTCTTTATACCCACTGGTGAGAGAGAGAGGGCTAGTATAAAATAATACATCTTAATTTCATATTAAATAACTCTAATGACAATTTGTTCATTTTTTATTATTGTATGTATGTGAATAATTATATAGAATGTGCTGTTTGAATTTATTTTCTTTCACATACACACATTATGAAATGGAGGATCCATCCAAATTGTCGGTTGAATTTTTTTTTTTAATTTTCTTTTTCACCAGACGTCCTCAGGATTTGTTCCCTTTTCACTCAGGCATCACTCTTAGTCAGCTCAAGGGACCTGTGGTATGCTAGAGATCAAACACACGTTGAGCATGTGTAAGGCACAGGCCTTACCTGCTGACCCCCCCTTTTGTCTTTAAAGAGTATTTTATTACATTATTTATTGCATTTGTTTGCTAAAGCTCCTGTTTGATCCTTTCCCAGGCATTCTGTAATGAATGCTTATTCCAGTTTCTGTATCAATTGAAATTTGTGTTTATTTAACCTTAAAGGACTGTGCATAGTTCAAGACACCCAGAAAAAGTTGAACCCCTAATATTACATAAGATCTAGTTCCTTCAGTAAGTGAATCCATAATATAGGGAGCAGTAAACCTAAACAAAGTTTAGTTAAAATTTTAAAAAACCTAGTCATAGACTGTCAGTGCAGAATTGGTAGTCTTGTCACCAAGATGCAAATCAATAAATATTGCTGCTGCACACTTCTCAAAGGTGTTTGATTATGAAAGGCAAGTTATAGGGAAGTAAGTCTCATTTCAGCAAATACCTTAATAACAGTGTTCTTCCAACTTTCATACCTTTTCAGTGGTCATTCTTCAGTTTCAGTTATGAAATAAGTAATGTTGAAACCGCCAAGTACATTGTGTTTGCACAAAGATTTAAAGCAGTGAGAGTTATGAAGCAACAGTATCACATAATCCTTGTGTATTTATTTATTGCTTTATTCCTTATTTGTTTTTTTTACTGGTGTGTCGAGGGAGCCTCAACAGCATCAGGACAGAAGTTCTCTTTTACCTCGGAGGCTTCTGGGAAACAGATGAAAACTCACAAGTCTTTGCAGTTCCAAAAAGGATCTTAATAGTACAAAAGCTCTACCACCGCAATCTAATATAATGAAAGAACTCTAGCTCTGGTCTGAACTTAGACCATACAAGAGAGCCCAAGTCTCCCACCAAAGAAGAGGATCTCATCTGAGAGGAGTCCTACACAAAAGAAGGGACTGGTGCCTCAAGTCATTCCCCTTATATACACCAAAGTAATCTAGCTGTTGTCAGGAAGGTTTCTGTCATCAAAGATCCCTAAAGAGCTTCCACATAGTAGAGGAGTGTGGAAGGATGGTGCCACACCCTATTACAGGAATAAACAAAAAAGTATGCCAAGGACTAATCTCTTCTTTAGAGATTATTTTATGTAAAACAGTGGAGAGAGGGAGCTGGTATATAGTAATACATCTTAATTTCATGGGCTTCATGTAATCTAGATGGCACCCACAAGGTCCTTATTTATTATCTGCACCAGAGTGATTCTGAGTATCTTGTTCTCCATATACTGAAAGGGTCACACTTGCCTGCTTGAGGGTAAACTAGTATGATCCTTCCTATAATCTTAAATGATAGTTTAAAAGTAGCCAGGGTGACAGTCTCCTGGTGAATTCAAACTGCTCCATGCTGGGTGCAGTGGATATAAAGCGGAGGACTGTGCCCAATCTAGATAACATAGAAGTCTTAGTAGATTAATAAGTCAGAAGTTATTCAGAGTAAAGGTGACTTCTGTAACTGCCATACCCTCTGTCAGTGTTTACATAGAAAAGAGATCTCGTTAGAATGAACCTTGGCTTAAGAACATGCAATTAGATTAAGCTGTGAGTGGGTAAAATAGCAAAGCTCCCAAGCTAGCTAAGCCTGTCATCCAACACTGACACATTCTATATGTTTATTAAATTGGCGTTGCAAAAATTAAAAAAAAATACTTTTTACCACGGAAATTATCATGCATAGTTAAGGCTGACCATATTCTGGTCATGGAGCTGATACACTCATATTTCTCTTTACAAGACAGCCCGCTACTTAATTTTTATAATGATATAAGGGTCTACATATTAGTGCCTTCAGCACCCTTTTTTATATTTGGTTTTTCTCTTCTGGGGAAACCTTTAGTCATTACACTAATGTCATGGGTCCATATCTGTTTGTGAGGAATTTCTTCAATTAGATCACCTTTACTGTTTGACACCCTAAAGCTACTATCTTCTATCTGCTATTTTTAATCTTCCTACCATCCCATCATCCCAACTAGAATATGAAGCTTTTTATATCATATCCAAATACAACCATTTATTCTCTCTATGGCCATGCTATCCGTATCTAATCAAGTTTTCAATAAGTCAGCAACTGGGTAATTATGACTCCTATAATCTTTGCTCTTGATGTACTTGGGCACTGAAGGAAGTTGGTAAAGCTGCCACTGTAGCAGAAGCGGTAGTAAAAGCTGTGGCTTATTTATCTTTTAAAATGGACACGTTGCATTATGAAAGAGGTTATTGGGGTAGAAAGAGTTCATCTGCCAAGTGAAAGAGAAAAATGAAATCAGAAATGGATGCTTTGTGAATATGAGTTGTGAATTAGATACTAATATTCCTAAGAAAGGAAATGCATTAATATCTAGAAGGAAATGATATTTTTCTGTTTATAAATAAATCATTGGTTATTTTCAGAACTCTTCACTTAGAATATCATAACAAAATCTTTAAGCTTCATAAGGAGGTTTGTGTTCCCACTAAAAAATATTATCCTGTATGTATACTGAACTCAATATGATTCTTCTGGTTCCTTGGATATGTGCACAGTATTACTGGTTTAAAAAAACATAGTGGCAAAATAGTGTTCTGCTGTTTATTAGCTTGGGGTTTAAAAAGACTTAATGCAAAAGAAACTACTTCAAGTGAAATTGTTACAAGTGAGTTTTACAGCATAATTTTTACTTTAAAAGTCCCAGTGAGAGAACCATAAGGCTTTACAACACCAAAACAGAATTTTCCTTCAGGAAACATTCACAATAATCCCCTCAATCACACAAGTTTCTTTGTGGTTATTAAAATTCTGAATGGTAACTCTGAACTCATTAGTTTCCTCTATTTATTCCTTATTTTCTGGGTAAATGCAGTAATCAAAATTAAATTTGTTCAAAATGCCTTAGTAATAGAATAATACAACACATGAGTAAATTCCTCATAGTGTACCTCTTTAGATTCTTTAAATCACCTAACATTTGCTGCATGTCTCTAGTGACTAACAATTCTATGAGATTTCATACAAATTATGATAGAAAGCTGGTTATCCATTCCTCTTTATCCATTTGTTCCTTTATATATCTACTCTGCTATTCTATATTAAAATGGCTTGTAGTATCAATTTATAAGAATATACAGTCACCGATATCAGTAAATAGCTAAATTATTTAATGATTTATTTTATAGTTAAAATCACAACAAAATGAACATGCTGCTTTTTATAATTTATTTGTAAACATTTCAGTTGAATAGACACAGAAAGTCAAATTTAATCAACTTTATATTTTCACACCCATAGATTCAGGGGGATTTATGTTGATATGTATACTTAATATTCAGTCATGTCTAAGATCTTTTTCTTTGCTCTTTGAATCTAGGTAAATTCAGACTGATTTTATCTAATATCCTTTAGTCCCTGGTTTAATTTTAGTTTAATATAAGCTATGTAGGAACATGGAGCTGCATCTTCCACAATTTCATGAGTTTAAAGAAACCTGCAAAATTTCAGTGAGCGCTATTTGCAAAGGAGAGATCAGATAGATGTATCTGATCTGACCACAGGGTTGGTCAATTTCTCCTGGCTTGCTTTTTGGTAGTTTTACATGTTTGACTTTAGAAAAAGTAAGAAATACATCCTGTTTCTGACTTTCATTGTCATCCCTGGCAGAAAAAGCAATAGCTTTCCGTGCTGAGTAAGAATTAGTAAGTCGATTGGCAACTCTCTGTGCCCCTACATATTTTTTAAATCTACTAGCTAGAGTTTGATCTTTTATAATAGTTTTCTGGGCCACACTTGGAAATATTCAAAATTACTATTGACTGAGTGCTCAGAGGATTTATCCTAATGGTTCTTGGAAAAATTTGGTGCAGGGGATAAAATCAAGGAGTCTTGGTTGATTACCTAGCTCATACTCAGTAATTTTTAAATTGATGTTCAAGATTACTGACTTTCAACCCAATATTCTAGAAGTGATAGCTTTTATTTTTCTGTTTGAGCTTTGTGCCCTAGTATAGAGATTGGCATGTTTTTCCAATAAAAATTAAATAAAGATATATTATGTCAAGATGATATAATAAAATTTTTTAAAAGATTATATGTCTTTAAGGAAAGAAAATATATACTTCTGAATACAATATACATATATACATATGTGCATACATATATCACTTGTATCACTTGTCTTTCCATTGTTCATCGATTTGCTCGAGCGGGTACCAGTAACATCTCCATACATCCTGTCACATGCTAGTGTAGCCCAAGGGCATCTGCTTGCTCCAGGAACATAATGAGCCTCAAATCATTCCATCAGGTCATGGGAATGAGGTATATAATTGTTACTGGTAATTGGCATATCATATATGCCAATTATGTATACATATATACATACAGAAATGTATATATCTTTATATAGAGATGTATAGATCTTTCATACTCAACTAAATTTTTCAAATAGATAACTGGTATATATACTATATATAGATGAACATGGTTATAAATATATATGTAGAGAGAGCATATATGTGTGTACATATATATTCTAGGTATTAAAAAGATATGATACAGTGATACCTTGATGTCAAATTTATATTTTTGAAAAATTTATTTAAATATGAAAGAATGAATAGGTATCAGTTGATAAATAAACATCAACAATAAACCATTAAACACCTAAAATATCCCTTTTACAAATCTAATTGATCTATTTCTATTTTTGATTTGCTACACTTTTCTATAATAATCATGATATATAAACGATTTGCTTATACAAAATTAACCCAATGAGATATGCATGAATGACAGTATCATTCAACTGTAAACTAGCAAAAGTAATACTATACAATTCATAAACTAAAATATTTATAATCAAACATAAAATGAAACAGGAACTAAAATCAAGTTTGAATATAACCGACATTCTCATAAAGGCTGATCGTGCTCTCCTGTTTATTGTTAAGATCATTTTCTAGATGTACAACCTTACCTTTTCTCTTTAATTTATTAGTTTTTTCTGTTTTAGATTATATCTACCGTGGAATTATCTGTGACTAACACTTCATTGTATCTATTTATCTATTTATTTATTTATTCATTCATTTATTTATTTATTTATTTATTTATTTATTTATTTATCTGTTTGTCTGTTTTTGCTTTGTGCACCACACCCAGTGAAGTCCAGTGGTTAGCTCTGGCTCTACACTCAGGAATTACACCCGACACATTTTGCGGGACCATATGGGATTCCAGGATCGAATCTGGGTAGGTTGCATGCAAGGCATGCAAGGCCCTATCCACTGAACTATACATCCAGTCCATCATTTTTATTTTTTATATGTGTGTAATATCAATTTATTTCCTCTCTGTCACAGACACAATTCTTTTTTAACAAAATCCCGAGTATTTTATCTGTCCTACACTTGATCACTTGGCATCCTGTTATTCATTGATTTGCACAAGTGGGCACCAGTTAAGTTTCTATTTGACCCTATCAAGTGCCAGTGTAGCCCAATGGCATCTGCTTGCTTCAGGAATATGAAGAGCCTCAAACCTCAAAGGTAAGGTTGTTCAGGGTCTTGATGAAGAAGCCTGACCATCTTGTAGCTGGGCGGCCACATGATCTTTTGATATCCCATGGGATCCAGTCAGTAATGGCTCTAGTCCAGTGGTCATCTCCAAATTGCAATACATGTCCAGCCCATCTGATTTTTAATGCCTGGCAACCAGGCAGTGTCCCTGACTCTGGATTGTCCACGGAGGTGGGAACTCTGGATTCCTTCTATGACTTCAGTGAGGCATAATATTCCAAGCATAACTCTTGATCTTGATGTATTGGGTTTGAACGCCCCTGTTTGGCTAGGACGTTGGTGACCACTTCCATCTCAATAGAATCAAAGTCTTTCTTTAAATCAATGAACTTGAGACAGAGCGGCATCTTGAACTCCCTATAAACCTCAATGACCTTGGTTACCATGTGGATATGGTCGATTTTGCTGAATCCTTTTTGGAAGCCAGCTTGCTCTCATGGTTGTCCTTCATCTAATGTTCTGTCAATCCTGTTCAGGATGACTCTCATGAACAGTTTGTAGATGACGGACAACAGGCAGATGGGGCGATAGCTGACAATGTCATGGATGTCGAATAGTCGAACTGTACTGCTGGTTTTCCATCGGGAGTGAAAACCAGCATTCAGACAGGTAGCATGTGAAGAGCCGAGACAGTGTATTGATGAGTAGTGACAGAAGATTCTTCCGGTGTTAGGGTCTGACTTTGGTCCGGTGCTGTTTGCTTCTTTACCAACAAAACGCCATGTCAGATTTCAAAAGCGAGAACGTTGGGACCACATATATCCCTGCGGAATTTGGTATTTGTGCAGGTGGATGTGGCTATCAAAGAGATCTGAATTGAAGTAATGGATAATCTACATTGCCTTTCTGGAAGATGTGATAGATCCATCAGGACAGACATCAGGGAAGACATCAGATGACAGGCCTCCGACGTCCCTCCACTAGGTACAGTATTTTCCTAGTTTGTTGCTTGAATGCATTATTCAATATTCGTAGTAAAATGCACAACATATTATGAATGTTGATGTATAGTTCTCTTGGAAAGCATGTACGATGGACTCATATTTAATCAGGGTATATCTTGGCTAGATATCAAACTTGCTTTATTATCTTTCACATGTTGTATGTGTATGCATTGTGTTGTATAATAGTTTATGTACACTTAAGTATAATTTACTTATTATCTAGCAATTATCATGCAATTTATTACGAATAACATTAATTTTTTAAAGTATATAAAATAACCAATTAGTCCTTTGTACTAAAGAAGATATCAGAAACAGCATAGTGGCTGGGGTTTCCAGAAGTGTGGGAGATTGGGTAGAGGCTGCCCATCCCAGCTTCAAAATAAAGACCAGGATTTTCATCCTGGGCACCAAGTACATGAAATTATTCATAGTTTACTGCCTCTGCATAGAATGTTTGTGAAGCCAGAAATTTGTGCTTTAGAATGACTGCAGTGAGGGACTGTGAGTGGCTGTCAGCTTCATCTGGACAGGCATTTGGTCTGCCCACCTCATGAGGACACACCAGAGTTTTCAACTGTTTGGACCAGTGATTGCATAACTTTTAGCTGCTCAGCAAGCATCTCCTGGGAGATTTTGACAGGAATTGGTCGAGCAGGACCTGTGGCTGAATCAACATCCAAATTTCTTATTTTCCTTTACTGTTGTGTTATTCTGGTTCTTTTGACTATACACATAAAATGCAGAATCAGTTTGTAGATATCCAAATGACAACTTGTGAAATTTTTAACCAAGATTGCTCTCTTTCTATATACTAATATGGCAGCAACTGATGTGTTTTTAAAAATAAGTTTATACATTTTTGCTATTTTATTTGTACATGCAAATATATATATATATAATGCCTCATAAGCAATTATTCTGCTTATAATGATATCTCTGTATTTAATATGTACAATTATCCGCCTGATAAACAAAGGTATTCACAGGCTTCCAGTAATTCATTTAATTAATAGAGGTTGAAATTTATAAATAAACAGCAATTTAGATGTAATGCAGAGTCAGGCATTTTATTTTATTTTTCTCTCTCTTTTTTTGTCCACCCAAAAGTGCTGGCAGCTTAATTTTGGCTCTGTTTTCAGAGATCAATCCTGAAAAGGCTCTATGGTACCATATTGGGTGTTGAGGATCAAACTCAGGTTGGGCACATGAAAGGCAAGAACTCTTAGGAATAATTTTAAATTGAATGACATGTGATATATGGATACATTTTCACATGAATACAAAAGCAAATGAATGGAATCTTGTCGCTTGTCAATTGTCTTCCTGTTGTTCATCAATTTGCTCTAGCCGGCATCAGTAATGGCTCTAGTCCTTGGGAATGAGGTTCATTATTGTTACTGTTTTGGGCATATCTGATACACCACAGGTAGCTTACCAGGCTCTGTCATGATTCTGGGTTCATCCCAGGGGGCCCAGTCTTTTTTCTGTGTCAGACCATCAACCATCTAGGGCTCACGGGGCCGAGCTCTGGGGTGTAGAGAAGCCTGTCTCCTATCTGCCAATGCCAACACAGCCAGACAGCACAGCCACACTTGCAGCACCTCAAGGGGCAGGAATTATTTTTCTTACTTTTTCTTTCTCTTTTTTTTTTTTTTCTGGTGGTGGATTAGGGAGACACCAACCAGGCAGTGGTCTGGGATAACTCTGTGCTCTTGGATAACTCCTGGAGGGTTTGGAGGACCTTACAGAGCTCTGGGGGTTGCGTTTGTACAAGGCAAATGAAGTATGAATATAGATACTCTATATTGATATTTGAGCCCTCAAATTTGAAACTGTCCAAAGTTGACATCTAAAAAATAGTTTCAATTATTTTGCATCTCACTTGAGATGTTTTAGAAAGAACAAATTTCTTATACCTTCATTACAACAGATATATATTAACTATAAATCATTACAACTGACATCTTGAAAAGGATTCTTTCTCCTATAAGCATGGAATATCTTTCAATCTATTTAATTTACTTTGACTAATGTCATTGGCATACTATATAATATCATGTATTATATATTACAAGCTGTTTTCTTATTGTCTATTATTATGATCAGTTGTTTTCTTGGTGTCTTCATATGTTTTCTTGGTGTCTATTATTTTGATCAGGTGATTTTTCTTCTTTTTCTTTTTTAGATATGAATTGTTGCTGCAACTGGTATTCGTTGAATCAGCCTTGCATACTTAGAATAAATTCTATTTGTCAAGATGTGTAATTGATTTTATACATTACTGGCAAGCTTGTATATAATACAATATGTATTATATATTACATATTTTACCTACATGTTTAATTATTTTGATTTGTATATAATACAATATGTATTATATATTGAGAGCTGCTATCACCTCTCCCTGTGCCCAGCCACTCACGAGGTGCCCGGGAGGGATGGTAGGTTCTAGCCCTGGCCCACCACCCCAGCAGAGCCTCGCAACAAGCCAGACGACCCCCCCACTCCATGATGGCCGCCATTTTCTATATCTGGACATCCTTCTCATCAGAACTCCATCCAACAGACAAGCTTATCACAGCCCAGATCATGCACCCACCCTGCAGCAGTTTTTCTCAATCCGGCCAAGGTATGCTGTTCCAGAGACTCACAGATATGGGGGCAGAGCTGCTACCAGCTCTCCCTGTGCCCAGGCACTCACTAGGCACCCAGGAAGGATGGTGGGTTCTAGCCCTGGCCAGCCACCCCAGCAGAGTCTCGCAACAAGCTAGACGACCCCCCACTCCATGAGGGCTGCCATTTTCCACATCCGGACCTCCCTCTCGCCAGAAATCCACCCAGCATACGAGCCTATCACAGCGCAGCTTGCATGGCCACTTGCGGCCGCGTGGTTCATCAATAAATGCTGTATTTAGAGGTGACTACCAGAGTATGCCACCCGCACGGCAAGCCTGGCAAGCTGCCCGTGTCATATTTGATATGCCAAATACCAGTAACAATTATGTTAGGTCATTCCCATGACCTAATTTTTTTAAGTATTTTATCATACCACCGGAGAATACAAATAAAAGATATACAATTAAAAAGTTCATGTTTGGGTTTGTCATACAGTGTCAGCACCCGTCCCCCACCAGGCCCATCTCCCACCACCAACACCCCGTCAATCCCCTTCCCCAGCCCCGCCCAGGCAGGTTCTTTATTTCCCTTTCTCTCTCTTTCTCTTCCCTTCCCTCCAGACTAGGATTACAGAACAACAACCCATGACCTAATTTAATGGTTTGAGGCTCTTTATGTTCCTGGAGCGAGCAGATGCCCTTTGGCTCTACTAGCATGAGATAGGACATATGGAGATGTTACTGGAGCCCTCTCGAGCAAATTGATGATGAACTGGAAGATAGTGATAGTATTATATATTACATATTTTACCTACATATTTAATTATTTTGATGCTAACATGAATTCTAAAGCAATTTTTATTTCAAATAGTACTTGTTCATTAATACATTAATAATACACAGACAGTGGTTTAGTTTGGGTATTAACTTTGAATTCTTTTATTGATTATGTTGATTTTCCTTTATAAATGGTTCTCTCAAACAGTGTCAATGTTTCTTTTCAATCAGCATAGCTTCATTTGTTTTCTTACTTTTTAAAATTATTTAATTTCAAAAAATCATTTATGGGCCAGAGAGATAGCCCAGCGGTTAGGGCGTTTGCCTTGCACGAGGCCGCCCACCGGCCTGGGTTTGATCCCCGGCAACCCATATGGTCCCCTGAGCACTGCCAGGAGTGATTCCTGAGTGCAGAGCCAGGAGAAACCTCTGAGCATTGCCGTGTGTGACCCAAACAGCAAAAAAAAATCGTTTATAATGGGAGTCAGTCTTTCTCCCCTTCCCTGATTTTACTGGTAATGCTTTAACCTGATAATCTTTAAGTCTGACTTTAACCATAGGTTTCTTGTAAATAAAGATAATCTAGCTGAAAATATACCACTAGTCCTAGATTAATGAGAATATTTATTTTGAATGAGTATTGACATTTTTCAAATGTTTTCTTGGTGTCTATTATTATGATCAGGTGATTTTCCTTCATTTTCTTTTTTTAGATATGAATCATTGCTGCAATTGGTATTTGTTGACTCAGCCTTGCATACTTAGAATAAATCATATTTGTCATGATGTGGAATTAATTTCATACATTACTGCAAGCTTTGCTAAAATATATTGAAGATTTTTTTTTAAATTTACATTGATGTGAAAGATTGTTCTATAGATTTATTTTCTTATTATACCATTTCTGATTTTACCAACAGGTAACCCAGAAAGGCACTATTAACTCAGTATGCATTTTTTACTGATACTGTCCTTACTGATACTGAACAGTACTATAGAAAGTCGACATTCTAATTAAGTGTTCATAAAAAATTTTCAGTTTATATATAATTCTTTATGTGTTCTATTCTTGGGATATAACTTATTTTTTGCATGTATCTATTGTATAATAGTTACAGGTCTAGTTAGATTGCTTTTTAATTGCTAATACTAGTTTAATTATGTTTTAGACGAGATTTATACATTACTTCTAAGCTATCAAAAATGAATAGCAAATAATAATGTGTGTTATTCCTTAGTACCCCAATTGCTTTTTATTTATCTTCAATATCCATGATAAACACTGTGAATTTTTCTGTAAAATTTCTGACATTAATCTTTTGTGTCTTTTTTCCCTAGGCATTGTGTTTCAAAGCTATCAATCATTTATATATCTTCTCAAAAAAGAAAAATTGACTTTGATATTGTTGATATTGTCTACCTTTAACTAAAATTATACATTTACCCTTACTCTGGATTCCATTTGCTCTTGGATTGTATTATTTTCTTCCATTTTCTTAAAGTAAAACTTATTTTATTGAGGTATTTTTTCAACCTATGTATTTAATGCTATAATTTCAATTTATATATTGATATTGCCTCAACCCATATTCTTCTTTTTTTGTCAGATATCACATTTTTCATTTAAATCAATTAGAATTTTATATGCGTATAGATATACAAAGATTAGATTGATAGATTGATAGATTGATAGATCAATTAGATCAATAGATAGATTAATCTATAGATCGATAGATACATAGATCGATTAGATTGATAGATCGATAGATAGACAGAAAGAAAGACAGCCAGGTAGGCAGACAGATAGACAGACAGACAGACAGATAGACAGACAGATAGACAGACAGACAGATAGACAGACAGACAGGCAGACAGACAGACAGACAGATAGATAGACAGATAGACAGATAGACAGACAGATAGATGATAGATAGATAGAGAGAGAGATAGAGAGAGATAGAGAGATAGATTGATAGAGAGATAGAGAGATAGATAGATAGATAGATAAAATATATATTTTTATTGCTTTTTTTTTTGCTTTTTTGGGTCACACCTGGTGATGTGGTGATGTTCAGGGGGTTACTCATGGCTCTTTGCTCAGGAATTACTCCTGGCAGAGCCCGGGGGTACCATATGGGATGCTGGGGATTGAACCAGGGTCAGCGTGCACAAGACAAATGCCTTACCCACTGTGCTATTGCTATTTCAATTATACATTCTTGAATTTGTCTTTTAGTGTTTCTTATAAGTTAAATTTCCTGTTAAATTTTATTTTATCACAATTACTTTTTTTACATCCCCTTATTTCATTTGTGATGTACTTAATGCATATTTGAGTTTCTGACCCATATTATTTCTTCTTCACTGTAAAAAACTTTTTTTAAGAATAGGGGCAATCTTAAAGGGATTAGAATCCCAAACTCCATTTTGATTTTCTGTACCATATGCACTATGACAATTTTAATAGGTAGTCCTGAAGGTCTCTGATATAGCCAGGATCACCCTGCATGTCTCTAAGTTGTAAATATGCATCACCTAGTTTCTAGTCCTCATCTATGGAATAATGTATTGATCAGACCCAATTGAAGAAATGTGTCCTGGAGTGGTTTTGGCTCCCTGAGAACTGTTTAGTAGGCCCTAATGTCCACAACAGTGAATATATACTTTTAATATTCTAATAACGGGAAATTTGTTGAGCACAAAATCCCTCAAGTTTGTAAGCCTGAGAAAATAATTCAGTCTTAACTTTCATTTATAACTTATTAATGTTATTTTCCCAAAGCTGGAATTTTTTTTGAGTCACACCCGGCAATGCTCAGGGGTTTCTCCTGGCACTGCACTCAGGAATTACTCCTGGTGGTGCTCAGGGGAACAGATGGAATGCCGGGGACCGGCCAGCTGCATGCAAGGCAAACGCCCCTACCCACTGGACTATGGCTCTGGCCCCAAAGCTGGAATTTTTTAAGCTTTATTTTTATTTGAAAGTTGAGAGTTTTTTCAATACTATTTTTCTTTGTCTTCACAATAATCCTGGTTTCTATTCTTACAACTTCTTAGATATGTTACTTCAATGGTAGTCATTAATTTGAAGGAAATTCTCAATCATCATTTTTTTCAGAAAGTTATTGTTTCTTCAAATATTTCTATATGTATCTGTTATACATGTATTATGGGTAGGAATATACATGTATCCAAGCATATACACATACACAGAAACACATATATACACACATTTGTGTGTATATATACACACATATGTATATATAATATATACATATATTCATATATATATAAATTTTTTATATTTTCCTTACAATCTTTAACTTATTCTATTTTTTTTCAGCTACATGCTGCAATGTTCACATGTTCCTCCAGGCTCAGTGGGTGGGAATGAAGGAAGTAGCTGAAAATACTAAGTCGACCATATGGGGTGCTAAAGACCAAGCCCAGGCCTCCTGCATGTCAAGCTTAGCACATTCAGCTACCCAGCTACCTTTCCTGAACTCTCTTCTGTTTATTTCCAGTTTCTGTTATCTGCTTGTCCGACTTCTTTTTATTTCGTTTTTCCAGACTTTAAGGATCCTATTGATACATTCTCTTTCTCAAAGATTCTTTGCTCTGCATACATTAACCTAATTAAATTTTGTTCATCTTATCTTTTTTTATAGTCACTAGCATTTGTTTAAAAAGCTCACATAACTTCTGTCTCTGCTTCTGTTACTTATCTGGTTTTGTATACTTTCTCCTTTGTCCAGTAACATATTTTGCAAGACAATTGTAACTTTTAAATTTCTGACAATCTCAACATCCTTGCCATTTCTAGTTGATGATGGCTTTTCTTTTAAATAGAATTTTTTGCCTTTTGGTAAACTTTGCAGGAAAGTTTACAATCTTATAATTGCATATTCGTTTCATGAGTCACACCTCTGTACTATATATACATACATATACATATACATATACATATACATATACATATACATATACATATACATATACATATACATATACATACACATACATATACATACATATACATACACATATACATACATACACATACACATACATACACATACACATACACATACATATACATATACATATACATATACATATACATATACATATACATATACATATACATATACATATACATATACATATACATATACATATCACTGTATCACTGTATCACTGTCTTCCCGTTCATCATCAATTTGCTCGAGTGGGCCCCAGTAACATCTCCATATGTCCTGTCTCATGGTAGTAGAGCCCAAGGGCATCTGCTTGCTCCAGGAATATAAAGAACCTCAAAACATTCCATCAGGTCATGGGAATGAGGTCTATAATTGTTACTGGTATTTGGCATATCAAATACAACAGAGTTCTTATTCAAAACAAATGATTATTTACTTTACATTTATTTAATATGACAAACATTTATTTGGTGATATTAGTTGAGCAAGTCATGATATTTATTATGATACACATTATGCCTACCTGTTCATCAATATAATGAATATAATATTTATAGTCTCTCATTATATATGGTAATTTTAATGATTCACATTAATATATTTATCATTTGTAATAAGAATAATTCTATGAATTCATAATAAATATCAATATTAAACTTTGTAAATTATTCTTAGAATAATAATGAGTAATATATATATAACAGCTGGTAGGTAATGTTAATAATGAAAAATGCTTTAAATTAAATGTAGGGATTAGAACTACATGAGATTTCTCTAAATTTCTACTCAATTTCACTATGCAACTCTATAATCATAGAAATATAATTTATTATATAAAATAAAAATACAATCTGTTATAGTTATTTTACATGCTATGTTCAATGTTATTTTCTAATCTGGCATTACCACTCCCAACAATTGTTAGTACACTGGTCATTTCTCTATCTTACCTAACCTCTGACCCTGGCACACGTGTGGTAGATTCCAACTATTGATAAGTCCTCCTCATCCATCTTTTGCCTAGCCAGTATTCAGGAATTAAATTGCAATATTTTAGGGCATGCATCACTCTATCTATATGAAGAAATGAATGCAACTAATGACCCACTATCGGGTTATTAAAATTTAACCTGTATATAGGTTCACTCTTTGTAACTCACTGTCTTCACTGTATCACTGTCTTCCCGTTCATCATCGATTTGCTCGAGCGGGCCCCAGTAACATCTCCATATGTCCTATCTCATGCTAGTAGAGCCCAAGGGCATCTGCCTGCTCCAGGAACATAAAGAGCCTCAATCCATTCTGGAATGAGGTCTATAATTGTTACTGGTATTTGACATATCAAACACAACATGGGTAGCTTGCCAGGCTCTGCCGTGCAGGTAGCATATTCTTGTAGTCATCTCTAAGTCCTGCATTTGCTGATGAACCACGTGGCCGC
>JAJIBD010020862.1:0-39254 GCA_021461705.1 Cryptotis parvus
CGCCTCACTCAAGTAAAGAGAGAAGGAATCTGGAGTTCCGACCTCCGTTGGTGATCGAGAATCAGGTAACTGTCTTGTTGCCAAGGCAATGAAAATCAATGGGCTGGACATGTAATTTGACTTGGAGATGGCCGCTGGACTAGAGTGTTACCGACTGGATCCCACGGGACGTCAAAGATCACGTGGCCGCCCGCACAAGATGGTCCTTCAGTGTCAAGACCTGAATTAATGGTTTGAGGTTCTTTGTATTCCTGGAGCAAGCAGATGCCATTGGGCTACACTGGCATATGACAGGGACAAATGGAAGCGTTACTGGCACCGCTCAAGGAGCAAATCGGCAAATAATGGGATTTCAAGTGATCAAGATTGATCAATGAGAGAGTATAGAGAGACACAGAGAGAAAGAGAAAGAAAAAGAAGGAGAAAAGATTTTGTGCCATAGGCGGGTAGAGGTGGGAGGGAAACTAGGGGGGACATTGGTGGTGGGAAATGTGCACTGGTGGAGGGACGGGTGTTGGAACATTATATGACCGATACCCAATCATGACAACTTTGTCATTGTGTATCTCACTGTGATTGAAAAAGAAGTTACTGAGATTTTTGGGGGGAAATGAACTTCTTTGTTTTCTTTTTGCTTGTTTCTTTTTGGGCCATACCTGGCAGTGCTCAGGAGCTTATTCCTGGCTCTGCACTCAGGAATCATTTCTGAAGGGCTTGGGGACCATATAGAAACCGGGATCAAAACAGGTTAGGCTTGTGTAAGGCAAGTGCTCTACCTGCTCTACTACTGCTCTGGCCCCTGGCTTGTTTGTTTTATTTGTAATTTGTATTCTCCATTTACCATTTTATTATTTCATCATCTTTAAAATTTTCCTTTCAAAATTTATTCTCCCTGACTTCCCAGCTCTTTGTTATTGCCATGCATCCCCCATGTCAGGCTGTGATGCTTATCAGGGGTGCTCCCTGAGCGATCCCCTGCTATAGTTGGGTGCTCCCTGAATGTTCCCTTGCTTTAGTTGGGTGCTCCCCCGCACTCCCCTGCTTTAATTGGGTGCTCCCCAAGCAATCCATGCTTTAGTTGGGTACTCCTGAGTGCTCCCCTGCTTTAGTTGGTGCTCCTCGAGTGTTCCCTGCTTTACGTTGTGGATCTTGCACATGCCTTACCAAGAACCAACTCTTGAGTGGTGCTCCTACACCGTCTGGTTGTGATGGCCCCAGAGCCTGTGCTGACCACATACGTGTCTGTCAGAGAGTTACATTCCTCACCCTCGGGCTTCAGGGCCTGTGCTGACCACATACATGTGTTTGGGGAGTTACATTCCTCACCCTCTAGCTCTTCGCTTTTTCTGTTTGATAATTGGGCCATACCCCAAGGTGTGCCAGGGCTTCTTCCTTTTCTTTGCTAAGGATCTCTCCTGAATGGACACCATATGGGGTGCCAGGGATGAAATCTGGGTTGGCTGCATGCAAGGCAAGCGCCCTTCCCACTATCATGCTCTCACTCATCTTTTCGATGTAGTTGCTTATCATGGGATGCCACCACATGTGGTGCTTGCCAGCACCTGGTCATAGACGGCAGAGGTGCCAGGCTCAGGGCCAGCACATGTGGAAGCCTCTGAGACTAAACTGGTGATTGTTAGTATGCTAAGCAGATGCTGCCATCCACTTGCTAGGACCCTGCCATCTTGTTTTAAGGAAAAGTCAATTTTATTTATCTATCTATCTATCTATCTATCTATCTATCTATCTATCTATCTATCTATCTATATCTATTTATTTATTTATTTTTTGCTTTTTTTTTGGGGGGGTCACACCCTGCAATCTCTAGGGTACTCCTGGCTCTGCACTCAGGAATTACTCCTAGCGGTGCTCGGGGGACCAGTATGGAAGGCGAGGATCGAACCGGGCGGCCCAGGCGACGCGTCAAGACAAATGCCCTACCCGCTAGGCTATTGCTCCGGCCCCAAAATCAATTTTAAAACAGTCTTTGGTCACAGAAAATTGTCAAAATAGTGTAAGAGTTCCCAGATATTTTCTTCCCTACTTTCCCCCCATTGTGTATACTTATTTTGGTCTAATTTTGGGTGTCATAGTGAATGAACCAGCCAATTCATTACTAAAGTCCACTTATTTAAGCTTTCCCAGCTTTTACCTAATGTCCTTTTTCTAGGAAGTCACATGCAGTGCGGGTTTTGTATTTTAGTTTGATGAGTTTGAATTATCA
This sequence comes from Cryptotis parvus, assembly GCA_021461705.1. NCBI lineage: Eukaryota > Metazoa > Chordata > Mammalia > Eulipotyphla > Soricidae > Cryptotis > Cryptotis parvus. The sequence continues at coordinate 2,225 of JAJIBD010020862.1, forward strand.
TAGAATTCAGATCAGTAATGCTCGCTTTTCTTGCACATTTTGACTATCCGAGAACTTGTATACTGTTGAATAGTAGTAAAATATTTTGGGGATGTTAAAGATGTAATTTGTGAACTAGTGAAAAAAACTGACATATTGAAGAGTTTCTGGAACTTGAAATATAACTTAATTATAATTTTTATTTCCACATGCACTGTGGACATCATGACTGTGTATTAATAAAACTGGAGATTTATAAAATAATTTGGTGATAGATCACGAACTCAGCTGGGACAGATGGAAAGACAGAGACAAAAAAAAGTGAAGAATAGGAGTTGATTGAGGTGCCCTCCGTGCAGAAACTACAAGCCTTGGATGAGAGATGGGTAGAGCTCTACCCTGGAAAGAGACTAAACGGAATTTTAAGCTGTCTGGGGCGAAAAGGGAACGAAACTAGTGGAAGTGGTGCATATGGTTCCACTCCTGTTATCTGTGAAAGTAGATGTGGAGAAGCACAGAATGCGGCCTGGGAGCTTCCTGGCACCAGCTGGGCCGTGAGTCCTGTCTCCGTGCTGCAGCCAGGTGATCTCTGATTCCAGAATGTCTTCATCAGCAGATTGCCGTTTGGTCCTGGTTGCCATTTTGTCTGAGCAGACCTCACAGTGGAGTGAGAAGAGTACAGAGATTGAGATGTTTGCCTTGCATGCAGCTGACCGGTTCTGCCCTGGCACACATATGGTCCCTCCAGCACTGCCAGGAGAGATCCTAAGCACAGAACTAGGAGTAAGCCCTGAGCATTGCGGTATGGCTCAAACCTCCACCACTGAATTTATTTAAAAGGCAAGGCTTTTTAAATTTTTCTCTTTATTCTTATTTTGGGGCTACCACCTAGTCATGCTCGGTTACCTAGTTCTGAACTCGAATCGCTCTTGGTGGTGCTTAGGGGACCATATGGAAGTGAAGGTTTGAACCTGGGTTGACTGCATACCAAGCAAGGGCCTTCCCCTCAGTATTTTCACACAGGGGCCTGGTTTATATATTCTTAAGGTGAGGAGGTTAAGAGGAAAAAGCGTGATTAGTAGACCCTCTTGATTTTTTCCAGAGGTGACTGGACAGCTGCCAAACTAGACAGTTCCCAGCATTTGTCTATGGCTACACTGATGCCTGCAAGTGGCAAGATCTTGGGGCTGATCCTTGGGGCGCGGCAGGGTGGCCCAGTGTGGTTGGCCTCATCTTTCAGTCCAGTCTTGCCAGATCCGTGGTTGGGCCTCGCTAGAGGCTCAGTGGTTTTTTGTATCCTATAATTAGCCACTGTCTGAGTGAATTGGTGTTTTCCTTCCCTCCTTGCTTTTCTATCATTTACACATCAAAGGTCTTTAGCAGATTCTTGTTGGAGGAGCCCCCCCAGACTCAGGCTAGTGGGGGAGAGGATGCTGGAGCCCTCGACATTGCAAACTTGGTTTCTGCACGTCCAACAGATTATAGTTTGGCTTCACCTCTCATTCAGAGAGGCGTCCATTGATTAATGGGGCGCGTGTGTGGTTATCAAACTCAGTGCTCTGTTCAGAAGAGCTTGTCAAGCTCCTTTGAATACAGTCCCAAGAAAGTTTTTTTTAAAACACACACACACACACACACACAAACTCTATACTTCAAGTACAGTTTCTTTTCTTCTGTCTATTATGATTGAAACCCAATCCTTGTTATAACATAATTATCACAGTGAAGCCAGCAGGGACTCACTGCCTTAATATAAAGGGTGTGAAGTCCCCTAAATAAATAGAGGATTAATTACACTCACAGCATGTTGTGAAGGTGATGAGATTGATTGTGATCATTTGACTTGTCCCATTTCCTGCTCTGACTATGCTCCTGAATAAATAGAAGCTGGGAAGACTGATAAATAGAGCTACAGGCAGTGCATTACTGCACCCAGGGTGAGGATGAAGCCCAGAAGGAAACTCTGGAGGTGTAGTTTCACCTTTGAGTGATGTATGAGATTTACTTTGGATCCTTTTAAGTGGGTGGAGAGCAGCAAATTTCAGATCCACATATAGATGTTTTAACTTAGTGTGGCCTTTTAGGTTTAAAGTAAAGAAAATGTGAGCCAGTCTTTTCCCCATAGAAGGTATATGCTTAATTAAAATGATAAATTAGGATTTTCATAAAGCAGACAGTATTTTCTCTGGGACTGAATTTTATGTTTGTCTTGCCTCCCTTTCCTGTAGTTATCTAATATTGTAAAATTGTGATTTCAGGTTATATATTCTCCAATTCTTAAATTGCTGGGGCTTCCAAAGTGAGTTGCACTTAACCAAGGGATTGTAGGAAACTGTTTGGAAGTGCAGGAAGAATATAATAGACCTACCTATGATTCAATTTTTAATTATTTATTTATTTATTTTACTTTTTCTGTCTTTTTTGGGTCATACCCGGCGATGCTTAGGGATTACTCCTGGCTGTGCACTCGGGAATTAATCCTGGAGGTACTGGGGGACTGTATGGGATGTAAGGCAATTGCCCTACCTGCTGTCCTGGTACTCCGGCCCCCTTTTACTTATTGAGTCACCATGAGATACACAATTACAAAGTTATTTATGATTGGATTTCAGTCATACAGTGATCTAACACTCCAACTCTTCTCCAGTGTACATTTCCCACCCCAAGGGCCTCAGTTTCCCTCAGCCAACCCCAGCCTGCCTCTATGACTTTTCTTCTCTCTCTCTCTTTCTCTCTCTCTCTCTCTCTCTCTCTGTCTCTCTGTCTCTCTGTCTCTCTATCTCTCTCTCTCTCTGGTATATGGTTTGCAGCACAGGAATACAGGGACTGAGAGGTTATCATGTTTTTCATGTTTTTCAGCATTCAGTTCATGTCCGGGGTGATTATTTCCAACTAATCAACTGATTCCTTCTTTTTCCTAACTGCCCCTCAGTCCCAGCCCCCCCCATTTGTGGCAAGTTCCCAACCATGGCCTTCCTTTCTACTGTCTTTGGGTATTAGTCTCTTACTATGTTTATGCACACACACACACACACACACACCCCTCAAATGAGTGTAGTCAGTGTATGTCTGTTACTCCCCTCTGATTCATTTCACTCAGCATGATCCTCTATATCCATCCATGTATAAGCTGATTTTATTATTTTATTATTCTCGTGACTCGCAGTATTCCATTGTGTAGATGTATCATAGTTTCTTTATCCAGTCATCTGTTCCGGAGCTTGGGTTGTTTCAGATTCTGGCTATCATGAATAGTGTTGCAGTGAACATAGAAGTACAGATGACTTTTCTGTTTTTGGACCCCAGAAGTGGTATAGCTGGGTCGTATGGAAGCTCAATTTCTGTTTTTTTTTTGAGACATACCCTAATTGTTTTCCAAAAAAGACTAGGCTAGTTGGCATACCCACCAGCAAATGAATTGAGCCCCTTTCCCTTGCATTTGTGCCAGCACTAGTTGTTTTTGTTCTTTGGTGTGTGCCAGTCTCTGATGTAAGATGACATCTCCCTGATGGTTAGTGATGTAGAGAATGTGTTCATTTTATTGTTCTGCATGACTTTCGCAGTGTTTGATCTAGTTCTTTGAAAATATCCTTGGTATCCTTGTAGGGACTGCATTGAATCTGTGTAATCCTCTGGGGAGTATTGCCATTTGGTGATGTTAATCCTCCCTGTCCACAGGGAATGAGTTTCCATTTCTTTATGTCCTCTTTTATTTCTTGAAGTAGTGTTTTGTGGTATTTTTGCATAGGTCTATCACCTCTTTAGTTAAAGCTTATTACAAGGTACTTGATTTTCTGAAGCACAGTTGTGAACAGGGTTGTTATTATTATTATTATTATTTTAAATATCTTTTTCTTCTCTTTCATATAGGAAAGTCATGGAATTCCATGAACTACGATTTTGTAACCTGCCACTTTACTATACAAATCTATTGTTTCTAGGAGATTTTTGGTAGAGTCTTCAGGATTTTCTAAATATAATTTCACATCTCTGCAATTAGTGAAAGCTTGGCCCTATCTTTTCCTATCTGATGCCCTTGATGTTTTTTTTTTCTGCCTAACTGCTATTTCCAGTGCTATATTGAATAGGAGTGATTAATGAAAGTGGGTAACTTTGTCTTTTTTTTTTTTCTTCTTGGGTCACACCCAACAGTGCTCAGGGGTTACTCCTGTCTCTGTACTCAGGAATTACTCCTGGCAGTGCTCAGAGGACCACATGGGATGCCGGGAGAATTGAACCTGGTTGGCAGTGTGCAAGGCAAACACCCTACCTGCTGGACTATCGCTCCGGCCCAGCAACTTTGTCTTGGAGCCTGATCTGAGAGAAGTCTTTTTGGTCTTTCACTCATTGAGAATAATGCTTGCTGTGGGTTTGTGGTAAATGGGATTGACTATATTCAGGAAAATTTTTCAACTACCATTTTGTTGAGAGTTTTTATCATGAATGGGTGCTGGATCTTGTTAAATGCTTTCTCTGCATCTATTGATATGCTTATATGGTTTTTATTTTTTCTTTTATGGATATGTTGCATTATGTTGATTAACTTGCAAGTGTTAAAACATCCTTAATTTATCCTGGATGAATTCAACCTAGGATTTGGTCATGATCTTTTTGATGAGATGTGGAATCCTATTTGCTAGTATTTTGTTGAGGATAATTGCATCTGTGTTCATCAGGGATATTGACCTGTAATTCTCTCTTTTTTTGTGGTATCTCTGTTGCTTTTTGGTATCAGAGTGATATTTGCTCCATAGAAACCTTTTGGGAGTGTTTCTGTAGTTTCCTGGAAAAGTTTCAAAAAGGATTGGCAGTAGTTCCTCCTTCCTCCCCCCCCCCATTTTTTGAGTTATACCGGTGATGCTCAGGGGGTTACTCCTGGCTTTGCACTCAGGAATTACTCCCGGCAGTGCTTGGAGGACCATATGAGATGCCAGGATCGAACCCTGGTTGGCCACATGCTAGGCAATCGCCCTACCTGCTGTACTATCACTCCTGTCCCAGTAGTTGCTCTTTTGAAGGTTTGAAAGGTTTCCCAAGTGAATCTGTTTGGGCTCTGGGCTTTTATTTTTGGTAAGACTTTTGATTACCATTTTAATTTCCTTGATAGTGATAGATCAGTTCATGTATTCCAAATTTTTGGGTTCAGCCCTGGGAGATTATAGGAAGCCAGAATTTTATCCATTTCTTCTAGATTCTTTTGTTTCATGGGCATTGAAGATTCTCAAAGTAATCTCTGATTATTCTTTGATTTTCTGTGGTTTCTGTTATGACGTTCCCTCTTTCATTTTCATTTGATTTATATTGTTCTCTCCCTTTGTGATTCTTGCTAGTAGTTTATCAAGCTTGTTTCTTTCTTTTTTTTTTCTTTTTTCCCCAAAGAACCAGCTTTTGGTTTCATTGATCTTTTGGATTTTTGGGATTCCAGCTTGTTGATTTCTGTTCTTAGTTTTTATTACTTTCTTCCTCCTGCCTGGTTTGGGCTCCTTTTGTTGGTCATTTTCTAAGACCCTGAGCTGTGAAGTCAAGTTATTTATGTGTGCTCTTCCTAATGAATGCTTGCAGTGCTATAAGCTTTCCTCTTAACACTGCTTTTACTGTGTTCCACAAGTTCTGGTAGCATCCTCATTCTTGTTTGTTACAACAGTCTTTTGATTTCCTCTTTGGCCTCTCTGACCCACTAGTTGTTCAGTAGCAAGCTGTTTAATTTCAGGTGTTTGATTTGATTCTCTATTTCTTTGATTAACTTCTGTTTTCAGTGCATCATTGTCTGAGATGATAGTTGATATAACTTCTGTCCTCTTGTTTATGGAGATATCTTTTCTGACCTAACATGTTGTCTATCTTGAGAGTACCCCAGGAACACTGGAGAAGAATGTGTTTTTAGCTTTTTGGGTATTGAAAAGCCTAGTTTATATGTATGAGTAAAATCCTTGTGTAGCTCTAAGTGCTCCCTGTTTTCCATTTCTTCCTTCAAAGCCAGTATTTCCTTGCTGAGTTTAGTTTCATTGATCTATCAAGAGGTGACAGAAGTGGTTTTGGAAGCCTCAACTATTTTTGTGTTGATACCAGTGTCCTCCTTGAAGTGTACTAGCAATTGTTTTAAGTATTTTTGCTGGTCCCTCATTGAATGTATGTCTGGAAGTGTAATTTCTTCCTGATGCGCATATCTCTTGATTATTAAGAAATACCTTCCCTGTCTCATAACCTTTTCAACTTGAAATCTATGTCATTGGATACCAGTATGGCCACTCTAGCATTTTTGAAGGAGATGTTTGCTTTAAAAAATATTTTTTTAGTTTTTGACTTAGAGTCTGTGTTTGCTCTGACTATTCTGATGTGTTTCTTTTAGGAAGAAGAATGTTGGATCAATTTTTTAAATTTATTTTGCCACTTTGTGTCTCTTAATTGGTGTGTTTAGACAATTGACCTGTAGAGAAGTTACTGTCCTGGGGTTTTTGTGCCATATCTCTGTAGAAAGATGGTGTGTTTGTGGGGTTTGTCTGTCCTTAAAGTAGCTCCTTCAGTTCTGCTGAATTGATTTTGGCTCTTTGAAGTTTCTGAGCTGTTGTTTATTCATGAAGTTGTGTATTATTCATTCAAGTTTGAGTGAGAGTCTGGCTGGGTAAAGTATTTTTTGGCGAGGTCTTCATTTCATTAAAATCTTTTACCATATTGCCGTTGACCCTTGGGCCAGAGGTCTCACTTGATAGGTCTGTTGTAAATCTTAGGGATGCTCCTTTGTATGTAATTTCCTTCTTTGATCTTGCTGCTTTCAGTATCTATATCTGTGGTTTTGTCATTCTTATAAAGATGTGTCTTGGAGTTTTTATTAGAGTGTCTTTTAGTTGGTACACTTTAGACTTCCTGGATCTGGAAGGATATCTGCCTTCTCCAGCTCTGGGAATTTTTAAGCAGTGATGTCTTATGCTGTTACTTCTTCATTCGGGTTGCCTTCTTATCCCTCTGGGACCCTGATGATTCTTAGGTTTTTCTTCTTAAATTCATTCTAAAATTCTCTTGTCTGCCATTGATTGATTTTTTCAGGTCTTTTTCCATCTTCTGCTATTGCCTGGAGGTTTTCTGCAACTCAAGCTCAGTGATGCTATCTTCAGCTGCTGTTACTCTACTGTTAAGGGCATCCATTGGGATTTTCATTCCACCTACCAAATTTTTAAATAATGACATTTCTGCCTTTAGTTTTCTTATTTCTGCTCATATCTTCCTTTGTTTGATTGGATGTCCACTTCACTGTTTCTTTGAACATCCTCACCAGTTTGTTTCTGTATTTTTTTACCAGATTATATAGGTGGGTATTCCTTGTTGATGCTTCAAAGGTTCTATCTTCATCCACTTCTCGTGATGGGGTTCTGTGATGTTTTTCCCATTGGTGCCTGTAGTAGTCTGGAGGTGATTCTTTCCAACACACTATATGTCCCCCTCCTCACTGCCATGATCCCCTCCTCAGTGGGTGGTAGTCATTTCTTTCCCTTCCAGTTTGGTGTTCCTGTGTAATTGTGTGGGGCCTATTGACTAATTCAGGAATGTATTCTTTGGCCTGAACTTCCTGCTACTCTTTGATTAGAGTTGTATTATTTCTTCTTCTCATCACTTCTTTTGTGGTTTTTGGAGAAATGTTGATTGGAGTAGGGGCTGATAAACTATTGGCTTAATGTGGTTGGGGTAGCCAGGCTGCTCTTGTGGAAGTTCAGTATAAGAGTTCAACATGTGAATCCTCTGGGTTACAGGGGAGGACATTTACAGGTGATTGCTTTAGCAGCTGCACGCCTAGAAAATCATGCCCACCCTTGGTCTGACCTGTTGGAGGGTCCAAGCATTAGGGTTAGTCAGAGTGTGTGTTCGAATTCTATCACTGGCTTGCTCACTTGATTGCAGGAAAATTCTTTTTCACTGAGCATTTGCTCAGGAAGCCCCTCTGTGAGGTGACCACACTAGAAAAGTTTTTCCCTGCAGAGTTGTTCACCAACCTATGATTATTTTTATACCCTTAATCAGCTTGGTACCCTGGCATCTAGCCAATGTCTCACACTTATTAATTATACTCAGTAAATATTGATGGAACTTACTTTTTTCTAGTTGTAACTGCTCTCTTTGCATAACTAAACCTGTCTTTTCTAGACCGTTCAATGTATGTTCTCTTCATTTCCTAGTCACAAACCAGGTATCTGTGAACTTACCTATGGAGATGTGTGCACCTAAGTATATGACAGAGGAAATTCAAAATCATGGGAAGGTATTTGAGAGAAAGAGGTAGAGTTTGTGTGATTCTTTGAAAAGTGACATGGTTAGATCATTTGATGTTACCACTAACTGTTGAGCAGTATTGGTTCAGTATGGGTCCAGTATTGCCTTTAGAATCGAATGTAGCCTACCCCCCCCCTGCCCTTCCACAAACTCCCTCTTTCTTCACTTCTCCTTTCTTGTAGTAATTTTGATGACTAGGGGTCATGCACACATTTAGTTATGGTGCTCATCTGGTTGCATTGTTCAAGCGTTTGCTACAGCACTGCATGACTCACACCTGTGAGCTGTGGTGTTGCGTGAGAGCTCACTCACCTGGTGTTGTGCTCATGTGCTGTGCTTGCACACATTCTGGTTTTAGTACTTTCCAGGATCTCTGGGAGTACAAACTTTAAATGTGGAACTCACACACTTGGCTGTTTGCTAGAAATCTCACACTGTGGAAGGGCTGCCCTTAGCACATATGTATGGAACCAAGGATTGAATTGTGGTCTCATACTGTTAGCCAGTGAGTCCACTCTGGGCTTAGTATTCTTCCCTATAATGAGAGCTTCCACATTGAAGTAATTGTGAATAAAGCTCTATGGCTTAATTTTTTTATAAATATATGTGTGTGTATATGTATATATATATACATATATGTAATATACATTATGTATTCATGTGTTTATGGGTACAACAGAAATCCTAGAAAGAAGCACAGTCATGTTGATAAAAATCTTTATCTCTAGTTCATGGATTCATGGGATTTTTATTTTATATTTTTTGTTTGTTTTGGGTGAGCATATGTTTTATTTCTTTCCTCAAGTGGAATACAATATTGCAGAGAGGAATAAAGGTGGTGGTCTGTATTCAAGGTCCTTATTCATACATTAAGTAAAATACGGTACCCCAACCACTTCTCTGAATAAGATGGAGCAAACAGAAAATGAGATGCTCTGTCCTCTCCTGTCTTGGTGTTCCCTAGTAGTATGCTCTTGGTGGTATGGTTTTTATTTTGTTTTGCTGTAATGAGGATCTACCAGGTCCTCACTCAGAGAAAATATGCCCTCTTCTGGGTTACATCTTTGACCTGAACTGAGCATTTTAAGTCAAGTAGTAATTTGACATTGTTTTCAAATACAGAGTTACCTTATTTGGCTGTACCAGTTTTCATGTAAAATTATGTTACGGAAAGACAGCATGCCACCAGGGATTGACTGGATATATTTTCTGGGTTTGGCAGCCATCGGGTCATAGACTCAGTACCAGGGCAGTTTAGTCCTTTGTTCAGATGAAGTGCTGTTAGTTTCCAGCACAGTGCACAATTCTAAGGTGGGCTTCAAGTGCTAGAGTGGAGGTGAAGGCCTTGTCTGCTCGGGGCTCTTCTTTCTTAGGCAGGGTTTTTTCCTGCCCTGCGCCCCTGGCCCATAGACAGGCAAAGCTGTTCTCAGGAATGCCACTTTTGATAGCGTACTAGAATCAGAGACATTTTTTCTCTGAGCAAAAGAATGAAACATCTTCTCACATTCAGTAGTAAGTGCCCTTGTGCCATTCCAAGGAAGCTTGCCAGCTGATTTATATTCTATTTCTATCCTTAGGATAGCCTAATGCATCAAGAAAGTTAGGGTTTATTTTTTACTAGAAGAAACTGACTTCATTTTATTTTTTACTTGATGCTTAAAGACAGTTGTCAGCATATGTCATATACTTGTTTTAATGGACACAGCAGTTAAGAAGATTTTACTTCAGTTTTATACGAGTTAAAACGATCTGAATAAAACAGTTGAAAAAATATCTTAATGCTTTGAAATACTGGATTAATCATGAAACCAAACTTTCTGAACTCAGTAAATTAAGAAACGTGTGTTCTGAATACAGATCTATAAATCCTTATGTGTTAGAAGCGTTGCTTTCAGATTTTTAGATGAATTTCCCAATCTGTTCTTATCATATGGTAAATACTGGGTTTAATTTTATATTTTTATTTTGATTCCCTCTTGTTCTGGCTTATAAGAGAAAACTTTTTTTGTTTTTTGTTTATTTTATTGGATATATATATATCTGCCGTGCGGGTAGCATATATATACATATATACATGTATATGTATATATGTGTGTGTATGTATATGTATGTGTATGTATATGTATCTCCGTATGGAGTATATATATATATATGCTACCTGCGGCAGAGCCCTGGCAAACTACCCGTGTCATTATTTGATATGCCAGATACCAGTAACAATTATAGACCTCATTCCCATGACCTGATGGAATGGTTTGAGGGCTCTTTATTCCTGGAGCAAGCAGGTGCCCTTTGGGCTCTACTTGCATGGGATAGGTCATATGGAGATGTTACTGGTACCCGCTCGAACGAAATCGACGATGAACGGGAAGCAGACTACTGTCACTGTATCACTGTCTTCCGTTCGCCGGACAATGAACGGGAAGACAGTGATACAGTGATATATATATATATATATATATATATAGGATATATATATATATATAATCACTGTCACTGTATCACTGTCTTGCCGTTCATCTTCGATTTGCTCGGCGGGCACCAGTAACATCTCCATATGACCTGTCTCATGCAAGTAGAGCCCAAAGGGCCGCTGGGAACATAAAGAGCCTCAAACCATTCCATGAGGTCTATAATTGTTACTGATATCTGGCATATCAAATACGACACGGCTAGCTTGCCAGGCTCTGCTGTGCGGGTAGCATACTCTTGTAGTCATCTCAAAATCCAGCATTTATTGATGAACTGCGGCGGCCGCAGAGTGGCTGCGCGAGCCCGGCTGTGATAGGCTGGTCTGCTGGGTGGAGTTCTGACGAGGAGGAAGTCGGATGTGGAAAATGGAGGCCCCCCATGGAGTGGGGGGGTCGTCTGGCTTGTTGTGAGGCTCTGCTGGGATGGCGGGCCAGGGCTAGAACCTGCCATTCCTCCCGGGCACCTCATGAGCGGCTGGGCACAGTGAGAGCCAGTACCAGCTCTGCCCCATGTCTGTCTTTATATATATATATATATATATATATATATATACTCAGCAGTGTTCAGAACTTATCTTGGCTCTGTACTCAGAGGTCACTACTGGCAGGACTTGAGGACCCCATGAGGTAGGTGTTGGGATGAAACTCAGCAAGTGCCCAACCAGCTGTATTATTTCTCCAGACTTGTTTTGTTTTTTAAAGAGAAGCCACATTGTTTATTTTAGGACATTGTAAAATGTTTTCTTTTTCTTTTTTTTTTGGGGGTGTCACACCTGGCGATGCACCTGGAATTACTCCAGGTGCTTTGCTCATGGTACCATGTGGGGATGCCAGGGGATTGAACCTGGGTCGGCCGTGTGCAAGGCAAATGCCCTCCCCACTGTATTATTGCTCGGTCCCATTAACATGTTTTCTTTGTGATATTTTTCCAAAAATTACCTGCCTGTATAAGATAATTTTACAGGGGTGTGGGGAGAGATAAGTGATGCAAATGTTAATGGTGATTTTTAAATTGTCTTACTTTAGACGCATCTGTTCTTCCATTCATTCATCCATTTATCAAATAGTTACAAGTTCCGGTTATGTACAGCATTATGTACTCTTGTTCTGAGCCTGACTAGTAAGCCAGAAACAGAGCAGCCCATTAGATTTATTGTCTACCAGGTAAGAAATGTCAATCAAATAGGCACAACACCCACCAAGTAAAATCCAACCTGGGAATGTGCTCCAAAAGAAAAGATTCATAGTTGGAATGTTAGTGCAGTGGTAATACACTTGTCTTGCATACAGCTCACCTGGATTGGATTCTTAGCATCGCATGTGGTCCTCCAAGCCCCACCTGGAGTTGTCCAAAAGTGTGAAGCCAGGTGTAATCCCACAGATTGGGAAAGAATTTTTACCCAATACCCATCTGATAAGGGGTTAATATCAAAGATATGTAGGGTCTTGGTAGAACTTTTCAAGAAAAAAATTCAACCCCATTAAGAAATGGGAAGAAGAAATAAAAGAGAAATTTCCTCAAAGAAGTAATTCGAATGGCCAAAAGGATGTGATAAAGTGCTCTTCATCATTACTCATCATTACTTCATTGAGATGCAAATCAAAACAACAATGAGATATCTCACACCACAGAGACTGGCACACATCCAAAAGAACAAGAGCAAGTGCTGGCGTGGATGCGGGGAGAAAAGAACTCCCATCCATTGTTGGTGGGAATGTCGACTGGAAAACAATATAGACATCCTCCAAAAAACTAGTTATTAAGCTCTCATTTGATCTAGCAATATCACTCCTGGGACTATACCCTCGAGACCCAAAAACACACAGCAGAAACACTCTTCTATATTCATTGCAGCTCTATTCACACTAGCCAGAATCTGGAGACAACCTGAGTGCCCGAGATCAGAAGGCTGGATAAAGAAACTTGGATACATCTGCACAATGGAATACTATGCAGCTGTCAGGAAAAGCGAAGTCACGAAATTTACCTACAAATGGATGGACATAGAGATCATCATGCTTAGTGAAATTAGTCAGAAGGAAAAGGACAGTTATACAATGACTGCATTCATCTGTGGGATATAAATATATACCAGTGTTCTACTAATTGTTGGAATTAGTAGACTAGATATCAGACTAGAACTGAGCATTGAATGTAGGCAAAGGGATTTACATGATAACCCCCTAAATGTATGTATGTCAAGCCATAATATGTGTGATTGTGTGTGTGTGTGTGTGTGTGTGAGAGCGGAGAGAGAGAGAGAGAGAGAGAGAGAGAGAGAGAGAGGGGTGGGGCGAGGTGGGAGGCAAGTGCTTCATAGAAGCGGCTGGTGGGAGAGGGAGGGAATCAGGGGACATTGGTGTTGGGAAATGTGCACTGGTGGAGGGGATGGTTGCTGGAACACTGAAATTTAATCATGAACAGTTTTGTAATTGTATATCTCACTTGATCACTTGACATCCCATTATTCGTCAATTTGTTCGGAGTGGCGCCAGCCATGTTTCCATTTGACCCTATCATGTGCCAGTATAGCCCAATGACATCTCTGCTTGCTCCAGGAATATGAAGAGCCTCAAACCGTTCGTTCTGGGTCTTGACGAAAAAGTTTGGCCATCTTGTAGGACAGCCACTTGACATCCCATGGAATCCAGTTGGTAACGACTCTAGTCCAGCGGTCTTCTCCAAGTTGCATTACGTGTCCTACCCATCTGATTGTCGACACCTTGGCAAACGAGACAGCGTCCCTGACTCTAGATCGTCGATGGAGGTCGGAACTCCGGATTCCTTCTCTCACTTGAGTGAGGCATGATGTTCTAAGCATAGCTTTTCGATTCCTCTTTGGGAGACCGAATATCAGTCTCATCCTGCTTTTGTAGGGCCTAGGTCTCTGAGGCGTATGTTAATGCAGGGAGAATGGTGAAGTCGAAGAGATGTGCCTGGAGCTGGAGGTTCTTTGTCTTTTTAGTTATTTCTTTGATGCTTTTGAAGGTGTTCCATGGCGCTCTCTTGCTCCTGTGCAGCTCAAGTTGTAGGTCGTTCATCATGTTGAGTTCTTGACCTAGGTGCACATAACATCTGCATTCAGAGATGTTTGTTCCATTGAGAGTGAATGGAGCATCTGAAACTAGTTCGTTTTTCATGAACATTATTTGTTGAGATTCAGCTGTAGATCTATCTTTCCACATTCTCGGTTGAAGTCAGCCAGCATTTGTGCCGCTTGGCTAATGTTTGGTGTTAGAACGATGTCATCAGCAAAGTGGAGGTGCCAACCATCTATCTTCACTCCCATTCTTTCCCATTCTAATTTTTGCATGACGTTCTTAAGGGTGGCGTTGAAGAGTTTTGGTGAAATGGTATCACCCTGCCGAATCCCTCCTTTTGTTTTGCTTTTTTTTTTTTTTCTGGGGGGGTGGTGTCACACCTGGCAATGCTCAGGGGTTCCTTTTGGCTCTGCACTCGGGAATTACTCCTGGAAGTGCTCAGGGAACCATACGGGATTGAACCCAGGCCGGCGCAGGCCAGCGTGCAAAGCAAATGCCCTACCCACTGGACTACCACTCCGGCCCCCAAATCCCTCTTTTGACATCAATGATCACTTCCTTGTAGAATGGTGAGATCCTGGTGGTGAATCTGAAATACAGCTCACGAAGGATCTTGATGTATTGGGTTTGAATGCCCTGTTTGGCTAGGGCTTTGATGACCGCTCCGGTCTCAACAGAATCAAAGGCTTTCTTTAAGTCATTGAATGTTAGACAGAGCGGCATCTTGAACTCCCTACAAACCCCAATGGGCTTGGTTAAGTGTAGATATGGTCAGTTGTGCTGAATCCTTTCTGGAAGCCAGCTTGCTCGCATGGTTGCCCTTCATCTACTGTTCTGCCAATCCTGTTCAGGATGACTCGAGTGAACGTTCTGCTTGTAGATGACGGACAACAGGCAGATGGGGCAATAGATGCCAATGTTGTGGATGTCTCCCTTCTTGAACAGTAGAACTGTCCTGCTGGTTTTCCATTGGGAGGGCACCTTGCATTCAGACAGGTAGCTTTGTGAAGAGCCGAGCCAGTGTATTGATGAGTATTGATGGCAGATTCTTCAGGTGTTCAGGTCTGACTTTGTCTGGGCCCGGTGCTGTTTGCTTCTTTATCAATGAAATGGCATGTCGGATTTTAGAAGGGAGAAGTTTGGAACGACATATCCATCCTGCGGAATTTGGTATGTGGGCAGGTGGACATGTCTTTCAAAGAGATCAGAGTAGAAGTCATGGATAATTTTCTCATTGCCTTTTTTGGAAGATATGATAGATCCATTTGGACATCAGAGCGCAGTCATCTTGGTCTTATAGTTGGCGAAGGACGGGCAGGCATTGCGAATGCTTTTCCCTCTGCTGCATAGGCCAGTATTGCTGCTCTTCTGTCTTTGAGGTCTTCCTTTATCGCTTCTCTTCACTGCTTTGTGAGCTTGGATGTTAGCATATAGTTGCCTGAGGCTCGTGCCTTGCCATGTTGGCGAATGAGCTTGAGAGTTTTTGAAGACAGGTGTCCTTCTCTCTCTCTCTCTCTCTCTGTCTCGTCTCTCTCTTCTCTCTCTCTCTCTCTCTCTCTCTCTCGGTGTTCTTCACACCATCCTGGAGGTGCTGAACCAGTCAGTTGTATTCTTCATCGATGTCGTCAATGATGGTATCTTCCCATGTTAGTGCAATGGTGCCCAAGAGTTCCCAGTTGGTGGTTATTCTGGGAGTTCTCTTCTTAAACTTTGCAGCCTTTTCTCCCCATTCCGTGAAGTAGAATTTTTGCATGAAGGAGATGGTGGTTCACTCCTGTTTGGAATTTTGGGACAACAGTGACATCAGTCAGGCAAAACCATCCATTGAAGATGATGTGGTCAATTTCATTGTGGAACTGTCCACCAGGATATTCCCATGTCCAACATTTCGATTCCACCTTCTGGAACTGTGAATTCCCATGGATGGTCTTGGTGGATGATGAACTCAGATAGTCTCTCACCCT
This sequence comes from Cryptotis parvus, assembly GCA_021461705.1. NCBI lineage: Eukaryota > Metazoa > Chordata > Mammalia > Eulipotyphla > Soricidae > Cryptotis > Cryptotis parvus. Next base: position 17,943 of record JAJIBD010020862.1, read on the forward strand.
GTTCATTCCATTCTAGGCCATGGGTCCAGATGTGGAGTTCTTCGCCAATCTGCTCGGTCCTGTTCTTGGCATTAAAATCACTTGACTATGATCTTGTAGAAGGTGTGATCTTTTTTTTTTTTTTTTTGCTTTTTTGGGTCACACTCGGTAATGCTCAGGGGTTTCTCCTGGCTCTGCACTCAGGAATTACTCCTGGCGGTGCTTGGGGGACCATATGGGATGCGGGGATGATCGAATCCGGGCCAGCATGGGCCAGCTGCATGCAAGGCAACGCCCTACCCGCTGGGCTATCGCTCCGGCCCCAAGGTGTGATCTTCTTTATAGAACTCCTCCAGTTCCATGTAGAATTTCTCAATTTCTTCTTCCTTGTATGTGGATGTTGGTGCGTAGACAACGAAGATAGAAACTGCCAGCAGTGGGCCACATCTCTTCAAGTGTAATAGTTCTATTCGGTTTGTTAGGCATTCAAATGAATCAGTGCTCACGGCCAGGTTTGTGTTGACAAGGACACCGACACCACCGACGCCTCTTTAGTCGCATGTTCTGAGGAACAGTTCTTCTCAGGTGTCAAAAAACGGTGTGATGCATCAAATACCTAGGAATCAGCTTAACCAAGTGTGTAAAGGACCTATACAAAGAGAACTACAAGACACTGCTTCAAGAAATAAAAGAGGACATGAGGAAATGGAGACTCATTCCCTGCTCATGGATGGGGAGAATTAACATTGTCAAGATGGTAATACTCCCTAGAGCTTTGTACAGATTCAATGCGGTCCCTATAAGGATACCCATGACATTCTTCAAAGAAATCAACCAAACACTCCTGAAATTCGTATGGACTAATAAACCCCCACGGATAGCTAAAGCAATCCTTGGGAAAAAGAAGATGGGAGGCATCACCTTTCCCAACCTCAAACTGTACTACAAAGCAGTAGTAATTAAAACAGCATGGTATTGGAATAAAAACAGACCTGTGGACCTTGGAATAGAGTTGAGTATCCTGACACCCACCCTCAAAGACACGATCAGTTAATCTTTGATAAAGGTGCAAAGAGTCCAACTGGAGTAAGGGAAATCCTCTTCAACAAGTGGTGCTGGGAAAACTGGACAACTTACATGTAAAAAAAATTTGGACCTGTGTCTAACACCTTGCACAAAAATCAGATCAAAATGGATTAAAGATCTCAATATCAGATCTGAATCCATAAAGTACATTGAAGAAAATATAGGAAAAACCCTCCACAACATTGAAGCTAAAGACATCTTCAAAGGTGAAACACCATTAACAAAGCAACTAGAAGAAAACATAAACATATGGGACTACATGAAACTAAAGAGCTTCTCCATCTCGAAAGAAACAGTGACCAAGATAGAAAGACAATCCACAGAATGGGAAAGAATATTCAGCCAATACCCATCTGATAAGGGGTTAATATCTAGGAAATATCAGGCACTGGTACAACTATATAAGAAGAAAACAGCCAACCTCATTAAAAAATGGGGAAAAGAGATGAACAGAAACTTTGACAAGGAAGAAATTCAAATGGCCAAAAGGCATATGAAAAAATGCTCATCATCACTAATCATCAGAGAGATGCAAATCAAAACAACAATGAGATATCACCTTACACCACAGGGACTGGCTCATATCCAAAAGGGTAAAAACAACAAGTGCTGGCGTGGATGCAGGGGAAAAGGGGACTCTCATACATTGTTGGGGGGAATGTCGACTTGTACAACCTTTCTGGAAAACAATATGGACATTCCTCCAAAGACTAGAAATTGAGCTCCCCTTTGACCCAGCCATACCACTCCTGGGAATATACCCTGGGAAGCCAAAATCACACTGCGGAAATACCATCTGCACTTTTATTTTCATAGCAGTACTATTCACAATAGCCAGAACCTGGAAACAACCAGTATGCCTAGAGACGACTGGATAAAGAAACTGTGGTACATCTACACAATGGAATACTATGCAGCTGTTATGAAAAAATGAAGTTATGAAATTTGCCTATAAATGGATGGACATGGAAAGGATCATGTTGAGTGAAATTAGTCAGAAGGTAAGAGAGATATAGAATGACTGCATTTATTTACATGGCATAAATATATATATGTATACATATTATGATACTAAAATCCAATGTCTGGTGAAACGTGGATCAGGCCTTACCAAAAGTGGAAATTACCACAAATGTGTGGGAGTCAGGGGTTAGGTAAAACAGAGAGCGAACATGTGCGAATAAATCTCGAAAAGGACTAATACCAACCTGGAACTGAGCATTAAATACAGGCAAAAAAATGCACATGATGGCCTCTAAGTGTATGTATTGCAACCTACAATATGTAAGAGAAGGAAAAGAGAGGGAGAGAGAAAAGTGATAAAGACCCTCCCATGGAGGGAGGCTATGGGAGGGGAGGGAACTGGGGACATTGGTGGCAGGAAATGGGCACTGGTGGAGGGTGGGGTGCTGGAACACTATGTGACCGAATCCTCCAAACATGAACAACGTAATTGTATATCTCACTGTGGTATAATAAAATATTAAAAAAAAACAGCGTGATGCGATTGACGTCTTCTCGTCTTGGTCAGACTAATGATATTATACTTGATCTTTCGCTCTTGCACTATCAAATCCTCGATATATGCTTCCAATGCCAGCGCGTGCATTGAAAGTACAGACAGTCATTTTAGTTCTTCTTCGTTTTGGCAGCCTAGTTTGGCCCTGAGATTTTATCAGCCTCTCCTTGCTCGTCCTTCTTAGTGCTGCCGTATTTAGGGCTCTTCAGGGTCAGGATAATAAACATTGTTCATTATTATTAATTTATTCAGTTAATTTATTATTTATTGTTATTAATAAACTCTACCTGGTGTATCTGCGTCTATTGTATATCTCACGGTGTTATAATAATAAACTAAAAAATAAAGCTGGTGATTTGGGCAAACAGTAGAGTCCTTTGGTTTTTTAGCAGGGAGGGGGTAATACCTGCTGATGCTCAGGGCTTACTCCTGTCTCTCTTCATTCAGGAATTACTCCTGGTGGTGCTCAGGGACCACGTGGAATGCCCAGGATCAAACCTGGGTTGGCTGCTTGCAAAGCAGGCCGCCCCTACCGCTGTACTATCACTCTGTAGTAGTGTTCCTTGCAACATCATCTTTATTCAGCAGCATGGGAAGGCTCTGGAGAGGTGCCTGTGGTGGGCAGGATTTGCTGAGGGATGCAGGGAGAGAGAGCTGGTACAGGTTGAGCGCCTCTTGTCCAGGAGAGTGCAGTGCCAGAACTCACAGAGATTTGGGGAGAGGAAGGGACAACACAGAAGACGTTGCCTGGGTTTGTGACTTGCACTGCTCAGTGATTGATGAGACCAAATTTGGAAAGAGGCTTTTCAGCCCAAAGCCTTTTTGTTCTATAGATTCTCTGCATGCTAGCACCTCTTCTGCTCTTTAGCATAATGGCTGCATAATGGCTGTTTTTTCTTTCTCTGCTGCTTATTGCGTCATGTATAATTTAAATAAACTTTTGCACTATGCTATTAAAGATTATTGTTTGTATGCCTTTTATGATATGGTTGTGGAATTTAGTTACTGTAAGTAATTTCTTACAGAGCCAGAAAGAAAGCCAAAGAATAACAGAGCATGCCTGACAGTGTACCACGTCTGAGTTCAGTTTCTTTTGTTTGGTTTCTGGGCCATACCCAGTGATACCCAGAGGTTACTTCTGGCTCTGCACTCAGGACTCATTCTTGGTGGTACTCAGAGAATCATATGGGATCCTGGGGGTTAAATTTGGGTTGGCCGTGTGCAAGGCAAGAGCTCTACCCTCTGTACTATTGTTCAATTCCCCAAGAAACTCTTTATTTTTGGCTTGGTTGATAAGTTTACTGTCTTTGCAAAATTTCCATAAAAAAAATCATGGTTTGGGGCTGGAGCTATAGTACAACGTGTAGGGCATTTGCCTTGCACGCAGCCGACCTGAATTCGATCCCCAGCATCCTCTATGGTCCCCCAATCCCTGCCAGAAGTAATTCCTGAGTGTGGAGCCAGGAGTAACCCCTGAGCATTGCCGGGTATGATCCAAAGAGAAAAAAATGTCATGGTTTGATTTTTATCTTTTAGTAGCCGTTCCTGAGTGCTGAGTAAACTTGCTTTCTTCTGGACTACCCTGTTTTACTTCTAGGCAAGAGGCATTTTGGGAGAGTTCCACCTCTTCTTTTTAACTTCCCTCTTAGGTTTCTTTTCATAAGCAGGGTTGTTTCGTATAGCTGCATGAGCTTACACATCTCCTCTGTCATGTCTGGAGTTATGTTGTTCTTTATGCATTGAGAAGACCGTTTCTTGAAACCACTTTTATCTTCCATTAGGTAATACATATACTTTGCTAGCTCTGCCCCCATAATGTGTTTCCGTTGTCCTTCAATGTTAAATTCCTTACTTTCCAAGTCAAAGCCAGAGAGTTCTTTGGTGCGGAGAGTAATAGACAAGCCTCCACCCATGCTTCTTTCAGGGCCCCAAAAACTGTCTCTAGTAGTAGTTCTGCCAAGTCCTGCATCCAAATAGCAGGTGAAGGCACCAGGATGTCCATCAGTACTTTCCACATTATATTCGTCTCCAGTGACCTCCACTTGTTCATGTCAAATCTATTGAGAAGCCAGTGGGCAGGAGCAGACCAGTACAATAGGGTGATGTGTAATTTGTCAGGCCAACCTTCAACCTTCACACCATACTCTGAAAGTTCATGTACACATGCTGCACAGACTACCATGTCTTCTGTACAAGCATAAGCGCCTGGCGAATGGTGTCTCTGTTGGTGACACAGATGTTCATCCTGTACCTTCTGTGTTGTTTTTATCTTTATCCTGGATCTCCAGACATTTCCCAGCATAGTAATCGGTTTTGCCTTCTCTCTGTCTTCTAAATTTCACTTGGTGTCTCTTGAAGTAGCCTGCCTTATTCTTTTTTTCCTTCCAAGAGCTACCACTTTATTGTCTTTCTTTTTTTTTTTAATACCACAGTGAAACATACAGTTACAAAGGTGTTCATAATTGGTTCTTGGTAATACAGTGTTCCAGCACCCATCCCCCACCAGTGCCCCATCCCCACCACCAGTGTACCCACACCCCCTCCCCCCACCCCCAGGATGCCTCAATAGCAGGTACCTCCTTTTTCTTTCTTTCTCTCTCTGTCTCTATCTTTCTCTCTGTCTCTGCATCTCTCTCCCTCTTCTTTTACACATTGCCTGCCTTATTCTTGATAACTTTTAACAGACCCCATTCTGCGGAACAGGGACCACCATCCATGGCTTAACACAGACCTATAGCCCTCTGGCCCAAAACTCTTTTTAAAAAGAGTTACCCTTGGAGCCGGAGTGATAGCAGGTAGAGCATTTGCCTTACATGCGGCCAACCCAGGTTTGATCCCCGGCATCCCATATGGTTCATCAATAAATGCTGGATTTAGAGATGACTACAAGAGTATGCTACCTGCACGGCAGAGCCTGGCAAGCTACCCGTGTCGTATTCGATATGCCAAATACCAGTAACAATTATAGACCTTATTCCCATGACCTGATGGAATGGTTTGAGGCTCTTTATGTTCCTGGAGCAAGCAGGTGCCTTTGGGCTCTACTTGCATGAGACAGGACATATGGAGATGTTACTGGTGCCTGCTCCAGCAAATCGATGATGAACGGGAGACAGTGATACAGTGATACAGTGATCCCATATGGTTCCCCTAGCATCACCAGGAGTAATACCTGAGTGCAGAGCCAGGAGTAACCCCTGAGCATTGCTGGGTGGGACCCCCAAAAAAAAAAATAAATAAAAAGAGATACCCATGATGATACATAGTGGTGTTGTTAATTTTTTTCCTGCTGTGTACCAACTTGTTTTCTGAATATACTACTACATTTGTCAATTGCTTTGTAGGTTTTCCTGTTTGATAAATGATTGCCAGTTTGAGTTATTAGGCAGGTACTGCTCTGAAATCATTTTTGGTTTGTAGTGAACTTTGTGCAAGTTTGGGAATAAGCTTTAGTCTAAGAAATGGAATTGCAGGGGCCCAGGGGCAGTTGTGGGATGGTCTTTCCTGGGCAATGCCAGACTCGTTAAAGTGGTTGTTCAGCTATTGTTTTCATGAGCCGTAAATACCCTGGCTCAGTCTTTATGACAGTACATGTACTGTTCAAGTTTTAAGCTTTGATAATTTGCAGGATAAAAAATTTTTTTAATTTCCGTTTTCTTGAGAACAAATGAAGCCAAGCATCTTTTCATGTCACGTGAGATATTTGTGTTCCCCCCTCTGTGAAATGTCTTTCTGATATATTGCATATATTTTATTAGGATTATCTTTTCTTTCTTCTTAATTCTGGCTACCAGTCCTTTATTGGTTAAATATGTTGTAAACTTTACTCCAACGTTGAATTTATCATTTTCTTTTGTATCTTCATAAAAAGCTCTTCATCTTACTGTTGAAGATAAAACAGTTAAAGGAACATTATCCAAATGTTCCTTTATGGATGTGCTTTTTGTTTCTTGTGTAGGAAAGTTTTTATGATTGGATATTGTAAAGGTATTTCTTATAGAGTATTTGCTGAAATTTTTTTTTTATTGTGTTTAATGTATTATCCCTTAGTACACCTGGAAATAATTTGTATCCTTTATGAGCTCAGGATCTACATATTTTTTTTTCTTGATGGATAACCTTGTCCCAGCTCCATTTCTCAAACTGTCCATCCTTTGGCCCTTCAGCTGGCAGCACTCTCTCCCGCATCAGGTTTATATATATGTGCACGTTTGTTTCCGGGTTGTCTGTTCAGCTGTCACATGTCAGTGCCATGCTTTCTGAGTTATATGATTTTGTATCTTAGAATCAGTTTTTCAAGTGGCATGAAAAAATATATTGACTGAATTGCATCAAATCTATTAATCAGCTTAGGGAGACCAAGTGTTTAGTTTTTCTTTCTGAAAGGTACATGGCATGCTTATTTGAATTTTCTTTAGTGCATTTCAATAAAAATTATCTATTTTCCATAAAAGTGTTGTTGGTTTGCACATAGTCAGTCCCGATTTGTTGCTTGGCATCGCATACGGTACCCTGAGCACAGCAGGAGTGATACCAGAGCTCTAAGCTAGGAGTAATATTGAGCACTGCTAGGTACGGCTCCAAAGCCAAAAACAAAAGTTTTGTACATTTTTTTGTTGTTGTTGTCAGAATCATTGAGTTTCAGTCAGAAAAATCATAATTACCTCCTGGAATTTGTTGAGATTGACTTTATGCTTTAGCAGGCAGGCAGCTTCGTACATGTTATTTGTTCAGATTGCAGTACTATTATTTATTCCCTTACTCTCTCCTTCCTTCATCGGTTGTGCTTTTGGTGATATTGTGTGCTTTCCTGGTGTGGTACTTGCCAGGGCACACCGCAGTCTGAAATCCCTCCCCCTCACTGTGGGGCATTTGCATGTGTGCTCCTCTGTGGGTGGTGCCCCTAGTTGAGGCACACAGTTATAACCGTGCCGGCCTTGGCTCTGTGTGTTTGCATATATGTTCATCAGGCATCTGAACTCTTTTTTTTTTTTTGCTAAAGTGGTTTTGATATTTATTTATTTATTTATTCATTCATTCATTCATTTATTTACTTATTTATTTGCTTACTTACTTACTTACTTAGATGATCTAATCTTTGCTTCTTAAATTTGTGCCCTATATGGGATATCCCACCGCATGGCAGAGCCTGGCAAGCTACCCGTGTCGTATTTGACATGCCAAATACCAGTAATAATTATAGACCTCATTCCCATGACCTGATGGAATGGTTTGAGGCTCTTTATGTTTCTGGAGCTGAATGATGCCCTTGGACTATCTCGCATGTGACAGGACGTATTGAGATGTTCCTGGTGCCTGCTCGAGCAAATCGATGATATACAGGAAGACAGTGATACAGTTATTCATTCATTCATTCATTTATTTTTTTTTTGCTTTTTTGGGTCAGACCCGGCAGTGCTCAGGTGTTTCTCCTGGCTCTGTACTCAGGAATTACTCCTGGCGGTACTCGGGCAACCATATGGGATGCCGGGGATCGAACCCAGGCCTGCACAGGCCGCATGCAAGGCAAACGCCCTACCCACTGGGCTATCGCTCTGGCCCCTATTTTTTTTATTATACTACCTTGAGATATACAGTTACAAAGATGTTTGTCTTTGGGTTTCATCATACAGTGTTCCAGCACCCATCCCTCCACCAGTGCTCATTTCCTATCACCAATGTCCCCAATTCCCTCCCCCACCCCAGCCAGCCTTTATGGCAGGTACTTTAACTCTTCTCTCTCTCTCTCTCTCTCACACCTCTCTCTCCCTCTCTCTCCCTCTCCCTTCTTTTACATTGTGGCTTATAGTACATACAATTCGAGGTTATTGTGTATATCCCTTTGCCTACATTCCATGCTCAGCTCTAGGCTGATTTTATCATTTCCAACTATTATTAGCACACTGTTCCCTGCTCTGTCTTACCTAACATCTGACTCCCACACACTTGCAGTAGATAGTAGATTCCATCAACCGACAGGAACTCCTAAGGGATCGGACCTCTTAACTGCCGCACTGTTCAGGTCTGCAGCTCCTTAAACATTTTATTTATTTATTTTTATTTATTTATTTATTTATTTATTTATTTATTTATTTATTTATTTATTTATTTATTTTTACAGATTTTTATTTGAAACTTTTGAGAAAGAGAGAGAGTGTGTGCTCAAGAGAGAATGTGGGCTTCTCCAGTGGACAAGGGGGCCCCAGTCCACATCCCGGCATTAGATATGAAAGTGCACATCTCATGAGGGGAGATGCGGGTGACACATGCGCTCAACGGTAGCACCTGGCTGTGGTAGCTGAGAACTACTGTTGTGGGGTACCACAGGAGAGGGGGAGCCTGTTGGTCCCCCCCATAGTCCCACACACATGCTCGCGTGCACACACACACACACACAGAGTTATTATTAATAAAGAGACATGGGACCTGGGAAGGCACTCAGTGGGAGAACATTTGCCTTGACCTTTGGTTTGATTTCTGGTATCACAGAAAATCAAAACTGGGGGATAGTGGTGGAGGGAAGTGTATTCTGTAGTAGAGGGTGAGTGACTGAATGTTTTAGGTAACCCTACCATTACCAATACTGTAAGTCATGTGCCTAAATATAACTATAGGAGCCATGAAAACATTTTATTACCTTGGAGGAATCATCTATACTGAAAGAGAGAGAGAGAGAGAGAGAGAGAGAGAGAGAGAGAGAGAGAGAGAGAGAGAGAGAGAGAATAAAGTTAGGTGCATGCAGATGTTTAGAGTGTTCTACTCCATGCGGTATGTTCAGAGCATGTTAACAGAGAGGGATCGATAAACGGTTTGCCCACTAGGAAGCTCCATAGCTGCAAGGCGATTAACCATCGATCAGTTCATGATAATAATATAGTAGCAAGCTTATTGCATGCCAGGTATTAAGCAGTCTTCTTTACATTCATCAGCTCTCTTACGCTTATAAGCTCCATATGAATATAGGTTCTTCTCCTATTTTACAATAGCCCGGGTGACAAATATGGAAGCAGTGGCCCAGAGAGATGAAGTTAGCCAGGCATGTCAGTAGCTGGGCTTGAGCTTTTCAGTGGTCAGTCATCTAGAATGTGTGATAGGCCATCACTGACCAGGAGTGTGTGACAGCACATCAACATAGCTGGGTTGACACTTGATTGATAAAGTTCAGTTGTGATTTCTGTTAGTATTTAAAACTGCTTGGGGAGAGAAGACATGGAGAAGGTAAATGAGCGTGAACCCCTACCTTGTTGCCAGTGATATAGTGGTAAGACAGATCGTGAAAGGGGCAGGAGTTAACCTACAGGGACCAGGGGGTCTTGGTCTGGGGTCCAAAGATGAGTGGGTTGGAACCAGGCACAGCAGGGAGGTGCAGGAGACAGGGCACAACTGAGGCAAATCCAAACCAAAAAAAAAAAAGGCATTGTAAGGAGGGTAATAACAGCAGGAAATGGGTCTCCCAGAGAAGTGATGCACACCGAGCTGTGTAGTCCAGGCGAGAATCGAGAGATGGCACCCAATCTGCCCACTAGAACCCCAGCTCACATTTGGATCGCAGTGATTTTGGTTGTATTTTGTTTTTAAACTTTGGGTCATCCACACTTAAAAAGAGGCAGATTTCATGTAAAAGTTTGGATTTATAGCTATACTTGGAATAATAGAATTCTTGCTGATGCTGAGCCCCCTCTCCTCACATTGGATCGATCGGCAGGAGCCTGGCCAATGGTCTGCAGTCAGTGCAACATGCTGCCCTCCCCTGTCCCTCCTCCAGGCCCCATTTGCTCGGCTTGTAAAGGCATCATCAGTGACCTTGTCCTCTCGGTTCAGATCCTGGGTCAGAGGGCACCTTCTGTCTTCCGCCAAGCCTTGAGCTCCATGCAAACAGATGCTGCACACCGTTTGTTCACTCTCTGCTCCTGGGCTCGCACAACACCCAACAAATGGTGGACACTCAGTACCTGGCACCTGGAGGATGGCAGTGAGCTCAAGAGAGCCCAATTCATTTTGGCAGCCATAGCAGGCCTTTAGAATGCATAGGAGAAAATGGGGGAGGGCCATTCCAGTTGACATGGGGCCCATTTCAAATCATGTGTTAAAGACACATTATGCTTGACTATGAAGCTGTGCAGTGAGACTGCTTATAAAGCCGTGGACAGCCTGAGCGTGCCAAGGAAGAAGCTGCTCCGCATGAGCTGCTTCGTGTGTTCCCAGGACATGGGCAGTTTCTGGTGTCTTCCTCTTCCAGCATTAAACATCAGGAGTATATGCGTGAGGAAGGCGATGGCCACTTCTTAGGCGCGTCACTCAACCAGACATCAGCAGGACAGAGATCACAGCCAAAGCTCGGTGCTCTCTGTGATTTAGAAAAAAAAAAAGACAAGCTTGTTCAGCCGACTTGCTCTTAGCTTGGGCTGTGATCTTTCTTCACGCAGCAGCTTGCCTGTAATCTCGCCTCCGTTCCTGTTTGGTTTCTTCCTTTCTTCCCCTTGCTTCTGTATCTGGTATTCCTCTGGTCTCCACTTAAATGCACCTTGCCTTTGGGAACACTAAGAAAGAAGAAAGTCAGACTGCCTCTGTCCACAGGCTCCGGCAAATCAAAGTCAAGGAGGGGCAGCTCGCCTCTGCCTGCAGCGGGTCGGTGGCTGCAGAAGTTGCTGCTCTGCGGAGTTGGGTTTCTGAGAGAGGGAAGGAAGAGCTGGTGGCTGTGCTGTCCCTTGTGCTGTGGGAATTGCAGCTGCCATCAAAGACAGCCTTTCTCCTAATGACTGCAGGCCCCGGTCTGCCCTCAGTTGCTCATCCTGGGGCTGAATTGGCCTCCAACGACAAACGAATCTTTGAGAACAAAACCTACGCAGATGCTCCATCAAAGAATGACAAAAGAAAAGCTTTTCTCTCTCTGGTCCTAAGGTGGGAGTCTCTTGGGAACATTAGCAGAATCAAACTCAAATCTGGCTTTGCATCATGTTCTTATCAGAGTGTTGGCCGCCGAGGGGGTTTGCTTCTCACAGATATCACAGTGAAGGTTCTCACCAGTCTGCAAGCTCTGGTGTTGAGTCAAGGATTATCTTCCAGCCACTTTTCCACGCTACGTTTCAGTAATCAGCCTTTATAAATAGGAATTGAGCCTGATTAGAGCATTTTGGCAACTCATCAGTTCTAATTAGGGAAGAATTTTGTCATACATTTCGATGATAAGATGACCAGGGTATTTTAAAGAAAACAAGTTGAGTCTAAAATTTTTTTAAGTAATGGTCATCACATTAAGTATGGAAGAAAGAGTAGCTCTCACATCCAGATAAAACTATCCTGAGACTTCATTTGCAGAGACATTTGTTGAGGCCTGGATCCTATGACAGAAGGAGTCTTTGGTGGTTCTGTTGGAAAATGCCATCTTCCAGCACCTTGGAATTTTTTCCCCAATTAATTAACTCAGTGATGACCCAGATGGTCATCATCACACTGCTTTGGAGAGTGGGGAGTCCACAGTAGGTGTGTATGATAGAAGTGCTGGCTGGCCAGGAGTTGACCTTCTGGCATTGGGCAGATGTCTGCCTCTGAGGATTGGAGACATGTTCACCCATGGCTGAGGAAAGGATCACACTGGCCCAGGCATATGGAAGTAATTTGAAAACCCTCTGGTGTGGCATATTATTACTTGAGGTTGTGTCTAGTACTTTGTTTAGGTTATGTCTAGTCTTTGTCTTTGGCCGAGAAAATCAGGGCTTTATTAGACCAGTGTCATCCAAGTTTGTGTTCATAACCATATGTGCTGCTTTAAATTTGTTAAAATTTAATAAGGGCCTGGGAGATAGTCTGGCAGTTAGGGCACATGGCTTGCATGCATCTGACCCAGGTTTGATTCCCAGAACCACATGGTATCCCAGGCATCACCAGGTAGAGGCAGAGGCCCTCAAAGTACGACTAGGTGTAGTACCTGGCTACCACAGTTACTGTGGGGTAGCCCAGGTGCCCCCTGGTACTGCAGGGCCTGAGTAGCATCGTATCCTTGGGTCCTTGCATTGAATTCCCAGGTGGTTCACCAAGAATCAACTGGAGGTTCTGGGGCCTCCTGAGCATCACTGGGGAAACTTTCCATGCTCCCAATGTCATATTCAGTTCCTCAGGCACAATTAGAAGCTGCATGCAGCCTGTAGCTAGTAGCTGCTTTATTGGAAAATACAGAAATAAAATGTTCCTATTGTTCTATAAAGCTCTGCTGGTCGTCAAGGTTGAACTTAATTAGCTACTAGATTTCCCCTGCTCTGAGATTGTGTACTTAAAGTGAATAATGCCTTGAGTGCCCCCCAGCCACCCATACTGGGCCGTGGATGTGCCAGAAGCTTTCTTCCTCCTTCCCCTGGATGGAGCATGAGACCTGGGGATGAAATCTTTCAGTCACGTTGCTTCTGTGAAAAGATGCATCTCGTCAGGTCAGAGACATAGTAGAGGATAGGGGCTTGCTTGTGGTGCATCCCGGGTCAGCCTCCAGAACCACTAGGAATGATTCCTGAACGTAGAGGTAGGGGTAAGCCCTGAGCACAACTGGGTGTAGTCCCCTCCAAGTTCCTGCCCCCTGCAAAGAAAAAATATAGTAGTTGCAGAATAACAGAGCTGGAGCCCTCAGCTGGTTTATCTCGTTATATTTGCATGTATAAATTAATACAACTCATTTTGCCTTGTCCAGGCTTTATCTCTTTCACTAAGTGTCTGGATTGTCCCATTTTCCATGTGCGTGATTCAGGTACCAGAGGTTTTTTGTCATTTCGACACAGACACCTGATCCAGAGATTAGAGATTAACAACGTGGGAACATCCGGTGGTTCTTACAGCTGGGAAACAGGGAACAGATTTTTGTGTTACGGTGAATAGGAGAAATGAATGGCCAAAAACAAGACCAAAGTTCCGGATGCACAGTTTGGCTTGTCAGTATGTTTGGTTCTTTGTGCTGCTTTTCTGCGGGACTTTTCTAAATACTATCATAAAACTGAGCACTGAGCAGCCCAGCTCTTTCAGTTACCTGCCCCTCTCTTCTTTCCTAGTGCTCTCATCCCTGCAAGCACACACCGTATTTGCTTGTCTTTCTTCTCTGTTACTGCGCTGAATGTAGTGAAAAGGATCCTACCTGCCTTGTGCGGTGGAATTTTCAGTTAACAGCAACTGAAAGAGTCAGCAAAGAGTGCACCATTTGCTGCACTGAGCTGACGGCTGAGCTTCTTCATAGGAGGCAGGTGGCAGAGATGCTGTGAGGAAAGTGGGAGGCAGGGAAGCAGGTAGCTGCCCGATGGAGTCTGAATGGTCGGAAATGGGGCCCAGGACAGCATCTAGATCTGGCTTTAGGCGAGCCCCCTATAGAAGTGGAAGGTTTTGCACAAGAAAGCAGCTAATGGGCAGGCATGCCCCCTGCCCTAGCTTTGCGGAGTCTGAGTCAAGAGAAAGGGGTTGCTTCAGATGAGTGTGGGGCCCTGGGACCCGGGAGGGATCGCAGGAGAGGACTCTGGCGCCAGAGGACATTTCACCCAGAGCTCACTTTCAGAGTGAGTGTGGGTGAGGAGGCTGGGAGGAGTCGGCTGCCCCGACAGTTGTGTGAAATGCCAAGGGGTGCTGAGGGCATGGGTGAGGTAGTAATGGCCTACAGCAGTGCCTGAGGGAGGCATGGCTCTGTCTAACCAGTACTGTTGGTCTGGGCATTGCACTGTAAATAGCATGGCTTCACTGAGAACCGAACATTAATCCTGAATCAGTTGCCTTTATTGAAAATGGGGTTGGGGGTGCATGGCTGAGAGACGGAACAGCAGTAAGGTGCTGGCATTGCATGCGGCTTGCCCGGATTGGATTCCCTGTACCACATATGGTCCCCTGAACACCTCTGGCAGTACCAGGACTAATCCTGAGAAGAACCGGATGTGCCTGCCCCGCCCCCACCCAAAGGGAAAGTTTCCATTTAACTTGCGCTTTCTGTAGGAAATCTCATCTTTTTCTCCCTTTCCCCACTACCACAGCTCTGAAGCAGCCCCTCATTCCACCCCCCAGGCCTGTCTCAAGGGAAGAACTGGGTTACTGTCATTGCTTATTAGTCGTGGTGGTGGTGGTTTTCCCCCCATTTTGGGGCCACACCTGACTGTGCTCCGGCTGGGTTTAGTCCTTGTCCGTACTAGGGACTCACTCCTGGTAGTACTTGTAGGACCATATGCCATTCCAGGGATTCAAACTGGGGCCAGCCACATGCAAGGCAAGTGCCTTAAGCCCTGTGTTGTCTCTCCTGACTCAGGTAATAATTATATTCTTTGAAGTTGCTGCAAATATTGCCCAAGAAAACTTTCAGCCCTAGCTTTGAAAGGAAATGCAAGATAAGTTCCTACAAAACCCCTGCTCCTGGCATTTCCTTCTCAGTGGTGCGTGGGACCTGCAGCACTCAGCCCTGTAGTTGGTGCTCTTCTCTGAGAGTACTGATTGGACCCAGCAGTGCTCGGGGCCACCGAGGTTACCCCGTTGTTGCTCCAGGAGCTGCGTGGTGCAGGGGATGAGATTCAGGGCCTTGCCAGGTGTGGGCTATGCACTCCGCCCATGGAACTGCTTCCTTGGCCCTGCTATAATATTTCCACCAAATAGCCATACATGGCCTTGTTTATGTACATTTCTGTTTCCAGATAACTTACTGAATGCATAATGCTGATTCACTGATAGCAAACTCATACAACAGCATTTTCACAAATGCATTTTTTTGTAAGACATGTTCTACTTGTACACTAATGGACAGCAATTCAGCCGAAACTTGGGTAATGAAATCATCCACAAAATGCCCCCAAATGCCCCCTCCCAAAAATGTCCTTAACTTGACTTGCAAATGACCCTTAGTTTGAGAGGAGAGGGCAGGGCCCCTGCTGGAAATCCTCACGGATGGCCAGGAAAGCCCATGGGAGTTTTGATACCGAGATCACAGATCATCTAGAGTATATAGAAAATGCCCAAATATGGAATCGTAAATAGTGTGGATGGGGGGCCGGAGCGATAACACAGCAAGGGAGGATGTTTGCCTTGAATGCAGTCGACCTGGGTTCAATCCCTGGCATCCCATATGGTTCCCCCATGCACCACCAGGAGTAATTTCTGAATGAAAAGTCAGGAGTAACCCCTGAGCATCGCCGGTGTGACCCAAAAAGTGAATGAATGAGGAAGGAAGGAAGGAAGGGAGGGAGGGAGGGAGGGAGGGGAGGGAGGGAGGGAGGGAGGAAGGAAGGAAGGAAGGAAGGAAGGAAGGAAGGAAGGAAGGAAGGAAGGAAGGAAGGAAGGAAGGAAGGAAGGAAGGAAGGAAGGAAGGAAGGAAGGAAGGAAGGAAGGAAGGAAGGAAGGGAGGGAAGGAGGGAAGGAGGGAGGGAGGGAGGGAGGGAGGAGGAGGGAGGGGAGGGAGGGAGGAGGGAGGGAGGAGATGGACGGACTGTACCTGGCAGATGACTAAATATGAGAACAGGGAGGCGTGCCAGGCCATAGAGAAAGAGATTAAATGGGTTTCTTACCTCAAAAAAATTGATCTTTGAAATTTCAAGAAAAGCATGAAGTGATCCACTGGACAGAAGTTGGGGTTTAATGGACTTCTTGCCCTCCCCCTACAAGCAAAGCCCAGAACAGGGTACAGAAGAATTCTCTGTGGGTATTTCTCCTCTTGTCCAGGGCTCCAGCACCCAGAGGCACCCAGGAGGCACCATGTGTCAGGGCATCCCTGCTGACCTTCCCAAGCTCTCCTGTGTTATGGTAGCTGTGTTCTTGCCAGCCATAGGCTGAGATGGTCTGAGTTTCCTGCCAGGCTTTGTAAACATTGTTCTCTCCACCAGTGCCACTTAGTACTGTCCAGTGAGTCTCTTGAATGAGAAGAGCAGTGAACCTCAGGCCCTTGAGCCAAAACAACAGAGCTCTGCCCAGTTACTTCTGGTCCTGATCCACAGCTCCTGGCTGATCGAAACTTATTTGGGGATTATTTACAATCTTTTTGGGGAGTCTGTTAGCAAGTGTTACTTATCCCAGTTGGAATAACTGATTTGTACATTTTACTAAAGAAATATTCATGGGTTTAGTTACAGATTTTCAAGGAGATGTTTAAGTATGTGTCATAGTAATATGTCCAGAGTAACCTTCTGAGATGCAAAACAAATTGGAATTTTGAAATTCATCTAGTCCAAAGATTTCTAATAAGGCATTGTTGATCTGTGGTAGAATTTGGGGACTTTGTTTTGTTTTGGTGGATTGGGACCAGGGATGGCAGGGAAGTTGGTTGTTTTCCTCATCAGAGATCCAGACCCTGGTAGGTCAGGATTGCTTTGGCGTATGCAGTAGTACTGAGAATTAAGCTCCCAGTCACACTCTTGTCCTATTTTTTTAAGGCTCCGCCTTGTTTTCCAGACCCTTGTCATGGGTCCCTAAAAAGCAGGGCCCTCAGCAATACCCTCCGCACTTATGGTACCACTGGTGTTGGAACTCACCACTTCCAGTTTGCCAGGCAACTTCTTGGAGCCACGTAAACCATCTTCTGAATTCCACATTTACATCATTCTAAAGACAATTGGAATTTATTTAGGAGTGAAGTAGCCGAGGCGTGTTACAGTCTTTGCTAATGAGAGGGAGTTAAGCAGCAGTCTAATGTTTTAACTCCTGAGGGAATAATGTGTATACAAAGGGGTTGTTTTCCACACGAGCTGGGAATGGCTCTGTTTATGAATAGGAGATTTAAATAATGGTGACACAGTCGATTAATGTTGGAATTTTACAAGAAATATAAAAATGTTTCATTTGGGTTTCTTATATTCACATGCATATATCAACAGGTGCATTGGTGGAATTTATTAGGTAAAGAGTCCCAAACTTCAGAATTTATTTGAACAGTTTGACTCCGGAAGATGTGTTGTTAAGATATGCTCTTCTGTTAAAAAATAGACCTGTCGGGGCCGAGCCATAGCACCGCGGGTAGGGCGCTTGCCTTGCATGCGACCAACCCACCCCCGGTATCCCATATGGTCCCCGCAGCACCGCCAGGAGTAATTCCTGAGCAAATGAGCCAGAGAGTAACCCCTGAGCATTGCCGGGTGTGACCCAAAAAAGCAAAAAAAAAAAAAAAAACAAACAAAACAAAAAAAACCTAAGGGCCGGAGCTATAGTCCGTGTTTGCCTTGCACGGCTGACCTGGGTCCGATCCCCCAGCATCCCGCATGATGTTCAGCATCCCCTGAGCACTGCCGGAGTAATTCCTGAGCGCTTTCCAGGTGTGACCCAATCACTTGATCACTTGAATCCCGTTACTCATCGATTTGCTCGAGCGGGCGCCAGTAACATTTCCATTGGACCCTATCACGCGCCAATGTAGCCCAATGGCATCTGGTTGATTCAGGAATATGAAGAGCCTCAAACCGCTCCTTCAGGGTCTTAACAAGGAAGTCTGACCATCTTGTAGGTGGGCGGCCACGTGATCTTTTGACATCCCGTGGGATCCAGTCGGTAACGGCTCTAGTCCAGCGGTTGTCTCCAAATCGCATTACATGTCCAGCCCATCTGATTTTCGATGCCTTGGCAAACGAGACAGCGCCCCTGATTCTGGAATAGCGACGGAGGTCAGAACTCCGGATTCCTTCTCTCACTTGAGTGAGACGTGATATT
Organism: Cryptotis parvus; assembly: GCA_021461705.1. Classification (NCBI taxonomy): domain Eukaryota; kingdom Metazoa; phylum Chordata; class Mammalia; order Eulipotyphla; family Soricidae; genus Cryptotis; species Cryptotis parvus. The sequence continues at coordinate 36,163 of JAJIBD010020862.1, forward strand.
CCAAGCATAGCTCTTTCGATGCCTCTCTGGGAGACCCGAATAGCATTCTCATCCTGCTTCGTAGGGCCCAGGTCTCTGAGGCGTATGTTAATGCAGGGAGAACGGTGGAGTCGAAGAGATGTGCCCGGAGCCGGAGGTTCTTTGTCCTTTTTAGCTATTTCTTCGATGCCTTTGAAGGCATTCCATGCCGCTTTCTTCCTCCTGCGCAGCTCAGGTTTTAGGTCATTCATCATGTTGACTTCTCGACCCAGGTACACATAACTGCTGCATTCAGAGATGTTTGTTCCATTGAGAGAGAATGGGGCCTCTGGAACTAGTTCATTTCTCATGAACATAGTTTTCTTCAGATTCAGCTGTAGACCTACCTTTCCACATTCTCGGTCAAAGTCAGCCAGCATTTGTGCCGCTTGGCTAATGTTTGGTGTTATTAGAACGATGTCATCAGCGAAGCGGAGGTGGTGTAGTTGCCGACCATCTATCTTCACTCCCATTCCTTCCCATTCTAATTGTCTCATGATGTTCTCGAGGGTGGCACTGAAGAGTTTTGGTGAGATGGTATCACCCTGTCGAACCCTCTTTGACATCAATGATCACTTCTTTGTAGAATGGTGAGATCCTGGTGGTGAATCCGTAATACAGCTCACGAAGGATCTTGATGTATTGGGTTTGAACACCCTGTTTGACTAGGGGCTTCGATGACTGCTTCAGTCTCCACAGAATCAAAGGCTTTCTGTAAATCAATGAACGTGAGACAGAGCGGCATCTTGTACTCCCTACAAAACCTCAATGAGCTTGGTTACTGTGTGGATATGGTCGATTGTGCTGAATCCTTTCCGAAACCTGCTTGCTCGCATGGTTGACCTTCATCTAGTGTTCTGCTAATCCTGTTCAGGATGACTCGTGTAAACAGCTTGTAGATGACAGACAACAGGCAGATGGGGCGATAGTTGCCGATGTCATGAATGTCTCCCTTCTTGAACAGTAGAACTGTCCTGCTGGTTTTCCATTGGGAGGGCACCTTGCATTCGGACAGGTAGCGTGTGAAGAGCCGAGCTAGTGTATTGATGAGCACCGATGGCAGATTCTTCAGATGTTCGGGTCTGACTTTGTCTGGGCCTGGGGCTGTTCCCTTCTTTACCGATGAGATGGCATGTCGGATTTCAGAAGGGAGAACGTTGGGAATGACGTATCCATCCTGTGGAATTTGGTATGTGGGCAGGTGGATGTGGCTATCAAAAAGATTTGAGTAGAAGTCCTGGATAATCTTCTCCATTGCCTTCTGGAAGATGTGATAGATCCATCAGGGCGCCGGAGGGCAGTCATCTTGGTCTTATAGTTGGCGAAGGACAGGCGGGCAGTGCGAATACTTTTCCCGGCTTCTGCTGCATCTTCCAGTATTTCTGCTCTTCTGTCTTTGAGGTCTGCTTTTATCGCTTCTCTGCACTGTTTAGCAAGCTTGGACGTTAGCATTTGGTCTCCTGAGGCTCGCGCTTGCCACGCTGGCGAATGAGCTCAAGAGTTTCTGAAGACAAGCGTCCTTTTGTGTTTTTCTCTCTCGGCATTCTTCGCACAATCATGGAGGTGCTGAACCAGTCGGGTTGTATTCTTCATCGATGTCATCAATGATGGTATCTTCCCATGTTGCCGCAATGGAGCCAAAGAGTTCCCAGTTGGTGGTCGTTCTGGGAGTTCTCTTCTTAAACTTTGCAGCCTTTTCTCCCTGCTAGGAAGTAGAATTTTTGCACCGAAGGAGACGGTGGTCCGATCCTGTCTGGAATTTGGGGACGACAGCAACATCGGTCAGACAAAACCGTCGATTGAAGATGATGTGGTCAATTTCATTGTGGAACTGTCCACCAGGAGATTCCCATGTCCAACGCTTCGCTTCAGCCTTCTGAAACTGTGGAGTTCCCATGAATAGTCTTGGTGGACATGATGAACTCAGATAGTCTCTCACCCTGCTCGCTCCATTCTAGGCCATGGGTCCCGATGTGGAGTTCTTCAGCCGATCTTCTCGGTCCTATCTTGGCATTAAAATCACCGACTATGATCTTGTAGAAGGTGTGGATCTTTTTTATAGAACTCCTCCAATTCCATGTAGAATTTCTCAATTTCATCTTCTTTGTATGTGGATGTTGGTGCATAGACAATGAAGATAGAAATTGCTGGCAGTGGGCCACATCTCCTCAAGTGTAATCGTCCTATTCGGTTTGTTAGGCATTCAAATGAATCAATGTTGACAGCCATGTTTGTGTTGACAAGGACACCAACGCCACCGACGCCTCTTTTCATCACATGTTCCAAGGAACAATTCTTCTCCGGTGTCAAATACAGCATGATGCGACTGACGCCTCCTCGTCTCAGTCAGACCAATGATGTCGCACTTGATCTTTCTTGCTTGCAGCATCAGATCCCTCAATATATGCTTCCGCTGCCAGTGTACGTGCATTGAAAGTACAGACAGTCATTTTAGTCCTTCTCCGCTTTGGCAGCCTAGGACAGCCCCGTGAAATTTTATCAGGCACTGCTTGTTTGCCTTTCTTACTGCTGCCGTGATAAGGGCTCTTTTCGGGGTCAGGAAAATAAACATTTTTGTTACTGGGTTTGGCATATCGAACACGCATCGGACAGCTTGCCAGGCTCTGCCATGCGGGCACTATATTCTCATTGCTTTGTGGGGCTCTCTCAGAGGGGTGGGTAGAATATTTGTGGTAGTTTGGAGGTAAATGCGCGCAACGGGAAAGCTGGTTTCTGCTCTGCCGGGTGTACCTGTGTCTTAGGCTCCAAGCATTCCTGGGCTTGAAATACTCTCCTCTGAAGGGCAGGTCTCTGCAGGGTTGGTCCTTGTAGGCTGGGTTTCTGACAAGCTGGGCTGAGACTGGATTAATCTGTGGGCTGGAGACTGGATTAATATGCTGGGGGAGATCTACCAGCTGCAGAGTGTGGATTGTGACACACAGCTGCCAGCAAGGTGTGGGAGTTTTCTCTGGCTCCTCCGAGGCTCCATCGGGATGGTGGACTCAGGTCCGAGTTGCTCGTGGTCCATGGAGTGCAGGGGGTTCAACGGGGAAAGCTGGTTTCTGCTCTGTACA
>JAJIBD010020863.1:0-60310 GCA_021461705.1 Cryptotis parvus
CTTGAGTACTTTGATTTTTCTATTCTCGTATTTATTTGAATCAAAAGATTAAAGCTGGTAAATAGGATCATCCCCATGTCTCACACCTTCTATTTAGAAGGCAGCACCATGAGGACTCTTGTCATTGCATTTGCATTTGTATGGAGTAAACCAGCCTGTGGAATAGATCAGGGATTAGGTACAGCTCAGCCCTCAGAGGACCTCAGGGGAGTGAGGTGCAATCATTTTCTTGCATTTCTCACTTTCTTTTCAGTGACAGAACTCCGCTTTCTGGTTGGGAATGTCAAAAGGAAGAGTTAACATCCATTCCCTGCATGCTATGCTGTCTCTTCTTGGTCCCAGTAGCTGCGATGCTGCTCCCAGAGCTGGAGTTTGTTCAGTCCTTCCGAGAGATAGTGGAAGTCAGGAATGGGAGGGTGGTATCCATGATCCCCACCCCTCAACTAAATATCCCGAGAGAGCGCAGCAGTTTCCTGGTTAATTTCTTTTAAAAAAGAGGGCTAATGTATGTATTGCAGTCCACAATGTGTAAAAGAAGGAAGAGAGAGAGAAAGAAAAAGAGAAAGAGATAAAGAACCCTGCCATAGAGGCAGGCTAGGGGAGGGGAGGGAATCGGGGACATTGGGTGGGGAAAGGGCACTGGTGGAGGGATGGGTGCTGGAACACTTTATGGCCGAAACACAAACAAGAACATATTTGTAATTATATATCTCACGGTGGTATAATAAAATAGTAAAAAATTAAAAAAAAGTAAAATAAAGTATACATTAAACATTTTTTTAGAAATTGAGAGATATTTATTTATTTATTTTTAATATTTTATTATACTACCATGAGATATACAGTTACAAAGATGTTCATGTCGAGGTTTCGGTCATACATTGTTTTAGCACCCATCCCCTCCACCAGTGCGCATTTCCCCACCACCAATGTCGCCAGTTCCCTTCCCTCTCCCCTAGCCTGCCTCTATGGAGAGTTCTTTTTCTCTTCTCTCTCTCTTTCTCTCTTTTGCTTCCTTCTCTTACACGCTGTGGATTGTGATACATACATTAGAGGTTATCTAAAACATTTTTTAGGGGCCGGAGCGATAGTCCAGCGGGCGCTGCGCCGGCTTGTGCCGGCGCTGGTTCGATCCCCGGCATCCCATATGGCCCCGAAGCACCGCCAGGAGTAATTCCCTGAGTGCAGAGCCAGGAGTAGCCCCTGAGCATTGCCGGGTGTGACCCAAAAAGCAAAAAAAAAAAGTGTTAAAATATTTTTTCTTTCAGGCACTGTGATTTATAATTCTGCTAATGACAGACAGGGTCCCAACTCCGCACCCTCCACCAGAGTGCCGGCCTCCCCCAGCATTCCCTCTTCCCCAGCTGAATCATTTCTCTGGGGATATACAGGCATGGTGCAGGTTCTCACCACATCCTACTCTAGCCTCCGTCACTCGGCTTCAGAGGGAGTCTCATCTAATCTCTTCAACAGATGTCAGCTGTCTGAGGTTTGGTTCTGGGCCAGTGCAGTCCTCAGATCTGTAGGAGGTGGCACTCTGCCCCCGGCCCCCTGCTTCCTAAGCACTGGAGAGCAGCTGGAGTCCTCCAGCCCAGTGCCTGGTCCTGGCCCTGGGTCCCTGTGTCCCTGCTAGGATAGAGTCCGCATGGGATGGAGCCTCTTTGGACCTCCTAGTGATTATAATCTCAGAATAGAAGCCCCACCCCAGATCACCACCACTTAGATTTGGTCTAGAATTAATTACTAGCTCCTGCCCTGAAGAATGAAAACTTTGCCACTGCTTCTCATTCCTGATTGACAGAAGACATAGATAAAGGGGAAAATGCAAAATCAGCATCATTGGCAAAACCCATTTTCTTTAGCCCCCAAAGATTGTGAGAAGAGAGGGTTTGGAAAGGAGGTTAGAGAGGGTATGTCTTGCATTTAATAATTGGGAGCTCAGTGAGGAATCCCTTTGCAGGCTGCACTATACCAAACTGGAGTGAGTGAATCATAGGTGACTAACCTGGTGGTTATGTGTGATCAGTGATTCTAAAAAGTGTGTCACCGGATCAATAATATCCTTGGGGAATTTGTCAGAAATATAATCCCTTAGTCATACCATAGCCCTACTGTAGGCATCGTGCTATGGCTCATCTATATATAAAATCAGAATAAAAATTTAAGATTCAAATTGAAAATTTGTTAGTGTGGTAAAGATTGTATTCTTTAGTTCATTTCTCTATTTCTCCCCTCTGGTCTCTAAACTTTGAAATCTTTAGTAACAATCCTAGTAGTTCATAATTGATTCTTCTTTTGGGAGGGCAGATTGGGGGAGATGTCACACCTGGCTGTACTCAGGATTTACTCCCTGACTCTGCACTTAGGGATCACTCCTGTCATTGTTTAGGGGACCATATCGAGTGCTGGGAATCTAAATCTGGTTGACTGCATGTAAGATAAGCACCTCACCTGCTGTATTATCTCTCCAGCCCAGAAATTCATAATTTTTTTTTTTGCTTTTTTGGGTCACACCCGGCAATGCTCAGGGGGTTTCTCCTGGCTCTGCACTCAGGAATCACTCCTGGCGGTGCTGGGGGAACCATGTGGGATGCCGGGATCGAACCCAGGCCAGCATGGGCTGGCAGCGTGCAAGGCAAACGCCCTACCCACTGGGCTATCGCTCCGCCCCATGAGAAATTCATAATTTTAACAAAATTAAGCATCTAATTTTTTAGACGTCTACACTATTCTTTGGTCATGATGATATTCTAGTTTTCTCTTCTAGAACTTAACATATGATTTGATTTTTGATTTATGGAGTTTCTAGACTATTCTGCTGGTTTGCTTATTGATCCTTCCTTGATCTAGTAAGGACTATCTTTATTGTTGTGGTCTTACTATAAATAATATCGGCTTTGTGATACTTGATACTTTTATCGTTTTCTCCTTCTAGATTGTCTTAACTCATAATTCTTTGTGCTTCGATAAGAAAATTAGAATCACCTTGTCAGTCACCTCACAAATGTGTTTTGGTTACCTTTTCATTTTGAAGAGGATGAACTTGTCATAAATAAATTAGCAATACAAAGTCTCTTGGGATTTCAGCAGGAGTTCATAGTTCAAAATATTACTGCAGTATTAAAGATTCTAATCTATTAATGGCACTTCTCTCATTTATTTATATCTTTTTTTAAATCATTTCTCGACAAAAATATTTAGCATTCTGGATAAAGCTCTTCTACTTAGCTTTGTTATAATATTTGATCCTGCTACCAGCCCATCACAGCCGCTTGCGGCCCACGGCTCATCAATAAATGCTTTATTTGGAGGTGTTTTAAAGAGTTTGCCTCCCACTGGGCAAGCCTGGCAAGCTTCTCATGTTGTATTTGATTTGCCAAATTCCAGTAACACTTATATTAGGTCATTCCCATGACCTAATATAATGGTTTGAGGCTCCTTATGTTCCTGTAGCAAGCCGATGCCCCTGGCCTCTACTGGCGTGAGACAGGACATATGGAGATATTACTGGTGCCCGCTCTAGGAAATAGATGATCAACAGGAAGATCGTGATCGTGATCGTGACCTGCTAATATTATCAAATATAATAAAGTGCTTTGAACTCTATTTCTGGATTGTGTTGTTTTTAGCCCAAAGTACAACATGGGTTTGTACAATTATAGTGCATATTACAAATTAATTTACTCAACAAGTTTTTGCATTACCAGTAAATTAAGTGCCACGTATGCTTCTGCATAAAAATGGTTCCAGTTTTCCTTTAGGCTGAATATATCTATCATTTAATAGGAAAATGGTTCTAATTAGTGGTTTACAACTATTTGAATTTAAGTTTTTCATCTATTTATTTCATTTTGTTTCTTTTCTCTCCTTTTCTGTATACTCATAAATTTATTTTTAAATGTTTGTTTCATCTGTTCTTGACTTTAGCCTGCAAACTAATTCCTTTACCATTTTACTTTTACGATTTCAGCAGATAACCTTTAATAGCTAATATACAATACAAATTAGCACAATTTTTGCATGATATAGGAGCTTTGAATATATTAAATTCATCTGTCATAGTCCCTTCTAATTTATGTGCTTGTGAGGCGGCAGTACAAGGAAAAGTGACAGGACATTGTCCATCTACTTTCCATGCAGAGTGAGTAGTGGCCAGCTTGCAGCATTGGGGGGATTATTTGGGGATAATGGGAATGAGAGTGGGGGAAAAGGGGCAGATCCATTTTTTCATAATAAAAAATCATAACCACCATATTTCCTTTTCTAATTTTTTTAATTTTAATTTTTTAATTTTTGCTTTTTTGGGACACACCTAGCAATGCTCAGGGATTACTCCTGGCTTTTCACTCAGGTAGGAGGACCATATGGGATGCCGGGGATTGAACCTGGGTCAGCAGCTTGCAAGGCAAACACCCTACCCACTGTGCTATCACTCTGGCCCCAAACACCATATTTCTAATCTAGACATTATCACTAAATAAAGTTGTTTGGCAATGATTGAAAAAAAAATAAAGTTCCATAATATATATATCTTTTGTTTTACTGGTTTTTTCTCCAAGATTTTATTTTATTATTCTTTCTATTTTTTGCATTTCTGTACCTCTCTCTAGAATAGCTTCCCTTCTCTCTGAGAGCTTTATTATTACTGTAACAGGGTCCAATAATGGAAAATTTTAAGCGTTTACTTTCTTTTTATTCATGAAACATATCAATTCAGAAATTCTCCTCCCCCCGCCCCCCCCCGCCCCCAGACTCACTTTTTAAAAATATTTGAAGTCATCTGTCAGTTTTATTTTATTTGTTTAAAGATAATTTACCTATACTTTTATTTAATCACTGTGAAACTACAAAGATATAATGGGGCTCCAGGCGAGCATGTTTCAACACCCAACCCTGCAGCAGTGCCCACTGCCCTCTGCCAATGCCCACCCCCATTTAATTTCCATATTAGTATTCTTTGGGGCTGGAGAGATTGCACACAGCCCACCCAGGTCTGATCTCGGGCATCCCATATGGTTCCCTGAGCACCCTCAGGATTGACTACTCCTGAGTGCAGTCAGGAGTGAGCCCTGGGCACTGCTGGGCATGACCCCAAAACAAAAGAATATATTCTTAGCTGAAGATATAGACTGGGTAAGGCAAGGTACTTGCCTTGCATGCAGCAGACCCCAGTTACTCGTAATTGAACTGAATTAGTAGATGGTGATACCTACCATGATCCTGGGATCATGATCAAGGATCATTCTATTTGCATCAAATGGAGAGGTTATGGGGAATGAGGAATTATGATGTCACACTAGAACTCACTAAATACTCGAGTTTTGAGGTGACTACAAGATTATCCCACCTGCATGGCAAAGCCTGGCAAGCTACCCATGTTGTATTTGACATGCCAAGTACCAGTAATAATTATTGACCTCATTTCCATGACTTGAATGGAATGGTTTGAGGCTCTTTATGTTCCTGGAGCGGGGCACATGCCCTTGGGCTATCTCGCATGTGCCAGGACATATCGAGTTGTTACTGGTGCCTGCTCGACTAATCGATGATCTACGGGAAGTCAAGGGATTAGTATTTTTATTTTATTATTTTTATCCTTATTTATTTATTTATTCATTCATTCATTATCTATTTATCTATTTATTTATTTATTTATTTATTTATTTATTTATTTATTTATTTATTGGGTCACAGTTGGCGATGCTCAGGGGTTACTCCTAGCTCTGCACTCAGGAATTACTCTTGGTGGTGCTCAGGGGACCGTATGGGATGCCAGGGGGTTAAACTGGGTAGGCTCAAGGCAAACTCTCTACAAACTGTATTATCATTCCAGCCCCCAAGAAAATGGCTATTTTAAATTTTTAATTGAATCACCAAGAGATACACAGTTACAAAGTTATAGAAGTACATGGGGGGTATATAATAAAAAAATGAGTCTTTGGTTTAAATAAACCAGTGACACAGAGAAATACCACACTGAAAGGGCAGTATGAAAACTGGCAGTGTTTTAGACCCAACCTACAAGAACAGGTACATGGGTAACAGGGAATAAAATATTATTAAGGGAATAAACATGTGGTTCAAGTTAGAAAAAAAAAGATAATTTCCACCACTGGCTGATATTTTAAATATTTTGACGATTTAACTAGATTTTTCTCTATATTTTTATTTGAAATATACAGTACTTAAATCTTGATTTTTTGAAAATACATTTCAGAAATCTAATCAATTATTTCTTTACAGATTGCTTCTTCCCTATTCACTGTATCACTGTCTTCCCGTTCATCATCGATTTGCTCAAGCGGGCCCCAGTAACATTTCCATATGTCCTGTCTCATGCTAGTAGAGCCCAAGGGCATCTGCTTGCTCCAGGAACATAAAGAGCCACAATCCATTCCAGAATGAGGTCTATAATTGTTACTGGTATTTGGCATATCAAATACAACACGGGTAGCTTGCCAGGCTCTGCCGTGCAGGTAGCATACTCTTGCAGTCATCTCTAAGTCCAGCATTTATTGATGAACCTCGCGGCCGCAAGCGCCGCGCGAGCCGGACTCTCATAGGCTGGTCTGCTGGGCGGAGTTCTGATGAGAGAGAAGTCCGGATGTGGAAAATGGAGGCCCTCATGGAGTGGGGGGTCGTCTGGCTTATTGCAAGGCTCTGCTGGGGTGGCGGGCCAGGGCTAGAACCCGCCATCCCTCCTGGGCGCCTTGTGACCGGCTGGGCACAGGGAGAGCAAGTAGCAGCTCTCTTCCCTATTATGTCTCCATTTATTTTTGGGATTCAAATTATAATAGATCTTTAAACAAGAACATTTATATCTTGTGCTCTTTTTCCTTGATAGACTTTAATTCTTTTGGTTTTACTATATGCACTATCATTTTTACCTTTCATTTTGATTAGTGTTTATATATTACCAATTAAAATATCTTTTATTACCAAATTTATCAGTTCTACAACCAGGAATATCAGTCTATTTATGTATGCTTATCTTTTAAAAATGGTTTCATATTCCAATCAAAGGTGGTGGTTTGAAATCTGTCTGACTCCCCAGCTGGGCCTCAGGCCGATCTCCCCAGAGCAGATGTCTAGGATCATTGAGGAATCGCTGGTTGCGCCGGCATGTTAGGCAAGTCTGTACCGTCCATTGCTGCCCTCTGTGACGCTCTCTGGCGCTGGGTGCAAGTCAGGCCTGGGATGAGCAAGGAAGAACAGCCACGACACAGAGTCCACTTCACCAAGGGATTGCTGAGGGCGGAGCAGAGGGTGGTCTGGTAGCCCGCGCTCCCCTCCGCGGCTGGGGGGCAGGGGCAGGTGGTCCCAGACCCGCGCTCCCTCTCCTGTCCGGTCCCCCAGGCCGGGCTCCAACTGCTGGGTGGAGTTGTGACGGACTTCCCTCTCGTCATAACTCCACCCAGCAGACCAGACTATCACAGCCCAGATCATGGACTCCCCACCCTGCAGCAGTTTTTTATTTTTTCAATCCGCGCGCGGTTCATCATTAAATGCTTTATTTAGAGGTGACTACAAGAGTATGCCACCCACACGGCAAGCCTGGCAGGCTGCTCGTGTTGTATTTGATATTCCAAATACCAGTAACATTTATATTAGGTTTTTCCCATGACCTAATATAATGGTTTGAGACTCTTTATGTTCCTGGAGCAAGAAGATGCCTTTGGGTTCTACTAGCATGAGACAGGACATATGGAGATATTACTGGTGCCCGCTCTAGCAAATAGATGATGAACGGGAAGATCGTGATCGTGGATTCTATGGGGTAGTATGTGGTTGTGTCACGAGTGTGTGATGTGTGTGCGGTGTGTGTAATTATATGTGTATTCTATGGGGTAGTATGTGGTATGTGTCATGAGTGTGTGATGTGTATGCGGTGTGTGTAATTATATGTGTATTCTATGGGGTAGTATGTGGTATGTGTCATGAGTGTGTGATGCGTGGTACGGTGTGTGTAATGTGCAGTGTGTGCGTGTGGTATGTGTATAGTGTGTATATGGTATTGCGTGATGTCTGTGGGTGTGCTGTGTGTACTTACGGCTGTGTGGTGTGTGTGGTATGTGACGTGGGAGGGATGTGATTGATGTCAGTCTCCTGACGCCACAGCTCTAGACTGAGGCTGTCACGAGCGGTGGCACAATGGCCACCCTCTCCCTCATGTAGGTGTTGTTGGAAAGGAGCTTCAGCGCCTGAGGCGCAGACCGGCCATGAGGGACGCCGGCCTCTGCTCTGGGGTAGACACTTAACGTTTGCCGCCCCTGTACTGTCTTGCCTCTGTGCCTGCTGCCCGCTGTGCATAAGCCACGCAGCCCCTGGGAACCAGGTGAGCGCGTGCCACAGCTGGGCATTGCGGCTCCTGCCCTCCTTTGTCCATTCGGTGGATTCTGGGCTTTGCTGAGACTGTCTCTGTACTAGATCCTGGATTTAACTCCTAAGCCCTTCTGAGGAAAAATGGGTTCGCTCCATTTTATTTATTCACTCATTTACACGGTAAAGCCTGGCAAGCTACCATGTTTTATTTACTTTTTATGCCAAAGACTAGTAACTATTATGGACCTCAGTTCCATGACCTGAAGAATGGTTTTGGGCTCCTCCTGTCCCTGTAGCAAGTAGATGCCCTTGGGTTGCACTTGCTTGTGATAGGACTAATGGAGATGTTACTAGTGCCCACTCGAGCAAATCGATGAACAATGGGAAGACAGTGACAGTGACATTCCAATCAATAAAGTCTCTATATACCTAAAAACGTGTATATATAGATATTTAGCATTATTGTCTCTTCCGTCATGTTTTTGTTAACCTTCCCCAAATAGAAGCAACAATCTTATAGCTAAACATCACTTAGAGCAGGCTACGACCTGTGAAATGATATTTAATGTATGTATTGGCCATACTTTTCTAGGAACCCCTATACTATATTCATTTTTAGATCTCTAATACCCAATCCAGTGTCCAGCCAAAATAGTGATCAGTAAATTGATGTTGTACTAATTAGTATAAAGCTCCCAATTCTGGATGTACTTTCTGGTTATATATTAAAATCAAATTAGGTAGAGATGTTTTAAAAATATATTGATACTTTGGCCAAATAAAATCAAAGATAGTGGTAGAACCTAGGCATTAGAACATTTTATTTCAACAAATAGTCATAGGTGATTCTAATGTGTAACCTGGATCGAGAACTGCAGACTTAAAAATCTGCTCCAGGAGAGAAAGGGAAAGAAATAAAGAACCTGCCATGGAGGTGGGCTGGGGAAGGGGGAGGGAACCGGGGATGTTGGTGGTGGGAGATGGGCACTGGTGGAGGGACGGGTGCTGGAACACTGTATGACCAAAACCCAAACATGAACTTTTTAATTGTATATCTTTTTTATTTGTATATCTCACGGTGGTATAATAAAATACTTAAAAAAATATGCTCCAGAAAGGGGTTTCATAGGGCAAATGGACTGAGGGCTGAGGGGGTTTACTTGTGAGGAACTGAGTATATCATGTGGAACTACTGGAAGATATGCATAAAGAAGACTCTGGGTGCAGGTATACACAGCTTCATATTGCCATAATTTTATGAGTGTGTGTGTGTGTGTGTGTGTATGAGATGTGTATGAGATGAGAGTGAGAAATGGAATTCCAGGAGTCTAGAAGTGACAGCCTGAGACTCTTAATTCATATGACTGAGTTGGTTAAGCAATCAGTAGAAAACTTATCTTCTCTTTCCCTCTGTGTCAGAGAAGCCAGGCAATATGGGCAGGCCATCCCTATCTGTTAGCAGGAGGATGCATGGTTGCCATTCAGTCAAAGATACTGGGAGAATACTGGCTAAGGCAAACCTGGTAGTAGGCTTTAGGTGCAGCTGTCAGCCCTCCTGCTCCAATTCAGACCTCTCACTGGGATGATATGTGTGTTCCTCCAGTTGTCATGGAAACCAGCTCTTTCCTCCTGACTCTCATTCCCTTTGCTGTGGGTTTGATTTCCCATTTGTTAATGAAATTAGGTATGCAGTGAGATGCACACACTCCCTTCTCCATGATCTTACCGAATCAAAGCAACCCAGACTTGTACTGAGCAGGAAGAGACAGGTGGGGTTTCTGGAAAGTGTTGTGTTGTCCTAAGGCTACATCTCACTTGATGGTTCCAGCACTTACATTTTGGGATCAGCAATCGCCAATTCAAATGCATGAGCTATTTTTGAATTCTCAGATCAGGCGAAGAAGAGGAAGAATAAGAAAATAGGAGGACAAATTCTTGACCCAATGTCGATATTTGTGCTATCTATAATAATTAGAAAGATGAACTTAATTGGATAAAAATGCAGTCCTCTGCTAATAGCCAATTCAATTTAATAGAGTGTTAAGGCCACCATGTTTTTAAGATATCTCAGTTATTTACTTGACAAGAATTTTCTTGACAAGAGTTTTCAGTTCTATTGAGTGGTTGTGTTCTGAATTCCATCCCCCACAGCTTCTGAAATCAATGATTTTTTTTTCTGTGAAGAAGATAATTAGGACATGTAATTCTTTGGTATTCTTGATTATTAGGACTAATATGTGAAAGAATATTTTATAATAATGTATTTAATGAAACCTTTTTCATTTCTTCTTTCTGCTGTAATAGGGAACGAGGGTCATTTTTTCCCAAGAACAAATGAGGTAGGGAGGGAAATATCTGTTGCATTCTTCAGCTTTGGCATTCAAGGTTCCTGCCATCAACACTCTAATCTTTCTTTAAGATCCACACAAAGCCAGTTTCTTAATTCCAATTGTCCATAACTCTCCATCTGAGCATCATCTAATTAACAGAATACTATCTTTTTTTCCTTATATATTTTCTTCACTTGCCCACCCCGGAAGTTTTTGGTTCAACCTCAGAGGCAGGACAATAGCTGAGATTATGTTAGAGAAAGTAAGTATTTTGAATGTTGTAAGTTAATTGCCCTGGGAGGCTCCATTGGAGGTATATTAGATACATTTCTGTTTTGTCCACAAGGCTACCCATGCCTCTAGGAAAATCCCCTCTTCCTACAGTCATTGGATAAAGTAAAGGTCTATCAATGATAAGTCCTCATTCAGGATGTCATTGAGGGGCTGGAGACATCATACAAGGATCAAGACCCTTGTCTTGTACACATGGCTGACCATGGTTTGGTTCTTGACACCACATATAGTCTCATGAGTACTACCAGCAGTGACCCTCAGCACAGAGCTAGGAGTAATCCCTGAGCATGTCCAGATGTGGGCCAAACCTGCACTCTGCCCCCAAATAAGAAGCAGGCGTTCTAGATCTGAATGAGTAACCTTGCCTAGCATTTTTGTATAAGTATGTTAAATGCTTAAGAGCACATTATTATCAAAATTATTTATCCATTGAAGGTCTCTATGTTACAGCAAAATTATTGGATTTACTTCAAACTGTATGGCAATCTATACTAATATTCTTGCATAACTTCCTTTTGGGTTGAGACAGCTCAAACTTGAAGTCAAGGATGGTCAGTTTTGGGGGGCCATTGAATTTAAAAATTACAAAAATAGTCTTATCTATTTTTCTGTACTGGATCTGAGGTTGACATTCAAATGCCAATGATGGAGAAATCAGTCTTCCGACAAAGACATATTTATCTCAAAAACATGGCATCAGCCATTCTAAGAGTTAAGTAGTCTTCTGAAAAGCAAAACGTTTCTGCACAGTGTTAGTTCCAGAAGCTCAAACCTGGAAGTCTGCCCCAAAAATATCAAATCTCAAAATCTTTATGCATATACAAAACATAATATACAAAACATTCTATTTTCGGGGCCGGAGCGATAGTCCAGTGGATAGGGCATTTGCCTTGCATGCTGCCAACCCGGGTTCAATCCCCGGCATCCCATATGGTCCCCCGAGCACTGCCAGGGGTAATTCCTGAGTGCAGAGCCAGGAGTAACCCATAAGCACTGCTAGGTGTGACCCAAAAAAAAAAAATTGAATTTTCAATTCATTCATAATTTATACTTGGAAATTCCTTTGACCTTAAACCTGATGGGCAGAGTTGTCCACAATAAAAACTATCCAGAAGGTTTTATTTTCTTTACTTATTTATTTTGTTTTGGGGGCTATACATGGCAGTGTTCAGGGCTCTGTGCTCAGGGATCGCTCCTGGCAGTGCTCCAAGGACCATACGCAGTCCTGGTAACTGGGTGAACTGTCTGTAAGGCAACTATCTTAATTTGCACTATTTTTCTGGCTCAGAGCTTTATATTTAAAAAATCATAGGAAGGATAAGTTCTCAGAGAGTGAATAGCCACCTATCCCCTTCTGTATTCATTTCTGTTATCACCCTTTTAAGCCTTTCAATGCATTCTCTGATCCTAACAGTCTCCAGTTAGTGGATTAAAAATTTCTTTTTAATCCATGGCATTTTCTAACACAATTTATGCATCAGTTTGGAGAAATCAAATTGTGCCATTCCATAAAAAACCTTTAAAATTTCATTTGCTTATTTCCAACTCTCATAAAGTCTACAGTGAGATTGATCATCCCTTTACAAAACTGTCCTGTATCCTTGCACCAGCTAATTCATCTACCAGAAGTAGCCTTTGCTCCCTCATCCATGCATCATTGAGATACTTAATCTTCGGTTTTCTGACAAAAACTTCCTGTTTGGAATATGAAATAGTATTTTTTTAATTAAAGGAACAAGCAATAAGTATTCTTGACTTTGCAGACCATAAGATCTAGGTTGCAGCTATGCGATTCTGTCAATTTTGCACAAAAATGGTATAAGCTGTACCAACCCTTAAGCAAATAATGATGACAATGTTCCAATTAAAAAGCTATAGGGATATTAATGTTGGCAATTTAATAATTTTACATGTATTTGACATTTCTATTACTTTGTTTATGTTTAATTGCTAAAGTAAGTTACATGACCATGTGTCTAGAAATTAAGGAAGTAGCTTCCTACTGCTTCCAGAGGATAAAAGTGGCATAAATGTCTGAATGTTTTTCTCTCTTTTAATAAAGCTTGGTGTAAACGGAATACTGGAGGCCAGTCAGTGGAGAGATCCATAGTGGAAATGCATGTAAAATCTGAAGGATTTTGAAAGTCCTTTGTGACCTTAAGCCAATAAAGTTCCCTGATGGAGTTTCAGTATCTCTCACTGTAATGTGACAATGGTAATCTTCTCTCTTTCTAAAACGATCTGGGAATAAAATAGAATGTAACAGAACAAAAAGCATTTAGAAACCAAACATCAGGGATTTGAGCTGCTCTCACTTGCCATGTTGTCTTCAGCTTAATTGGACATAATTTCACCTTTCTGTTCCACTGAAATCAACACTTACCCACAAAGACCATTGCCATGGTCCAGCTCCAAGTTTAGTGTGCAGAGAGTTAGCCTCTTTAAGGACTTTCACATAGGCTCCAGAGTAGAAGACCGAACTTCTTTTCTATTTGCTCAAGCATATTATAGCCTCATAATAGTGTGCAGTGTGGCCCAGCTGGAACTGGCCGTGGAATGACTAGGTGAGTTAAACAAGAAAAAAAAGGAAGCATGCTTACCTATTTTTCTGAAGTAAAATTGCTTTTATGAGTTATGCAATTTTTTTTCTCCCCTACCTTTTCCCTGTTGGAATCCAGGAGAGTCTCATTATCTCTTAAACAGTTCTCAACCACTTCTATCTTTGTGCATTTGTTAGCCCAACATGGTGTGCTCTAATTCCACTGTTTTCAAGCCTCCAGGGTAGCTGGGAGAGAAGAAGGGTGAAGGTAGGGGAGGAGGTGCTGGCTAGAAGCATTTGAAGGAAGAAGATAGAGGTAGATTGAGCATTTGCTCTGTGCCGGGAGCATTGCACACAGCGCCTTATTTTGACCCCTTAGTATTACTGCATTGCAGGCATTTTTATTCTCTCAAATAAAAAGGTGGCAAAGTGAAAATTCAAAGAATCGAGATACCAGACTTAAGATTACAGAGCTTGGAAGCCGTAGAACAGACTTAAGATTACAGAGCTTGGAAGCCGTAGAACATTATGACTCGGAAGTCCATAATCTTTCTGCGCTACTAGGTTGTTCCTCTACAGATCAGCTCCAACTCGGGTGGGGCCAGTAACCCTTTTTCCTTGCAGGGTGCTTCACTGACTGCTTCAGTTCAAAGAAGGAAGTTCAGAATAAGCAGTTGCAGTTTAGCAGCTGGGAGACATCCTTGTTCTATCCTCCCTGTTTATGGAGACCTGTTTATAGCTGCCACTTTCACAAATTTTGGGCTGAGTTTGCTGACCTGAGCATTGCATTTTGTCAATAAACCACCCCTAATTAGTGAAACCTTAGAGAAGCGTCAGCGAGAAGATAAGAAACTTGAAACTAGTGATGCTAGTAATGATGATGATTGCTGACATTCTCCAACATATTAATCAGTATAATCCTGACAACAATCCTATGAAATAAATACTGCTGATATATACTGATAACATATATATCACTGTATCACTGTCTTCCCGTTCATCTTCGATTTGCTCGAGCGGGCACCAGTAATATCTCCATATGACCTGTCTCATACAAGTAGAGCCCAAGGGAACCTGCTTGCTCCAGGAACATAAAGAGACTCAAACCATTCCATCAGGTCACCCCAACATATATATACTGGTTATATATTTACTGATTATATATATAAACCAGTTTTATATATATATAAACCATATATATGGTCATATATATATATATATATAAAACCAGTGATATACACATTATATACTGATATATAAATATATAATTTGGGAGCCACTCTGGCAGTGCTCAGAGCTTATGTTTGGCAGTATTTTATTTACTTATTTACTTGGATTTGAGGGAGCACCTGATGGATCTCAGGGGCTCTGTATTCGGGTTACTCCTGGTGGTGCTCAGAGGACCGTATGCTTTGGATTAAACCAAGATTGGATACATGCAAGGCAAGAACCTAAACCTGTGTACTATCTCTCCAGCCTGATTGCTGATTGTATTTTAAAATGGGGGCACCATGATATGGTGGAGTGTGCCCAAAGTTATATATCTTGTAAGTGAAAGAAGTGGGATTTGAATCTAGGAAGAATAACTCCAAGCAAAGTCTTGTAACAACCCTCCTAGTTAATTTTGGGGGATATAGGGAGTGGGTGGGGGGGTTGAGCCATTCTTCTGGTGCTCAGTGCTTACCCGTGGCTCTGTGCTTGGGGTTTGTTCCTGTCTCTGTCCTTAGGCATCTTTCCTAGAGGTGATCAGGATCATATGGGGTAACAGGACAGAACCTGGGTTGGCCACATGCAAGTCAAGTGCTTTACCCACTGGGCTTTCTCTTCAGTCCTGCCTTGCTAATCACGTTAACCCACCTCTTACCCATAGATATTCAGATATATTCTATAAGAGAACTAGGACATCACTCTTTTTCAAAGCACCCCTGGTGGATTGAAAGTTTGGTCAGAGTTAAAACCAATGTGACTCAGTTACTTCATTTCCCTGTGTTTCACTTCCCTAGCCGAAATATGAGGACAGAGTTGGGTAGAACTAGGAAGGGTATTTTGATATGTCACAGTAAATGGTAAGACTCTATCTGGCAGTTGTTAGGCAACTTCCCAGGTATTTTAAAATATCAATTGATTCCAGGGACAGTCTTTTTTTTTTTTTTTTTTTTTTTTTTATTTTTCTTTTTTTTTTTTGCAAATGATGCTCAGGGGTTACTCCTGGCTCTGCACTCAGAAATTACTCCTGGCAGTGCTCGGGGGACCATATGGGATGCCGGGGATCGAACTGGGTCAACCACATGCAAGGCAATGCCCTCCCGCTGTGCTATCGCTCTGGCCCGCGTAAATGTTTTGGATCCTTGGGGATCACCAGGAAGCAAACGCAGGAAAGAGGCAGCTGAGGTGGCACTTGTCATGAAAAGCAGCAATGCTGATCCTCCTCAACACGGGATGCCCTGGGGAACCAAACCGCAAGGACTGCGACAGGGCTGTAAAAGCAACACCCTGACATGGAAACCGAGATGAGGTCACAGAAGTCAAGATCCAGGGATTCGAGAAGGAAGATGGACTCACTCTCGAGAGAACACCCCACTATAGCCTTGGGGTGGGGGGTGAACACTCCACTGATGATGTGGGGTGGGGGTGATCACTTGCCACAAGGCTGCTAGCTCCTGCTCAGCGCCGGCCCAGCCATCAAGAACAGCAGCAAAGTCACCTTCTCACCAGCCACTCTGCCCGATCAGACCTTCCCCTACTTCAGCTCCTCTTCAGGCTCCTCTCGGTCTGTGTTGGCTTTCCTTACCCCCTCTACCTGCGCAGCACATGTCTTCGTAACATGCATATTTATTATCGTCTTCCTCTTACCACCAGAAAGGAGCTTCAACAGCAGTGTTTGTCACTGCCTTCCGTCCGGCTCTACTATGTATCTATCCAGGTTCCATAAGCACAAGATTCTCCTATTTGGGTAATGAACTGAACGGTCCTTTCAAATGCTGGTACTTTCCATCTTTTCGAGGGGGTCACACCCAGCAGTGCTCAGATGTTACACCTGGCTCTGCACTAGGAATTACTCCTGAGAGTGCTCAGCGGACAATATGGGTTGTGGGGGATCAAACCGGGTTGGCTGCATGAAGGCAAACAACCTCCCCACTGTGCCCTCTGGACTCCCCCTTCCCGGTACTTCCCATATTGATACAAACCTTTACTAAAGACACAGTGCAGTCTGATCACCTGTGGAAAAAGTCCAGTTTATGGGGCCATGAAATTAAATAAAAGTCCCTATGCCTCAAGAAAACCCACAGTATCTTCTCATGGGCCAACCCCTGTATACTCCAAGAAGCATTATAAAAAAATCTTTGTTTTATCGAATTGCACATCCCTTTACTAATATTTGGGGCAAGTGTTCTTGGTTTCTCAGGATTGGTACTTGTATATGATTCTAAATCCTACTAAGTATCCAAGGATATGGACTACTTGCACTTACTCCATATTGGATTATCTGCTTAAAACATTTAACTGACAACTTCTGAAGGTGTCTGGTCTGTGTAGGACACAGTTCACTATGTCTTCAGGTCAACCTTCTTTCCATCCAGAGACTTAATGAAAGAAAGAATGCATCACCAGTCTGAATCTAGTCCTCCTCATTACAAGAAAATTCTTTAAAGGATCAAAAAATTTAAAAAAAAATCAGTGGATGCAAATCCCTAAACCTAGAGGTGCCTGGAGCATAATAAATACTTATAAACAGAACACACTCATCTGATGAAATGAATGTTTCCCTCATTGAGTTGATTAGCGAGAGTCCATGTAAAGCATGATAAAAGTAATAAATAATAATTAGGAATTCTCAGCATGCTCATGCCTTCCAGTTGTATGTTCATTGCATTTAAAATTATTTCAGTGTGTTGCTGTTATTGCAAGTAAGAAAGCCAAAGCATACCATGTGTAAAATGGTAACAGCAATTGTTCATCACACATATGATATATATGATATATATAATATACATATATATGTCTATAGCTATGTCTATATCTATGTCTATATCTATCTTTCTGTCTGTCTGTCTGTCTATGTGACTCAGAAAGAAGGAAAGAAGGAGGTATTGTCCAAGAGGATATTTCATTTGCAGATCTTGGGGAAGAAAGTCAAGAACTCTTCTGAGGGAGTACAGATTGCTGAATCGCTTTATATCGGAAAGGGTTAGAGAATATTGATGGTAGAGGAAAGGAGGGACTAAGGTAGAGTTGCTCGCAGAGTTCCTTAAGATAGGGTCAAGCAAGGGATAAGTGACTCAATCCTCATGTTTGTTTATACACAAATCCTCCAGATTTCCACAAACCCAGTAAAATATTTTTTCCTCTCTGTAAGCCCTTGTGGTCTTGAATCTACTTGACATTGTTAAAGGAAATGCTGCCTCTCCCTTCAAGCTATTTTGATGCAGGAGCAGTGATTTGTCACAAATTTCTATACTCAAACATGTAAAAATTCTGAATTGTCCATCACCAAAGAGCGAGCATGGCAAGAAGCTCGGTTCCCATCAGTGAGGAATGGGTAGGCCAGTGAAGTGGTTGCTTAGCAGAAATAAACAGCTAACTCTGTTATTTGCCAGTTATCAGTGAATATGAGAATAGGATAAGGACATATGTATATAGCCATTTAAGTAAACGTAATTAGTCCATTATTGTTAGTGATTGAGAGGGTGCCAGTAACATTTACATTCACTAGGATTGAGGTCCATTAATGTAATCAGTCACACAATAAAAATACTGCATTTTACCAGGACAGCGATACATAAAATTCAAGAACTCACATTCAGCGTACTAGAATGGTCAGATCAAACAGTGCAGTAGGATTACCATTGGATGAAATGGATATGGAAGAAAGGAAAGAATTCAAAAAATTAGTATAAATTGGTAGCCTATGTATACCAAACTTAAGAGATTGTTTTACTGATATTTTTAAAGTTAAAATGCTATTTGACTAATATAAAACAAATTCTTTTTAAAAATGCTGTTTGAAAGCCGATTTAAGAAGACCATTTAATTTATGACAGGTAGGGGCTGGAGCAACATACAGTGAGGAGGACTTGCCTTGCATGCAGCTGACCTGGGTTAATCCTCGGCACCCCATAGGGTCTCTTAAACACCTCTAGGAGTCATTACTGAGCATATATCCAGGATTCAGTCTGAGCACTGCTGGGTTTGGATCAAAAAACCATCATCATTATCATCATCATCATCATCATCATCATTATCATCATCATGATAATAGATGAGCCCAATTATATCATTCTGTAGATTAAGCTATGTGGACAATATGAAGATCAGTGGTTTCCAGGGTGAGGGGAGAATGAGTAGATGGAACACAGGAGACTTTTAGAGCACTGGGATTTATTCCATATGCTATTATTATAATAGTAGGTACATGCCATTACATATTTTCCCAAAGAATACTGCCTGAAATACACATAACCAAAGGTTAAATTCTTATATGAACTATGGACCTTAATTAATAGTAATGTGTTACTGTTACCTCATCCACTGTAATTACTACATACTGAAACAACAAAGCTGGTAGTTTTGTACCAGACATGGAGGATAAGAACACAAAGAGTACAAGAAAAAAGAGAACCCTGTCAATCTGAAGCAAGATGACTGTCATTCTGGGAAAAGCTAATGTCATGCACTCCCAGACCAGTCAGAGCACACCATACTCTGAACAAAGCATGTTTTAGTATTTTCTTAAAGGGAAGAGTGGGGGAAGGAGGATGGAGAGGTAGTTGAAGGTTTAAGTCTCTGCCTTGCACGTGGAAGGTCCTAGTTTGGTCTCTAGCACTGCGTATGATTACCTCATCATCAGGAATGAGTCCTGAGCATTCCTGGAGCTTCACTCCCCTGAGAAAACCCCCCAAGGGAATATGTAATATATATAATACATTTATATATATATATATACGCACACATATATGCACTCTTAGAACTGTAAATATATCATCTAAAATTAGATATTAAAATATTCTAATTTAGTGAGAGATTTCTGCTCTCCTTTATAGAAAGTAAAATAATTTTAGTAGCTGCAGGATTCTGAAAGAGACCCTAAGACATAAATTTTGTTGATTTATTATTGATTCATTATTTTTCTGTGAAGTTTTGTAACTAAGGAAGAACATGCTGAAAACTGAGGCAGACTCAATTTTGGCTTGAATCATAAGCTACGTTACTTTAATTCTCTGTGTGGATCTCTTTTCCTTTATTAGAGGAATTCAGAGTGATAATTGAGAAGGTACCATTTGAAAGCAGTGTGAAAATATGCGTGTGTGGGTGGTGGGGGTAAGATGAAGGTAGAAATGGATCCTCCCATTAAGAAGAATTTGATATGAACTACCTTGACAGCTGGTAAGGGAAGTGGATATAGAACAATAGACCAGAGAATTATCCAGAAACTTTATCCAGGGCCACTAATTTCACCAGGGACTATCATAAAACACACTCATGTTGCAATCCTTTCCTCACGCTCTTTGACAGAACAGTGTATGAGGGGCTGTATGTTGGCACCTGGTAATCAGTCAAAAAAGAGAATCAGGTTTCATACAACTCAGCAGTTTTAAAATTCAACACAGGGAAAATATATTTTCCAAATGATTTGGTTCAAAAGAGCATCTAATGGAGCAAGACCAAGGAAATGGAGGGTTCTGATGTAGTAGGAAAAAGGATCATACTGGTGTCAGAATGATTGGAGCACTAATTCCTATTCAATCACTTGCAAGGTATGTGGCCTCAAGCCAGTTGGTAAAGCTGTTGCAGTCTAGATCTTCTCATGAGTAAAATGAGAGCGGCAATATTTACCTCTCAGAGTGGTTTTGAGTGCTCAAATGGGGGTAGATCACCACGGCTGACACACAGCCATTGCTTCAAGAGGATGACCATTATTATCATCGGCCCTCTGAGGAACGGTACCCATCTCCTAACTACAGAACTATGGAAAATTTTTTATAAAGGAAGTTCTTCCAAGGTCCTCAGTGGGTGGGGCGGGGAAAGAGTACTCCCTAATGACTGTTTCAGTCTATCTCTGCTATCATAGTCTTTATCACCAGTAGTTTTCATCTTCACCAGTGCAGTAATAACAATGAAAGTGCCTGGTACTTTCTTCAGAATTATCCCAGATCCTCTAACCTCGTTTTCCCGCCTTTCCCTTTGCCTGGCACTCTGAGGCTGGTATTGTTGGAGCAGATGGTTCAGTGTTCTTGTGCCTTCCTGGCCCTCTTTGGCCAGGGTTACAAAATGCATTTCCCCCATGGAAACGAAGACTGAAACTCCCTCATTAGTTTTAATGGCGCATTCACTCCTCTAGGTCACTGTTCATTGTTCTTACCATGTGAGAGCTGCCCTGGGAAGCAGACCATCTTATTTCCACAGAGATGACTTGTCCTAAATTGCAGTGAAGTGACCTGCAAGAATACTTTGTAGTGCACTGTGCAAGTCAGGGTCTCCAGAGCTGGACCAATTGTTTTATCTCCAACATAGTTGCATTAACTGAACAGGAATCCTCACATTTTCCCTTCCTGTTTAGGTAGGTTGACAGCGAGGCAGGAGATAAATGACTTGTGTCTGGATCCTCTTTTTATTCTTTTGGCATTTGGAAGGCAACTTTGAGGTTTCTCCATTGACTTCCTAGCTTGTCACAAACGCCATAGAGCTAGTCTTTATGGAAATAATACTTTTTAAGTTAATGCAAGTAGGTTGCTTACTGGGGATCTGAGGGAGCCATTGCCAGAGTTGATGGCGCCTGCCAACATATTCTTATGATCACAATTGCAGATGCAAAAGGAAGAAGGAAGAAGCGATCTAGTAAGGAAGCGTGGTTATGACATGCTCTCTATACAATCTCCTTCTTTGTTTAAGAAGGAGTTTGTTTGTAAAAACAATCTCCTCTTTTAAGTTTGTAAAAAGATTCCAGAGTTCTTAATCTCTTATTCTTAAAAAAAAAAACAGAATCTTCAATTTCTTTAAGCAGTATAAAATTAAGCAATGACTCAGTTTTGGTCTCTAGGCATCAACTGTAACTGGCTTCCGCTTTAGTTGTACGCTTGTGGAATAGGGTTTATTATTATGCTGACTCTTCTGGGAAAAACAGTTAAAGACACAAACGATTCAGAAATTTTCATACATTCGTCCATCTGGGAATTGGCAGATTAAGAATAGGAATCCAGGTTTATCAGACTCAAAGCCCAGATTGCTATTCAAGAAGCTTTAATTATTTAAAAAAAATTTTTTTTGAGTACATCATTCTGAACGTGAGAGGATGTAATGTGTGCTTTTTTAGTCTGTCTTAGGAGATACACGGGACAGAGGAGGAGAGAACCTGAACTTTTGGGGAGTGATTTCCCCAGGCGAGGCTTCCAGGTAGCAGCCGGTACTTATGGAAACAGGCTTCAGAGTCAGAGAGGCCTGTTTCTGGGGCGACCCTGACTTTTTTTTGCATAGTTGTGATAGTGATTGATGTTCTCAGAGTTCTCACCTAGAAATGAAGCTATTATTGCTGCTGTAAGAGGAGGTTTCTGGGATGTAGACCACTGAGGGACAATCGAACAGATCTTTAAACGTGCGCTTTGTTGAGTTAGACTGGTTTAAACGATTTTGTGACTTTGAGAAAATTATTTCCCCCAAGTCTCTGTCACGTATACTATACTAATGGTACAACTGTGGGGGTCATTTAATGGTTTAAATGATATAACTCATGCAGGAAATTCAAGAGCAAGTAAATATTCAGTGCATAATTGTTTTTATTATTATTTGCAAAATAATTCATAATGGGTTTGAGGCTTAGTAGACAATAAACAGGAATCCTTTCTTCCACCATGGTTCCCTGGATCTGGAACTTTTAAGTCAGGAGCAAGGCCCAGGTGCAGTGGGAGCCTCCCCCACTCTTGGCTTCCACTTGCTTGAACACAGGTCTTCAGGGACCAGATATGTGAAGGAGGAAAACAAACAGGCCCCCATAGAGGGATGTTTTAGTCTTGCTGACAGGTTATATATAGACAGACTTTTCTTAATTACCTGTGACTAAATAAAGGGCCTGATTATCTCACTTCATCTCTACATGCACCCCGGCTTCCAGGTGAGTCCCAGGTTATATCTTCTCAGAGAGAAGAGAACACTCATAGCAGTATCATCCTAAGCTAAACATAATTAGAAAGCTAAATCAGTCGCTACAGAATAGTGGCATGCTTTTCAAAGCCACATATTGAGTGAATGAGTGGAATGTTGGGAGTTATCTTTATTGGACATTGATTATTCACATCACTCTCGTCATCAGTGTAGAAAATTAAGAAGATAATGCATTTGTCTAGGCCCCAGAGCAGGGGTTGACAAAGGAGACAATACATGACTGGGGCTGTATATAGGAATGGCCTCCCAATCTCCTGAACCAGGCAGATGATGGAAGCAGACACGAGAAGTGATTCCCCGTTGATTTCCTGGATAGTCTATGTCCTTTGCTCCCAAGGGGCAGGAGCCTAGAGAAACCTACTGGGGACTGGTCTGGAGATTGCCTCGGATCTGATCTGAACCTTTTGATGAGAAGTCTGCTAGAAAGTCTGGATGAGATTGAGATATACTCCCTGTTAAAAGTAACTAGTGTTCCATAACTCACAGACTTGGGAACTTGGGTCTGAAAATGGACTGCTTGAGGGCTAGAGAAATAGCACAGAAAGTAGAGCTCTTGCCTTGCATGCAGCTGAGCTGGGTTTGGTCCTTGGAACCCCATATGGTCTACTGACTTGCACCTGTGATGATGATTCCTGAGCAGAGAGCCAGGAAGAAGCCCTGAGTACAGCTGAGTATGGTTCAAACAAACAAACAAACAAACAAACAAACAAACAAACAAAAGCACAATAAAAATTGGTGGAGAGGACTGGAAAATAGCAGCTGTCAGAACATACACTCCACTCAGGACCACATGACCTGCTGTCACCACCAGTTGTAGCGTTGGAGACCCCGAGACACCATCATATGTGACCCTGCTGCCTCCTCCCCCAATGGCTGTCTGGGGCTCGAGCAGCATGGTATCCTCTGCTCCTCGTATGGAACTACCCAATCCGGTTGACTAGAGTTACCAGAAATACCCTCCACAGGTTCCCAATGCATCACTTGGAAAGCTCCCCTCAGGCAAAAGAATAAAGAACCTTAAGTGATGACCGTCCTACAATAATGGGTGAGAGAGAAAGTGTATGAGAACACCAATGGGAAGGTTTACGGAGGATGTTCCTGGCCACTGTGTCCATCATTTTCCCATTAGAGGGATATGAACAAGGAGACATTGTGTTGTGAATGCATGGTGCTTGCCCAGACAGATTC
This sequence comes from Cryptotis parvus, assembly GCA_021461705.1. Taxonomy (NCBI): domain Eukaryota; kingdom Metazoa; phylum Chordata; class Mammalia; order Eulipotyphla; family Soricidae; genus Cryptotis; species Cryptotis parvus. The sequence continues at coordinate 23,830 of JAJIBD010020863.1, forward strand.
ATGGGGCGCTAAAGATCATCTATATGAAAGTAAATTGCAAACTCTAAAGAGAATGTACAGGCAAGGGATCATACTAATGCCTTGATAGCCATGAGGTCCACCTTCTGAACTGGCTCATACTCAGCTCTGCAATGGCCAGCCCTCCTTCCCCCAAACCAAAGTCTCATATACCTGCCTGATTTCCCTCATGCCACACTGAGATAAAGAATTTCACTTTGCAGAATAACTGCCTATTCAACTTAATGTTTCTATTTCCACCGGGAAGCCTAGCCAGTTCGCAATGCACAGGGTGCCCCAGGAACCTTATGAGAATGCATCCTCTTCCTCCTCGCTTCGGGTTTCTGCTGTGATCAGATGGTTTCTGTAGTATATAAGCACCTTTCTTCTCAGTGTCTTTGTCTTTTCCCGCCTTCCTGTCCCCAGTACCCATTCATTGGGAGTTCTTCCAACAAGGAAGAATTTTAGAATTGGGGATGACTGAGGAAAATCCCCAGGAGTAGGGAATATTGGAGGATAAATCCAAAGCAGATATAGGAGATGATTCATGAATAGAAGCAACACACAGGCCTGGAGCTGAGGAGAGAGCAGGAAAGGAGGTGAGCATGGCTGGGTAAAGGGAAGAATGATAGACTGGTAGGGGGTGAAAGGAACCTGACTTACCTCAACGTCAGGCTCAGGTCTAGGACTTTGAGTTATTTTGGATTTGGGACTTACATTTTTAAAAGCTCACTCACTCTTGCAATCTGGCTTTATGTCGATATTCAGAATCACTCTTAAAAAGACTCCCTCTTGCTGTGTAGGGGCTACGGCAGAAGCAGAGAACCTGATTAGGAGGCTTGTTCAAAGTCCAGGCAGGCAACTTCTAAGGGATATAGACCGAGAGCAGCCATGCAAGCTGTGAGAGGGAGAAGATTTCGGCAAAGGACTCTGTGTTTGTACATAAATTGTGAAGATTCAGGCAAGCACACTGAATTATAGGTAAGATGTGGGATATGAAAGAGAGGAGAAACTTCAGATGACTGCAAGATTTTAGACACTGACAAACCAAAGGTGGTAATGACTCAAGTGGGAGCCAGACTAGACCGGACACTTGGTTTCAGTCATGTAAACTGGAAGCATGTGTTAATATCCTCATAGAGATGCTGAGCAGAATGTTCAACCAGTGAGCTGGGAGTTTGCAGGGAGGAGTCCAGGAGTTTGCAGGGAGGAGGTCCGGGGAGTTTGCAGGGAGGAGGTCTAGGAGATTGTAGGAAAGAGGTTTGAGAGATTGCAGGGAGGAGGTCTGGGACTTTGCAGGGAGGACTGTCTAAAGTTCAGAGCACATACTTTAGGTTTCTACTAAGGTCCAGGGTGTGTACCACAGGGTTCAGACAGTGTTTGTCAGTTATGGTTTGGTGTGGACACGGAAGAGAGAATGGAGACTTAAAAAAAGCAGGCCATAAATAAGACCTTAGCATAGGAAACTGGAAAAGGTTAGACATTAAAGAACATAATATGGTTCTGGAAGAAAATCATAATTTTGTAGTACTATTTATTATGCAGTGCTATTGATAGGTCTAATGAGAACTAAACATGGGCCTTTAGATGATATTTTGACCTTGGTATTAACAGTTTAAGTAGAACTGTAGAAGCCAGAGGCAGGCTAGAAAACATTCTGGGAGGTTGGGAGGGCAGGATTTGGAGGTAATGTGTTAGGATAACTCTGTAGAGGAATTTTACCATAAATGGGAATAGAAAAAGCCTTGCATTTGATTACGCATTAGTGACTGCTTGCTCTATTGTATTATCAGTCATAGAAAAGTCAAGATGCAAAATCTCCCTTGATGAATTGCCATAATGCACAAGTCAACTTTTTTCTTCTTCTTAGTATTATTACATCCAAGCAGTGTAGTAAATCTGATTGGAAGCCAAACCATTTCAGAATATTTCATGGTGCTCTTTTTTGAAAATTTGTTTTTTATTTTGCAAAAAACCCACAAAACTTATCTTTCTTTTTTATACATCCTTTACTCTTTCTTCCTTTTAGGTAGCTCTAGTCTGTTGTGAATGTCCACTGTATTTTTTCTTTTCCTTAATCTGTTAGTCTTATGTGGCATACATGGATTAAATAATACACTGTTTATCAAGGAGACTCTTGCATATTTCCTTCTGCACAATACCCTCAAGGTCCATCCCTATGGACCTATTATGCACACAGCATAATTCCATCTTTTGTAAGAATAGCATCCCCCTGTTTGGGATACCACATCTGTATCCAATCATCCATCCCTGGGAAAATTGTTGTTTCCATATCTTAGATGTTGTAAATAATGCATCAGTAAACATTGGAGTTGATATAACTTTTCACATTAATGCTTTCATATTCTTCATCATACTCAGAAGCAGGATTCTTGGATCATTTGCTAGTTCATCCAAAATCGCTGCACCCATTTATATTCCCTTAGCAGTTTCATTGGTTTCAGTTTGTCAGCATTTTAATGGGTGTCCGTATCAGGGGTCCTGTGCCAAATGATAAGTTTTAGTGAGTATGTGGGTGGGAGAAGCAGCACCCCTACAGTGCTGATACGGGATGTAATAGAAAGAGCACCAATTAAGGAGTCTGGAATCCTGAGCTCCAATCCTGATCCCAGTCTGGGAATCTATGCCTCAGTTTTCTAATTTGTATTGTGGAAAACAGCGCCCACTTCCTGGGCTCATGGCAAGAATGAAATGAAATGATGGATGTGAAGAGACTTGAACACCTTATGTTTAGTAGCTAGTGGGCAAGTTAGGTGGCAGTATTTTACCAGTATCCTTAGTTCTCAGCTGCATACACACACACACACACACACACACACACACACACACACACACACACACCCCTTTTCACCTTTTGCCACCTCCGTTTTCAGGAGAAAGGTAGAGGTTGTCTCTAGCCTTTAGAAATAAGCTAGGAAATAATATGTGCATTATTGATACATTCTCTTTTTCTTTGTTTGAATGGTCCTCTCCATTTATTGTGGGTTTTTTGCACATGTAAATTTTATTTTTTCAATTTTTTTATATTTTATTATACCACGAGGCGCAGATGCACCAGGCAGAGCAGCTACCAGCTCTCCCTGTTGCATTCCCTGCACTCCACTGACCACGAGGGGTCAGGGATGGAGAATGACTTCTGGCCTGTGTCCACCATAGAGCTTCAGAAGAACCCAGAGGAACCCCCCACACCAATGTGGCAGTGATTTTCATCATCCAGACCCCACAGTTTGTCAGAACTCCATCCAAGAGACTAAGCCAATCTCAAGCCCGGCTTGTCAGACCCAGCCTACAAAGACCCACCTTTTAGAGACCCACCCTTAAGAGGAAAGTATTTCAAACTCAGAAATGCTTGAACCACAGACGCAGATACACCAGGCAGAGCAGCTACTAGCTCTCCCCATTGCGTGCCGCCAAAGTGACCGCGCTTTATCTTCAAATTACCAAGAATATTCTACCTACCCCTCTCAGAGAGCCCGGCAAGCTACTGAGAGTATATCACCTGCATGGCAGAGCCTGGCAAGTTGTACGATGTGTATTCGATATGCCAAAACCAGTAATAACAATGTTTATTCCCTGACCCTGAAAGAGCCCACTAAGAAGGACGAATAAGGAGTGGCTAGTAAAATCTCAGGGCCTAACTGGGCTGCCAAAATGAAGGACTAAAATGACTGTCTGTACTTTCAGTGCACGTATGCTGGCATCAGAAGCATATTATGCCACCATGAGATATACAATTGCAAAGAAGTTCATGTTTGGGGTTTTGGTCTTACAGTGTTCCAGCACCCATTCCTCTACCAGCACCCGTTTCCCACCACCATTCCCTCCTCCCTCCCCTAGCCTGACTCTATGGTAGGTTCTTTATCTCTTTTCTCTCTCGCTCCCTTTCTCTATCTCTCTCTCTTTTTCTCTTTCTCTCTCTCTTTCTCCTCTTACACACTGTGGATTGGAATACATACCTTTAGAGGTTATCATTAGTATCTTTTTGCCTGTATTCAATGCTCAGATCTAGGCTGGTATTACCACTTTCCACAATTATTAGCACACTGTTCCCATCTCTGTCTTACCTAATCTCTGACTCCCATCCATTTGTGGTAGATTCCACCTTTGAGGAGACCTCCTGATCCATGTCTTGTCTGACCTTGGATATTAGCTTCATCCTGTATATCACTTGTATCACTTGTTTTCCGTTGTTCATCGATTTGCTCGAGCAGGCACCAGTAACATCTCCATATGTCCTGTGTTTTGCTGGTGTAGTCCAAGGGCATCTGCTCGCTCCAGAAACATGAAAAGCCTCAAACCATTCCTTTAGGTCATGGGAATGAGGTCTATAATTGTTACTGTGATTTGGCATATCAAATACAACACTTGCCAGGCTATTACAACTGGAGATGAGGATACAGAGAGCCAAATTACCGAGAGGGTCTAAGTTTGTGAGAACCTCAAGGTTTTCCAGGACTTTTTCACATCTTCCTCTTCTCCTAACATGGCAGCATCAGTGCTCAGACAGCAGCGCCAAACTCCGGCACCACTTCCTACCCTGGGCTTCCAGTAGCTGCCTCCTTCCTGCCACTCTTCTTTCTTTTCTTTTTCTTTTTGTTTTGGGTTACACCCAGAAATGCTCAGCAATTATTCCAGGTTCTGCACTCAGGAATTACTCATGACAGTGCTTGGGGGACCACATGGGATGCTGGGAACTCGACCTGGGTCGGCCATATGCAAACAAATGCCTTACCCACTGTACTATCATTCTGGCCCCTTCTTTATTTTTCTTTCTTGACAGTGATAACTGAACCCAGAGCCCCAAGCATGCAGGTGCTCCTCGGCTAGTCCCACTCCAGAGGGTCCCGAGGGCTGGAGAACACTGTGTGGGGAGCCCACATTCCCCCTGGGCAGCGTAGGGTCCCTGCCCAGCCCCAGGCTAGCTGGGGGCAATCTCTGAGCACAAGCTGGTGTGAGAACAGCCTCCCATGTGTGAGACCTGGACTTGATCTGTGTCACCACAAAAAAATAATTTAGGAGGAAAATCAATAGGAAACGTTACCCATGATCTTACTCATTCTAACCTATTTTGAACAGCACCTAACACCGGAAGCCACACTACATGGGACCAGTTTTTACAAACCCATACCACTATGATTATTAGATGTATGACCTTCCATTGCAAAATAGCTTAACTTCCCCTTTCTGTTTTCTCCCTGACACATCCATGCAATAAATGCTGCTATAGGGGCTGAAGTGACAGTCCAGCAGGGAGGGCATTTGCCTTGCATGCAGCTGACCTGGGTTCCATCCCTGGCATCCCATATGGACCCCATATGGGATGCCAGGGATGGAACCCAGGTTGTATATATGTATATATGTATATATGTATATATGTGTATATATATGTTTGTATATAAATTTATTTATGTTATGCAAATAAATGCAGTCATTCTATATCTGTCTTTTTCCTTCTGGCTAATTGAGAATCACTCAACATGATCTCCATGCCCATTCATTTATAGGCAAATTTCATAACTTCATTTTTTCCTAACAGGTGCATAGTATTCCATTGTGTAGATATACCAAGGTTTCTTTATCCAGTCATCAGTTCTTTGGCACTCTGGTTATTTCCAGATTTTAGCTATTGTAAATAGCGCTGCTATGAAAATAAAAGTGCAGATGGTGTTTCTGATGTGTAGTTTTGACTTCCCAGGGTATATTCCTAGGAGTGGCATGGCTGGGTCAAACAGGAGCTCAATTTCTAGTATTTGGAGGAATGTCAATATTGTTTTCCAAAAAGGCTGTATCAGTTGGCATTCACACTAACAATGGATGAGAGTCTCTTTCTTGCCACATTATCTTCCTGCATTATTCATCTTTGATGAATATAGAGGAATTAAGGTTTTCTGTGTGTATGAGAGAGAGAGAGAGGGAGAGAGAGAGTTAAAGAGAGAACATGTGAGAGGGTAGGGAAAAGAGAGGGAGTACATTAAACATTGTGAGTCATACAACGTTCTCTGGGAAAAATTAAAGACTTGTCCTGAGAAGTTGTAGGAACACTTTTAAAGTGAGACTAAGAGTTGCCCCAAAGTTAACTTGATGGATTCCCATCTGTGGACAGAGTGCCTGCCCTTTTCTCACCTCCAAAGAAGTGATTTTTCATCAGGGGGAGAAACCTGTCACACCTTTGAGCTGCCAAGCCATAAATCTTTCCACCAACTTGCTAATAGTTTTTCTTGCCACCTTTCTTGATAATCCAGAGTAATTGTGGTGAATTATGGGCTTGCTCTGTCTCTCCCAGCTGCGGCCCATCATCCTCTGAAGTCCTGAGGAGGGGCACAGGCTGTCTGTTACTGAGTGTTCTTCAGAAGCACGGGGGATGCTGTTACCAAGAACGTGACATCCTGGTGAAACTGGAGGCGCCAAGCAGCAAGCCCTGAAATCTGAGAGCAGCTCCTCTTGCTTCCACTCCAGCCTTGCGAGTGGCCTCTGCTTTGTTGTATGTGTTCTAGTCCCGGAGAGACAGAGCAAAACCACTCCTTTCTAATCATGATGATGAAAACCTTATTCATGCGTGCATTCACTTATTCCACAGAAATAACTATCTGAAGTTGTTAAGTAGACTAGGTAGGCTGAAGTTAAATAGAAAAGAGCATCTAATATATATCTATGGAAGTCACACATAGCCTAAAGTTCTTTATGTCTGGGAAGAATATTAGATCTTGGCTAGATGCAGGCTCTTCATTATGTGTAAGTTTCACCATGTGGTCTCGTCAGTGGCTGTGGGATTTTCCTTGTTTGCTAAGCCTAAGAAAGTTCAAAACCAGCCAGCCTCTTAGAACTGCAGCATGCATCCTGACATTTCAAATAAGGCTACCTTAGTAACTGCAAAAACTTCCTCTTCAAGCTTCATCTCCAGAAGAAATACCTGGGTTCAGTTCAATTTATTGGTGTATATCTAAGTGCTGTTTGGCTACACTGACGATGTGTTCTATAACATGGCTTCATTTGGCAACTTGGCACCACCCATCTCTGCAGTGATGAATAGTGAGTGTACATGGACTGACCTAAATGGAACCAATTCTCTGCTATTCCAGAATCAGGGACGCTGTCTCATTTGCCAAGGCATCGAAAATCAGATGGGCTGGACATGTAATGCGATTTGGAGACAATCGCTGGACTAGAGCCGTTACCAACTGGATCCCACGGGGTGTCAAAAGATCATGTGGCTGTCCACCTACAAGTTGGTCAGACTTCCTTGTCAAGACCCTGAAGGAATGGTTTGAGGCTCTTCATATTCCTGAATCAACCAGATGCCATTGGGCTACATTGGCACGTGATAGGGTCCAATGGAAATGTTATTGACACCCGCTCGAGCAAATCGATGAATAACAGGATTCAAGTGATCAAGTGATCAAGTGATCGATGCAAGACGTCCACGAAGTTCCTATGATTGTCACACATTGTGCTAAGCATTGGGGATATAAAGTGGGAGGCAAATATGTGCCAATTAGAAGCTCAGATGGAAAACATATGGCAAATATCAGATGATTTTTAAGGAAAGAAGCATGCTTGGCCAGCTAGCCCTGTCTTAACTTGTGAATCCCCTGTACAGCACTATCTTGGTCTTGGTTGCTGGTCACTCAAGCTGATGCACTGGGGTGAAAGAATTGTTTTAACAGTTGTTTTGTCAATAGCTTCTGCATTGTAGTTAAAAACCTAATAATTTAATTCTAGTTTTTGCAGTTTTAATATTATAGCTAAAGCCTAACAATTTAAGTATAGTTTATGTATGCACAAGGACTACGCCCCGAACCATAATACTTTCCCAGACCTAATGTTTGGTTCCGGCAGAATCCTTTGTTAGCACGTGTGTTTAATATGGGGGAGGGCCTATTAAATAAGAATTTCTGAGGAAAATGCCTGAGTTTATCTACTAAACTGATTCAATTACTGAATTCTCGAGCTCTTCTCTATACCAGATACTGTACGGGAGCTTTATAGGATTTATCTCATTTATTTCCTAATTCTCCAAATCAAATATTGCTTTATTTCCCATATTATATATGAAAAAATTGAGTTCTGAACCAAAATTCTAGCTCAGAATGTCTGACACCAGTCTCCCATCCTGAGTCTGAGGATAAAACATTTCTTCATGCAAGATTGATTCCATAACATTGCATCTTGACTTGATGAATATTAATACATTCTGAATTATGGGATATATAGGTAGAAGAGAGAGGGTCAAGGATGAGAAATAGCAGATGGCAGGGCACAGGGACTTTAGCAAAGAATAGAAGGATAGTTTTCAGATCTCATCCTTGTTTATTCCTTTGTCATCTTTTGTTTTCATGGAGTGCTGTTGAACATAATGTAAAACCCAAATATTCTTTCCTAGAGTTGTGTTGAACAACAACAACAAAAAAAGACTTCAATTTTCCGATAAAGTAGAAGAATTAAGATGCACAGTTAGGTTTCAGACACACCCTTTCATCCCTGTTGGTTAAATGTGGTCCAAATCTGTCCATTTTCTCTGCTTTTCAAGGGATGTTTTCTTCACTTGGATCATCGTTTCATCTCTATCTGCTCTTTCTCTCCCTGTCAACTCTGTCCTATTCCTCACGGTGATGTCACATGCCACCTCCTCCATGAAGCCTTCTCTCAGTTCCAGACTTATTGCAGTGTCTTTCTTTTTACCCTCACCACCACAGCATCTTCATTGCCCGTGCTTTATTACAGTCTATACTAAATTGTGAACATTTTTATGACAAAGATTGTGATTTTGCTCTTCTTTGTATGCTCAACGTGTACCAATATGAACAGTGCTAAAAAAAGACACAAATACTTTTACACACAAGCCAGGTAGGTTTGATTTGTTTCCACACAGTTAGTTACCTACAACTTGGTTGTGCATCACCTGGCTGGAGTTTGGGACATGTCTTAACTCATAACCAGAGCCCAGAATCTATATAGACATTTATATCTAGAAGGGGTGACAGAGATAAACTAGCCTATCCTTTTCTTTTTATACAGATTAAGAAACAGAGGACATGTGGACTGAAGAACTTTCTCCAAGGTTATCCAGATGTTCTGGGTTAGGACTGGAAATACAATGTAGAATTCCTGGCTTTGAAGCCAGGATTTTTTTGTTTTTTTTTTTTTGTAATGGAGGATCTCAGTAAACTGCTATTCCCATTGGAATAGCATGTTTTCCCGATGGATATATTTATGTATACTTAGAGATCCTAAGTGTAACAAGTAAAAAGCTACAGACAAAAAGGCAAATTCATTTCCCCACATATTGCTGAAAACAACTCACAGAGTCCCCTATCTCTCAGATAAGCAGGTGCTCAAGCATCATGCCTATAAAAAGTTGAATTGAATTGAATTCAGTTTAATTAAAAAATTCAGTTATTCTAGAATGCTATTTACCTTTTCTCAAATACTTTGATGGATAAAGGAAACTTTTTTAAAACTATGAGAGATTGCTTCTTATCTCCATGTGGATGGTCTAGGACATCTTCCATAAAAAAATTCTCATTTCTACTACAACATTTATTTCAGCATGTCTATTTAGAAGAATAAGGTGGATGTTCTTCTTCTTGGAAAAATATACTTGCAGCTCAGATAGTATTTTGTTGATAGAAATGTTAGCAAGCAATGACATGTAGCCTGAAGCCACTGAAATAGTAATAGAAAACCCACTCGTCACAGGAAATTAAAACATTGCTTTGGTTGTGCTAAATCTATGATGGCTTGCATGCCACTTTGACAGAAATTCTAGAGCATTAGGAAGAATAAAGACTATGAATGGAAAAAGATCTGCATAAATCCAATACCATCATATATTAACCCTGTGAACTTAGGAGGTTTATTTATTTATTTAAAATTTTTTATTTATACCACTATGAAATACACAAGTACAAAGAACTTAAGAGGTCTAATGGTGCAATAATAGGATCCTCTTGGTTTCATCTTTCAATTCAGGAAATACTTAATGAGAAACTACTTGATGTAGGTGCTAGCGCAGGAATTGTGAGAAAAAGAGGCTAAAAAATAGGAAGACCTATATACCTTCATCATGATTACATTCTCATAGAGGGGAACTCTAGGCAACAAACAACACACAACATACACATACAAACACACACAAAATATCCTATATGTTATTTGGTCATTTGATTTAAGGAGAAAAATAAAGTTGGGGAGAGGGCATGCAGGAAGAACAGAGTTTTAATGATCAGGAAAAGTGTCCCTAAAAAAGAACATCCGGAAGAGGGTAGGAGGAGTAAAGAAATCTGTCAGTGAGGTACAGAGGGGTAGAGTGCTCCAGAGAATGGAAAGCTCAAAGGCACCAGGGGTGGGGCTCATGTGTTCAAAGAGCAGCAAGATGGATGTGTTTCCTAGGTTACTGAGAGTTATGGGGAAAATAATAGGAGATAACTAAAAAGGAGTAATAAGAAAGGAAGCAAAGGCCCAACTTTATAGGATCTTACAACACAGTGATATTGTTGGTTATTTTTTTGTAAATGAAATGGGAAGCATTTGAAGAGGCTTGAATAGAGGAGTGGTACTGTCTGACTCTCAGATTCAAAGGATTAGCCGGTATTAACAATAGGCTGGAGAGAGGGATGGAAGCCCAGAGGGAAGCTAAGAGGCTATTGCAGCCATGCATGCAGGAGACTGGGGTGCCGTGGAACTAACCAAGAGGAACTGCCGGGGTAAAATGGAAAGTAGCCTAGTTCTGCACATATTTAAACAGTGGATGGACTGCATGTGGGGCATAAGAGAAGAGAAGTCAGTAATTTCAAGATTTTTGACCCAAGCCATAGGAAGGATGGAGTTATCCTCTGAGATAAGAAAAGCTGGGGGTGGAACAGGTTAGTTCAGCAAACCAGTGTTTGGGGCTATGGCAAATTTGAAATTCTTATTAAATCTCTAGGAGAAGAAACTAATTAGGGTCATCTCTGCCTTGCAGAGAAGAGGTCCAGACTGTGGATTTAAATCTGTCTCTAGATGTTATTTAAAGCCATGAGAGAGAATGAGATCACACAGAGAAGAGCAGTCTCGAAGGACTGAGCCCTTAGGCACTCAGTGTTAAGAAGTGGGTTAATAAAAATAGTTAATGCTCATGCAGTGTTTTGTATGTACCAGGCACCATTCCTTCACAGATGAACTCATTTAATCTGTTGGACCATCCCATCAGTAATATTGCAAAATTTATTTTATGAGTTAGAGAAGTAAGGGAAAGAAACTAAGTAGCTGGCCCAAGGTGACATACCTGTGAGCTGTGTAGGCAGAATTTGGAATTGGCTGTCTGTCTTTGGAACCTGAGCTTCCAACCTCTTCTTGACAGTTACCTCCAGAAAAGGATGGTAGTGTAACCAATTAAGAAGCCTGAAAGGGACAATCGGTAAGGTAAGGAAAACCAGGGCAATGTGGAGCTTTGTGGACATTCCGAAGAAAATGATTCAAGGAGGAAAAGAGTGATTACCCATGTCAAATGATGAAGGTGAGTCAAATCAGGATGAGGACTGACATGGCAATAGGAGTTTGTCGGTGACCTTGACAAAATCCATTTCATGGAATGGTTGCAGAAAGGAAAAATAAAAACCACTGGAATGAGTTCCAGATAAAAGGGGGATTTAGATAATCACTTTCAACAACTCCGAGAAGAGTGTTTTCTATATGATGGAGTTTCTGATTGGAAGTAGCTGGAGGTAGACAGGAGATCAGCTGAAGATACCTTTTTAAGTATAGGAGGACAAATAACATGAAGAATGGTATAGTATAGGACGGAAAATTGTTGAAGGAAAATAAGAACTTGGTGGTTCTATGACGTCCTTGAGTGAGAAAGAAGCGACTTAGGGAAAAAAGACGGTTATCCACAGCATTGGGAGGGAAGCGGGTGTCCAGGCACAGATGCTCGTCGCTAAGGAAGCCTGATAGTGGCACATTGTGAACATTGTTTTTCGGTTCAATTTTCTTGCCCATAAATTGAGATGATAATAATATCTTTTCCCCAAAGTTGTGGTCAGAACTGACTGAGCAATTTATATGTAAAATTTTGATAGTGCCTGGGTACAATTTATGAGCTGATTTGTTTTATTTTGGCTTTTGTGGAGGATCTCCCAAGTGGTGTCCAGGGACCTGTGTTCTTCTTCTGGTGACTCTTGGCCAATTAATGTGAGTCAGGAGCCTGTGGTGCTGCGGACTTACCCAGTCACCCCAGCAGTGCCCGGATATCTGCAGGGATAGATCTGGCAGTGTTGAAGGGGCCGTCCGGGTTGCACGTGTGTATGTTGTGGGACCATATGGTTCTGGAGATCAGACCTGGGTTGGCCATGCAGGTGTGTGCCATAACTTGTGTAGTATCTTTCTGGCTCCATTGTTAGTTGGAACTATGCACTTTGTTCATTTATCTCTCTACTTATTCTTTACTGTTATGATTTACTAATAGTTACTGAGATTTTGAAATGTCACAGACACTGCCAAGAGCTTCTTGCATATTCTTCAAAGAAAGGTCTTTCCATGTATTTGTGATCTGCTAAAGACTGTCTCAGCCATGAGAAGAAACCAGTTTGGGATTCGGTTAACTCTCTGGTTATTTCTTTTCCTCCCTGCCTTTCCATTTTTATCGCCTAGACTGAGCACCCTACCAGGTGTCACACTGCTGAACCATGCCACTTGTGAGGGCCTGTCTGGACAGAGTGGGATGACTGAGAGTTGCCTCCATCCAGGTTTCTCCCACTTCCCATCCTTTGTGATAAAAAGATGGAGCACAGTAGGCGGGGAAGTTATTTGACAACTCTGCATCTAGTTTATGCTGGTGCCACTGAAACTATCTACACATAGTTGAAATGACGCTGAAGAGCTACTGGCATTTGTTCAAGCTTTGCACTTGTGCTTTGGTAGATAGTGTTAAGTAGCAGATAAGTTCCTGAATGCTGATGTTCTCTAGAGTGAAAAGAGAAGTTAAGACCATCTCATAGTCTTGTCAGGGGTTACTATTCTGGCACCCCCTCCATGACCCCCACGTGCACACACTCACTAACACCACCACTGGTACACTTCTCTTTCACTGTGTGAAATGAATAAAAAGTTTTTCAAGTCAGTTGGGAAAATCCTACTGGGATATCCTCAGAAGGTTTCCACTTGGTCACCACAAGTTTGTTTTCTAAGAGCAAATAACCATGTCTTCTTACTGTGCCATTCTTATCAACTCTGGCTCCATTTCTGATCATGAAACTGCAGAGGTGCTACAGCAGGTAGGGCTCTTGCGCTGCACACAGCTCACCATGTTTCCGTTTCTGGTATCACATGTGGTCCTCGGAGCTCACTAGGAGTGATTGCTAATTGCAGGATAAGCTCTGAGAACCACAGGGTGTAATCCCAGCCACCACCCCCTGCCTGCCTTCCCACCCAAAATGTATTTTAAAAACATCTTGACTGTTTGCTTGCTGTTCTACCATCCCAGGTTAGGCTGGCCTCTGGCTGATTCAAGGGCCTGTTCTGAATGGGAGGCAGAACTTAAATGGAAGGTCCAGCCCCTCTACCTGGGTGGATCCCAGCAGCACCCACACTTAACCTGAACTATATTAAGGGCCCACACCACAGCTCTCTTCCTGATCTTCTGCTTACTATTCCACTGTCCCAGGTGAGGCTTACCTATGACTGATATCACTGAGCCTATTCCAAAGAGGAGACAGAGCTCCAATGGGTGGTAGAGCTCCTCATTCCCGGTGGGTCCCAGTAGCCTCTACACCCAACCTGCACCATATTAAGGGCCCACACTGCAGCTCCTTCTTGACCTTCTTGTTGCTCCACCATACAGGTGAGGCCTTCCCCTGGATGCTATCACTGGGCCTATTTTTATTGTTATTTATATTATTATACCGTGAGATAGACAGTTACAAAGCTGTTCATTTGCAAACCCTGTTCAAAGGGTTTCTGTCATACAATATTGCAGCAGCCATCTCTCCACCAGTGAACGTTTCCGCCACCAACGTCCCCAGATTCCCTCCCCCATTCCCCAGCCAGCCTCTATAGAACAGCAGACCAGGACTATAGGGTAAGTTCAAGGGGAACAACATAGGATTCATCAGAGTACCTGATGAACAGGAATGCAAATGTGATGAAGAAGCAATAGTTAAACAAATCATCAATAAAAACTTCCCAGAGTTGAGGATTACAGGCACTGAGATTCAAGAAACCCAAAGGGTCCCAGTGAAAATAGATCCAATAAGGTAAACTCAAAGACATGTTATCTTGAAAATAACAAAATTCAAAGACAGATATAGAATATTTAAATCAACACCATCAAAAAAGAAACTTACATGTAAAGGAAAGCCCATAAGATATACAACAGATCTATCAGATGAGACTCTACAAGCCAGAGAATATGGAGTGATATAGTACAAAATCTCAATGAAATACACTCACCAAGAAAACTCTATTGAGTTCCTTTCAAGAACAGAAGAAACTTTCCATCATGTAATGTTGAGTATGGCTGTCATTAATGGTGTATGTGGTTGTCCTCTAAATTAAGCAAGGTTCCAATTAATCATGACAAATGAACTTTTATTTATTTCTGATAATTATAGTTGCATTCATTGAACTTTTTTGGTGGATTTCATGTTTTATAAGTAACATGAAATAAATTTGTTATATGACACTAAGGGGGCAAAAAGTACTTCATATATGATAGAGCATATTTGTTAACTCCAATATGATCAAGTAAAAAATAATTTAATGCAACATAGTTTAGATGCCAGAGTTGGAAACTTAGTTATGAAAATGAGAATTGACAGTGTATTACATTTTATTATATGAATTGAATTTATTTACATAAGCTAAATCATATAGCAATCGCTATAATTTTACTTTAGTCTATTTTCTGATAATTCCACTTGCCATTTCTTGTAGTTTTGTTGGAGTAAGTAAAGTGACATAAGTTCACTATATACCTGCCAAAGGGGCAGGCTGGTGGTGGCAGTTAACCCTGGTGGAGGGAAGGGGACATTGGTGGTGGAACTGCTGATTGGAACATTGTATGCCGGAAACAACACTATTATGAACAACTTGTAAAAGAGAAAAGATAAAGAAATCTCAAGTCTGGGTGAAAACTATCCAGAGTTGGGAGGTAATCCGGGGTGAAGCTCCAGCTCTGTCCAGGGTCTCAGGCACATAGAGCATGCCCACATTGTGTGGCATGTTTGTGTTGACTGCATTTTCATAAAGGAGTTTCATTTGCATAAATGGACCCTCATTTGCCTAAAGGGATCCATAGAGTGGACTAGGTTGCTTCTATATGTAAGTACTTCCAGTCCTGGGCAAGCCACACACAGCTCAAATACATCTTGGGTTTATATCTGTAAGACTGCAGGCCTAAGTAAGCATGGAATACATTTTTGCTGTAACTTACTGATGCTTCACTTTCTTCACCTACACCTCTATTTAAGCAATGGGACTTCTAGAATTCTTCTATGCTTGAGACCTAAAATTAGACTTTATGACAAGTATCATAATATGTTTCCTCTGAGAAAGCAGTTACATGGAGCATTGGGATGAGCCTCATGTTTTGTAAAACAATGAAAAGGACTTCAATAAGTGCTGATCAGTTCCAAAGTTAGCAAGCAAACATGGTGGCAGAGTAAAAGATATTTCTTTTTTCTTATGGAGAGATACCACCTTCTCGAAATTTTAGATGCCCTTTCACTTGCTTCTGGCAGCAGACGAAGAATATCTAACTCAGAGTGGTTAAGGACTTAGGCCAGATTCACACAGCTAATAAGTGATAAATCTCTCCTTGGAACCTGTCTTCTACTATAATTTTTGGAAACCCCAGCCTGTGGCAAGCCTTTTAACTTTTAGCCACCAAATGATATCAGTACTCTTATTGATTTCAACAGTGTCCAACATGTCAGTGGGTTGCAGCATCCTTGTGAACACGACACTTCGTGATGCCCATATGGCTTCACCTATACTCATTCTGCGAGCTCCGAGTTCATAAATAATGTCTCTTCAACTTGGTTAGGCTCACTACAACGGGGGAGACAGACGAGCTCCGGCTGCGTGCCTGGTATCATTGCGAGCTAATGTGTTCCTTGGTAGTCTTGGGTTGCCACCCCTGGAGTGTTTTGATGCTATCAGTTGTCAGTTTCAGGTCTGTTGTTTCTCTCCCCAGAAGCCCAGTCGGTACATGACAGTTCCAAACCCCTGCCTGTGTTAGGGGAGCCATCGAACTTGGATAATGACATAAACGAGTCGGTGTTCATCTGGGGAGTCTCAGACAAAGCAGCCCAGAAGAAAACCATCTCTGTCTATGAAGGTTTGTTTCCCTTGCAAAGAGAAAAGCGGCAGCAGCAGCAGCAGCAGCGACCAGAGCCAGAGCACAGACTGGAGAGAGGTAAAGGGAGGCTGAAGCTGCTACATGTGAGTAGCATTTTATGATTTCTTTGCAGCTGGGAAGGGAACGCTGGACAGGGGGCTCACTTGGGCGGTGGGTGTGCTGCGTGGTTGGGTCTTATCCTGTGGTTGCGGACGGGAAGGGGGATTTACCCAGTTAACAAGTGCATTTGGGATCGACCCCCTCTTCCAGAGGAAGCAGGGGAGCACGCTCATTGCTCATCTCGGCTGCTGCTTGCAGGGAAATGCGAGCAATGTAAGCAGCAGGTGGGAATGATTCTTTTTACGTGTGTTTTTTTCTTTCTTTTTGTCTCCATCCTTGAGAGTGGGATGGTTGTCATGCTGCGAGTCCTGAAGAAGGACCTCCCCAGAGGGGTTTTCTTTTTGGCCAAGTTTTTGGGCAGATGTGTTGGATTGCTGTTCCTTTGCCTTTGGAGTTGCTCTTCTGGAGGGTGTTTGCATCCTGCTAGCCACAAAGGGGTGAGGGTCATTTTTGTGTCTCTGGTTTTGGGGTTCATTTGTCAGGAAATAGCACCCAAACAATGCAACCTCTCATTTGTCACTGTGAATAGAGTTCAGTGTGCACAGCCCAGACATGGGGAAAGTGTGGCTTGTGTTTCATGCATCCTCTCAGCCCGCTGCAAACAAGCACGCTCTTTCAGGGCTGACAGTGTAGATGGTACCTGGAACTTTGGGAAAGTTTTGGTTTTGGTTTGCAAATCAAGCTTGGGAATTTGCTGTGAACCCTGGATAGATGGAAGGAGAGAATGGTTAGTTTTTGCTTTAAAGCACTCATGCAGGTGGTCATAGCATAGGGAGCTGGTTCCTAGCTGCTGTTCCTGATACAAAGCAAAAGTGCAGTCTACCGGACCATAAACGTGTGTACGTTCTGGTTATCTTAAGAGTTTGTGGTTGTTTTGCTTTCCTTTCTTCCCTGCTCTCTTGGCATGGGCAGGTCACACGGAATGTTTAGATGTCTGAGCATCTGCAGTAAATGTGTACAAATTCCATCTTCTCCAGAAGGAAAGGAGAAAGGGAGGAGGAGGAAGTATGGGTGGTCACTTGGCTTATCCTAACAGGCTTTGAGGCTGTGCAGGTTGCAGGTGGAGGAGTTTGAGCTCCCGCCAGGGACTGAGCCTGGAGAAGTGCGCTCCGGAGGATGCTTGCCTTCAAAACGAAATGCTCCTGTGGCTGTCGTGAGGGAGTGTCAGGGTCCCTGCTCCCAGGCTGCTACGAGTCTTCATCAAATATTAACCCGCAGATAGTTTTCATGAGGAATCCTCTCACTGAGGTCATACCCCCTTTTTCTCCTGAGACTCTCTGGGGTAAACAGATGAGGCTGCTCAAAGCTGGAGAGGAGTGGTTAGAGGCTCTGACCAGTGGAAAGGGCTCAGAGTTTGGGGCAACACACTTTCTGGTACTCATCCAGTGTGCCATGGTATGCCTTGGCACCCAGATTAGAAGGATCTAATTTAAGCATCCTGAGAAGAGCCAAAGAATAGAGGCGATATGAGTCACCTGGTACCTAAATTGTGTTGTTTTGGTTATTACTAGTAACAAGGCATTAGAAAGGATATTACAAAGGGAACTTTTCTAAAACAAAGTTCCTCATCACTGAGCACTTTTGCTCTTCTGGCCCCGATCTGTGCTCTCTCTGAGGCTTTTCCAGCTTTCCCTCTTTAACACAATTGTGTCCACAGTTTTTTTTTTTTGCTTTTTTGGGGTCACACCCATCAATGCTCAGGGGTTTCTTCTGGCGCTGCACTCAGGAATTACTCCTGGCGGTGCTCGGGGACCGTATGGGATGCCGGGGATCGAACCTGGTCGGCATGGGCCGGCCAGTGTACGGCAAACGTCCTACCCGCTGGACTATCGCTCTGGCCCGTTTATTTTTTTGTGTGTCCACAGTTTTGATATAGTCATTTACTCTGTTTCTTTCCCTAACATTATTCCATTAATATTTTCCTGTCTGAGTACAACCTTCACATGTGGGTACATTAAATGAATATGCCATCATCTGTTTAGCAATTATTGGGTATTTAAATAGCTTTTAGCTTGCCTATAATCCTGGTAATACTTCTATCAATATATATATCCATAAAATAGTTCTTCTTAAACTGGTTTTGGTGTGATGAATCTTGACATTGATATTAGAAAAGCAAAAATATGAAATTTTTGTAGCTTTTTCTATGTTGTCACTCTGTTCTCTGAAATATATTTTGTTGCCCAAAAGTACCAGTAATAGAATCCAGATGAGTACCAGCTTTTCTACAAACTTCTGCATATTTGATCCCTCCCCCAGTCTCTCTTTAAATTAGGATCTACCAACTGGTCTAGTTGCTTTTGTACAGCTTGCTTTCGAGTTCAAGTAAGCCAGACAAAATTATTCTCCCCTAGACAGGCTTGCAGCTTCTCAGGGCCCATGACTTTGTTCATCATTGCTGGGAAGAAAGAATTCCAGCCTGGAAGCCCCCTGTGCTGACTCCATAAGGCCTGAAGAAGGGAGCTCCCCATCTAGTATAAGGGACACCCGTGAAAGATGAGCAGAAGTTACAGAGGAGAGACCAGCCTAAAATGATCTCCAAGTGAGAACTAGGTCCAGCAAATCTCATGACTGTCTTCCTTCCTCTTATGGCCAAGTCCGCACAGATAGAAGTAAACTCATACGTCTGGCAGGATTGAGACTCAGGCCTGATGGAGAGTGGATAGGTCCTTACAAAGGTAAAAACTAGCCAAGCTTATTGGGAGGAAAGAAAGTGTCTTAGGCTCTGTTCTGCCCTGTGTACTTCTTCCAGATGTATTTGCTTTAGTAATGAGGTCAGGCAGGGCTAAATGACAACTCTTATCAAATAAAGGCTGCAGAAAGCTTCCTTTTCAGTGCCTGCCTCCTCGAAGGGCAATTTCATCAACAATTTATTTTTTCCTTTATTTCCTCTCCCCTTGTATCTTGTCAATTTGGAGATTAATCTGTGCTGCTCTGACCTCCTAGGAGGCTCACTATAAATCGCTTCACTGCTAATCTCTTTTGTTCATTCTGTAATTATTTGTGCAAAGGCGGGCAGTGCCATGGGGCCACACACACACACACACACACACACACACACACACACACACACGCTCAGCATGCATTTGCCTACCCGGACCTGCACAAATGGAAAGTAATGACGTCTCAGGAACAAGATTTTCCCATAATCTCTAAGAAGGACTGGGGAATATGAGGCTTGTAGAAACTCAGTGGACTTGTTCAGGCAACAAGGGCTAAATAGAAAAAGTAACACCTCACACTCACAACAGTGTGGGCCTTGTGTACCTGCATACCTAATAGAGGTGACAGGGAGCGGCTGAGAAGAAAAGGGAACTTTTTTGCTTCAGGTGGACAGACCTGGAGGAAAACTGTGCTTAAAACCCATAAGAAAAAAATAAAACCTGCATCTGCTAATGACAGGGGAAAAGCTTCAAAATTATAGAGAAAATATTTAAGGAAGATACTAGCAAGAACTTTCCCTAACACTCTGTACTACCTGTCTGATGGTGCTCCATCTTTATTGCCTTGCTGGTTTAAGATCTCACCTCTTGCAAGACTAGACTCTAGGAGAGCAAGTATGGTTCCTGCTCTGTTTGCTCTTCTATGTTCAGCTTCTTATTTTGCAGTGCTAGGGATCAGACTTAGCACCTCATACATGCACGACATGTGGTTTACCCCTGTGCCCAGCTTCAGCACCCGAATTCCTATTTCTTTTTAATCCTATTTCTTTTACTTTTAAGTAAAAAGTAGAGGTGGCTTTTACTTCATCAAGTTTTACCATGTAATGGGACATATTTTAAGTGATCCATGTGCATTACTAAGTTTAATCATAACAAGCATCTTATGCAATGTTTGCTATTGTCTTTCGACTTTACAGATGTAAAGATGGAGAGACAGAAGGTTATGTTGGCAAGGAGGTAGTTTTCTGTTTCTTTCCATTGTATAGCACTGCTCTAAACTTTGCTTTCTTCAACATCGCCCATTTCTCACTGCCCCTCTCTGCTTCACCAGACACACACCATCACCACCTCTAGCTCTGATCAGACTCCCCTCTTTATAAGGATCTATGATAGACTGTCACATTTAGCAACATATTCTGTAACTGAATCAAACTGTGACATTTCTTATGAGGAATATTCCTTTTTTCAATAATACATAAGTAGGAAGCCCCATAACTTGGAACTGAGAAAAAATGCTTTTGAAGTGATTTGATGTTTTAGAAAGTCAACAGCTTTCTTTAGCTCATGGTCCAAAAGTGAATTTATTAACCACCAAGCAGGGAAGAGTTACAAAATGAATAGAAAATAAATTCAGAGCAGAGATCCACACCAGCCTCCCATTTGGGTTGTATAGAAAAAATTTGAGTATCAGGAGATTTAAAAAGTTGGAATGTCTGTCATCAGTGTCTCTTGCATTTATCATCAATAGCAATAGAACCCAAAAGCCTTAGCATGGGATTCAAGTCCTTTTACTGTTTGTTTTTACTCTTGCCTGTTCTCCAGGACCCTCTATTAGAAAGTGTATTCCTCATTCATACCCAAACATGTCTCTCCCAGACCTCCTAAACACCACATTTTTTACTGTAGCTTGAGACCACAGTCCAGTTGCATGCACTGGGGAAACTGTACTCTTCGGGGCACAGCTCAAACCTCATGACCTGTATGAACCATCCATTGGTGGCAGTTGCCCATGAAGGGCCCAGCAGGAAACTGTTGCCATGTGCCAATGAGAGACTAAAGGAACTTCCACGATGGGACACTTATAAAGTGTGAGTAAGGGAAATGAAAACCAAGATGAGATGATGAAGCATCTGGCAGTGTCTGGGGACAGGAAGAAGAATTCATTCCTGCAGTATGAGATGGCGTTTCCAAGGGGCTTCCAGCTGGAAGCTGTGGCCTTTCCCGAACACTGCAATCCCTGTCATCCTGCAGCGTGACAGGGAGGGCGCTCTCCTCCACCTCCAGAGGTCCTCCTGTTGACTGAGTCCATCTGGAGACCAGAAGGCAAGGGCTTATTGAGGTCACTTCCCAAAGGAACAGGAGACTCCAGTACAAGTCCTGTCTCTTTTCAGAAATTCTCCCTTCCCAAGACTCCCAGGCAATTACACTTAGGTCACAAGATAATGCTTATCAATATAATCATCACTATCACTATCATTCCCATTCATCATCTATTTGCTAGAGCGGGCACCAGTAATATCTCCATATGTCCTGTCTCATGCTAGTAGAACCCAAAGGCATCCGCTTACTCCAAGAACATTAAGAGCCTCAAACCATTATATTAGGTCATAGGAATGACCTAATATAAATGTTACTGGTATTTGGCATATCAAATACGACACGAGCAGCTTGCCAGGCTTGCCGTGCGGGTGGCATACTCTTGTAGTCACCTCTAAATAAAGCATTTATACTCATATTGTTCCATTAAATGTCTTATCCTTCGCTACCCAGGAGACAATGAGTTCTTTGGAGGCCAGACTCATTTCTCCCATTCATATGTGTATTCCTAACACCTAGCAAAGTAATGGGTGTAAGCTGTACTTAATAAACATGGAATGAATGTGTTCCTCTCTTGTACATTATTTTTTATTAAAAGACCTTTACAATTTTATTTTATTGGGTGTGTGTGACGGGGAGACTTCTCATGCCCAGCTTGGGGCCTGGTGCCTCTCCCGGATATACTCTACTAACCAGGCTAAACAGTTCAAAGCAGCTCTTCTGGTGCTAGGAGCTTTCATGCTAAACCTACTGTGCTTGCAGGACCTTGCAATGCCAAGACCAAACCCAGGACCTAGTGCATGCCAGGCAAGTTCACCTGATCCCTGCTGAGCACCACACATAACATTACAAATATCATTACAAATGTTATTATTATTATTTTGTTTTTTAGGCCACACCTGGCAGTGCTCAGGGATTACTCTGACATGGTATCAGGGGTCACTCGTGGTGTGCTCAAGGGACCCTATGCAATGCCATGAACTGAATTGAAATTTGAAATCTGGTTGATCTTTGTGATTATATCATGTGGGAATGTTCCAATGAACTGGCCATGTAGGATTAACATTCTTCTTTGAATCCTAGAAGGGGAACTAAAATGATTTGAATAAATGGTTCTCTATTCTCCTTATGCTATACTTGGTGGCACACTAAGTCCTACACGTTGAGGAACTTGAATTTAAGGGGCAGGTATCAGAAGTAAGTTAGAACAACCATAAAAATAAGTGTATTGGTCCCCAAGAGAAATCAAGAAGTAGTTTGAATGAAAACCAGGCAGCAGAAGTCAGAAGTAATGTGTGTGTGTGTGTGTGTGTGTGCAGCGCGCACATGCAAGTGTGTGTGCGCATGCATGTGCTTTTTACTCACAAATTTACTTGGATGACAACTATCAGTGGACATAATGTGGAGAGCCTAGATAATTTAGTTCTTTGGGACCTGATGTGATCAGAAGGGGGATTTTGAGGTGCAATGAGAAATGCCAAGGACAGTGATGGAAAGCAGGAAGCTGAGTTGAGAATGGACATAGTCTCTGAGGGTGAGTTCAAAGGTTGAGGCTGGTGTGTCAATGTCTATGCTAGACTTGAGGTTTTCGCAGACTCACTGGTCTCCTAACCACACCAGTGAATGGGGGGCACATCTCCCAAGAATATGTGTCCTTTAGGTTTTCTCACTTTGCTGGGTCACAGTTTAACCTGAAATATTTAGGTCTTTGGGTTGTCATAACAGATGGCACAGGTGGATGTTTTAAAATAGAAAAGTATGGTTCCTTTGAGTTTTCTAGATATGAGAATCCTGAAATTAAGGTATCAGCAGGGCTACCTTTTCCCTGAAGGTTCCTAGAGGAATTATTACCTCTTCCTCTTATTGGTAGCTCCAAGCTCACCATAGCTGGGGCCGATTGCTCATCTCTGCTCTGTCTTTATAGCTTTGTTTCCCCTTCAGTGCTGCTCTGGGTCGTGGTGTCTCAGATCTCTCATCTTCACTTATACAGACACCAGTTATTAGATTTAGGAGCTCGAAATCCCAAGAAGAATTCATCTGGAAATAATTAAATATGCAAATAATTATATATGCAGATATGGTCATTTTCCAAATTCACATTTATAAGCACCATACCCACTGTATTATCATATCATTCTGGCCCCCATTTTGGAGAATGAATCTCTTTGGCAAGCTAGCTTTTGGATTTTCTGATTTATTTTGTTAAACTCTTTCAATGGGTTAATTTTTTAGGAATCTAACTTTAAAATTTGTCTTTGGGGGGCCTCCCCCAAGCCCCCCCCCCATAAGGGTTCTCGGTTCATTGGGCCTCTCTTGGTGACACTCTACCAGCTGGGCTAGAAGGTGCTGGGAGCCACTGGGTAATTCCCAGTGCTCAGGGGCCATGTGAAATTAGCATCGAATTTGGGACCTTGCACATCCAAACCATGGGAGCTATCTCCGCTGCTCCTTTTTGACTGAGTGCTTTAGAACTTTCATTATACCATGCAGGGCAAAAGACACAGAACTCTAATTTGGATGGGGATTTTTACAAAGTGAGCACACTGGTGAAATCCATATTAGATAAAAAACCAAAATGGCTTCTGCAAAGCTATCCACAAACCTCCCATTGTGCCTCCTGCCGTTCCCTTAGGAATGGCGCTGTTAGCCATCTGAAAAACATGAAACCACCTTGTCTATTTGTTTTTCTACTTTCTATAAAAATACATTTAAGTTAAAAACATATGCATCCTTTGTTGTGGCTTTACTCAGCTTTGCATAAAGTTTTTCTCCTATAACCTGATTTGAGTGTTATCAGGTTGGAGCTCAAAGGGTGTAAACCATCTAGCGCAGGGTCTGACTGGAGCAGATATGTGTGAGTGGCATCTGTTAGCAGTAAAAGGATGGTATTGTCTATCTAAAGGTTAGACTAGTGAGAGGAGGAGTAGTTCATGCGGTGGACAAAACCTAATTAAATCTGACAAGTTCCAAAGCATATCCTAGTCGGGAGCAGTAGGAATACCATGTTAGAGAGAAGGATTTTGATCCTTCCTTTCCAGCTGCCTGATGAGATCTTCAGAAACTGTTTTTATTATTTTCCTATCATTTCATAATCAAATGTTCAAATCCTTTGAATCTTATAGCAGATAATGTTTTTACCAATCACCTGGATTCTACAGTGGACAATTTCATTTTACACTTCATTTATATCTGTGTATCATCCCATTATTTCACTTCTCACTTGTATCACTTGTCTTCCGTTGATCATCGATTTGCTCAAGCAGGCACCAGTAACATCTCCATACGTCCTGTCACATGCTAGTGTAGCCCAAGGGCATCTGCTCACTCCAGGAACATAAAGAGATGACAGGAACATAAAGAGCCTCAAACCATTCCATCAGGTCATGGGAATGAGGTCTATAATTGTTACTGGTATTTGGCATATCAAATACGACACGGGTAGCTTGCCAGGCTCTGCCGTAAGGGTGGGATGCTCTTGTAGTCACCTATAATCTCGAGCATTATTTAGAAATATTATTTAGAAATATCCCATTATTTAGAAATATTATTTTTTAGGGACCACACCCAGTAGTCCCTAAATAGGGAACAGGACTACTCCAGTGATGCTCAGTCTGGTGATGGATATGGGATAGTTCTGTGCTCAGGACCAGGAATTCTGCAACTGTGGTTCCAGGGGGCCATCAGGGCCACACAAGGCAGTGCTGGAAGAGGATGTGGTGCTAGGAATTGAACTTAGGGCGTCACACATTCTAGCCCTAATGTGTTGGCTTGTCCTCTTGAGCTCTCAAAGATATTTTTATGCATTTCAGAGGAAGTTGCTGCATTGAGTGGCAGATGTTGAAAAATGGGGTGAAATTTACATAATATAAAATGGACCACTTAAAAGTGGATAATCAATGTCATTTGCAACAATTGTTATGTTGCACATTATCATGTCTATTTACCCCCAAAGTATATTCATGGATCCAGAAGACACTCTTACTAATTAAACAGTCCCCCGCTCCAGTCATTCCCTCTTTTATCTAGCCTCTGGTAAGCCCTAGTTTCCTGCATATCAGGGAGTATTTTATATGAATAGAATTATAGAATAGAGGATCTTCTCTTGCTTTTCATAACGTTTTCTAAGATGCATCCATGTTGTAGCATCTGTTAGTAGTTCATTCTATTTTATGCCTAAATGATATTCTGTGGTGTGAGTATACAGCGATTTGTATTGGTATTCATAGGTTGATGAATCTTTGGGCTGTTTTCATCTCCTTCAGACTCTTGTATTTTTTGAGCATTTGTTTACAATGGTTTGTTTAATATTTGTTTTCAATTTGAGAGTTACATACCATGTACTTAGAGATGTCATGGGAATGATGTGAGGTTGGATTGTAATTCTCTTTCCCCTTTGAGAAACTGCATGGTCTTCATGGTAGTATTTTTGTTTTGGGGCCACACTGGGCTGGGCTTGGGTCTTAGTCCCTGATGAATGCTTAGGGATCATTCCTGGATGGTATTCTGTGGGTTCCCGGGCTCAACCCAGTAAGCTGCGTGCAAGACAAGTGCCTTACCCACTTATGCTCTCTGCCCCCAAGGTAGTCATATTTTAGGGCCCAGGATAACAGTTCAAGATGGACAAATATGCCCTAAGAACAGATGGTGTTTCCTGCCCAGATGTCCCTGTTGAGCCTCCTGTCTGGATTAAACATACAGGAATTTAAATGGGGGTATAGGAGAAAATGCTGATCCGGCTGATTCTAATTTCCTTTAGTCTCTGGACAGTATGTTAATTCACCTGGGAGAGAGAGCCATAGATGGCTCACTGACTGGTCCCTGAGTGTTTCTGATGTGTTTCTGGATGTAATGGAGTGATGAGTGGGCCCCATGTGCAGCAAGACTGCTCTGATATTACATGGAGTTGGATAGCTGCAGGAGCACCCCCTCCCCCTTCACCTTCCTGGTTACCTGGGTCTTCCTAGGAGCTGAGTACAACCCATTTGGGTTGGACAGAGGAATTTGCCAAAGAGATGCACAGGGGCTGGCAGCCTCTGCAACAGATGCTGACAGCTGGCATGAGATTTTAGAGGACTGCCCCTGCTCGGCGAGCTTGAGAAAATAGGAGAAATTCCAGCTAGTACATGATATCATCTGTGCTTTAGTAGCATTTGCTTTTAACTGTGGGTTTAATTGCTGTTCTATTGGCTCTTATTTCTTCTTTCCTTAAGAAAAAATGGAATCTTTGAAATTCCCATGAAAGCATGCTCAATTGCCATTTCTGTTCCAACATCAAGATAGAATCATCCCTAATAATGAAAACAAATCTGCTGTTGGCAAAGCAGACCCAAGTGTTGCCTTTAGAAAGTCAAAAAGGGAAACAACTAAGTGTTAGAGTAGCCTAGAGACAGCCACCGATGAACAAAGCCTGTTTATAGGCATGCCGTGCTCGCTCTGACACTATCATATGCGAATCTCATTCTCAGTACTTGGGCCAAGGAACCAGAGTGGGTGCTTGTGGATCTTGATTTGCAGAGGGAAACCACATAATCAAAAAGACATGCAATGTATTCAAGGGCACAGATTTAGAAGAAGCAGACTAAGTACTTAAACCTACTATTATTTCTAGGAAATGGAAAAAGATAATGACCATCCAGGTGTTGAGGAAATAAAATGGAGTCACGTAGAATCTGAAACTGGCTTTGTTAAAACTGTAACCCTTGGGACTGGAGTGATAGTATAGCTGGTAGAGTGTTTACCTTGCATGTGGCCACTGTGTTCAGTCCCCGGGATCCCATATGAGTCCCCGTAGCACAGCCAGGAGTAATTCCTGAGTGCAGAGCAATGAGTAACTCCTGAGCATATCTGGGTGTGAAAAAAACCTGTAACTCAGCCTCTAACTGGCCATTTAACCGAGAACAGATCATGTAACTTTTAAAGCTTTCCCCCACCTCTGCTCAAGAGAGCTAAAGATACTTATAAAACTACTGTGAAAATGAAAGGAATTAATATGTAAAATACCTTATGCCCTAACAAGTCAAAGCATTGTTCCTTCCTGCCTACACTAAAACATACTAACATATCCCAGAAAACTCTTACTACCCCTACAGTGTTCCTACTATTTATTTGGCCCTTGCACCTTTTCTCCGAACTGTCCTTCCCCACATGTTCCAGCCCCAAGTGGACATCTCTGAACAAGGAGATCTCATTCTTGACATAAGAACAATTGGTGTGCTTTGAGATGAGGGGACACTTTGAAGTTCGAGGGTAGGAAGAATTGATGTTCATTACTTTACTGAGATAGAGTTTCATTTATATATACAACTGTCAGGAAACCAAACCTGATCAAAGGCCCATTAGTCACAAGGCTCGCTGTGCAAAGCACCACTTAGTTAAGGCAGTGAATTTAACATGAAAGGGAAGAGGAAGCCAGAACACTGCGGCCTGGTACATTGTGCATTAGTGATTATTTTGGTCCTAGTTTTGCAAGCTTTCTCTGACAGAGGTTAACCCAGATCCTCAAGGCTGACTTCATCAAGCATTGATGGCAGGCATGAACTAGTGATGGCTTTTCATCCCCTTGTCAAACTTCCAAACTGGGCCAACTTATGAACAAGATGAGGGGAGGCAGAGATGTCTTGTGAAAATTCACAGAAAATGCTGATCCCCAAAGGAAGAAGTGAATCTCTTCGACCATAATTGATGCAGAATAGAGTTGACTGTGGCTGCTGCAGAAATTTGGAACTTGCTAGACATTGGAAAGGTCATTCAGCTGGAGCCTTTGTGAATTCAGACTCCAGTAATACTTATTCTTTAGTATGGAATTTTTATTCTCGACAATTGTAATGTTAAGGGTAATAGCATTATGTTCTACAATCACAGTGAGAGCTTCAAATTAATGAGCATTTGCTTAACACCCACAGGGTACCAGGTGCTGCTGCTACAATTGGGGACAGGTATTGCAGAAGTGCATGGAGATAGAAATGATTTGATTTTTACATTTTGTAAAGCACATTTGCTTTTTACAAGTACTTAGCACATTTGCATAATCTTCTAGTTGAATGAATAAACTGCCACCTTATTGCCTGCAGTATATGGGGAGGATATAACTGCTGTTATTGTTATAATTGACCTGTGCTGAAGGCTGACTCTAGGGGTACCACGTGGGGATAGCAAAGGGAGTGATTGAGAGCAACAACACACAACTATTTGACGTGTGCACCTTGACTCCACACTTGCTATTCAAAAGCTCTATTCAAAAGCAGCTGGATTCTTGATTCTTTGAGTTCTAATTTCTTTATGGGATGGTAACAATGGTCCTGTTTCACAGTATTATTACAAAGACCACAATGTAGCATTTGTAATGTAACTGGAGTAGTACTTGACACAATATAATAAGTTTTATATTTATACATCATTTAATTTGTATATTAATTTATAATGATTTAATTTCAATCTATTTATGTATGTGTATATATGTATGTATGAATATATACTCATTTCATTTGTGAAGAATTTTAAGTACAAAAGCCGTAGGAGTAGGATATGTTTCAAACTCAGGTTAGTCTTGAGCCATGTACATTTTCCTTCTGTACAGCTGTACCTCTAAAATGAGTGTAGTGTTCTGACTGCAGAGGGCCTGGCAATGCTGCTGAGGACGTGGAAGACCTGTCTTCCTTCACTGTATATTGTAATCAGGCAGATCTCCTCCATTAAGTGACTACTACAGTCAGGCTTGGGGATGGGGGAGGGAATCTGGGGACATTGCTGGTGGGAAATGTACACTGGTGGAGGGATGAGTGCTGCGACATTGTATGACTGAAACTCAATCATGAACAGCTTTGTAAATGTCTATTTCACGGTGTTATAATAAAAAAACTGTCTAGAGCATAGAAACCATCCCATTCTTCCTAGGACTGAAGATCCCCAAAGAATCACTGTCACTGTCTTCCCGTTCATCATCGATTTGCTCGAGCGGGCACCAGTAACATCTCCATATGACCTGTTTCATGCAAGTAGAGCCCAAGGGCACCTGCTTGCTCCAGGAACATAAAGAGCCTCAAACCATTCCATCAGGTCATGGGAATGAGGTCTATAATTGTTACTGGTATTTGGCATATCAAATACGACACTGGTAGCTTGCCAGGCTCTGCTGTGTGGGTAATTTCCCAAAGAAATCTTTGTCTAATTGAGCAAAGACTCTGACAAAGAAATTCCTACCCTACATGTAATGTATTTCTTCAGTTACCATTCTGTCTAAAGACATAAAGGTGAACTCAGAGATTCATTCATCTCAAAGAACAATGTGTGGTCTCAATCTGTCTCTGTTGTGGACACACTGTGGCTTTGGCTTGTGGTCTGGAAGACCTAGAAACTAGACTTTGTTGCATGGGATAAGATTATTTGAATCAACATCACCACAATCAGAACAGTTATTGTGGTGAGGCTAGGAGAAATCATAAATGAAGAGGGAACTGGAGATTAAGCTGGAGAAGTAGTACAAGGTGCCCATTAGGAAGAGCCCATTAAGTTAGCTGTAGAGCAACATGGGAGGTGGAATAGGATGGGAAGATCCAGAGAGTCTGTGCAGACTTCTGGGAAGTACTACATCAGGTGTCTTTTCATTGGAATATCCAATAAAAAGGGTTGGGACAGATAAGGTTGCCTCAGTTTATTAAAGGAATTTCTAGAATTATAGTTAAGTATAGAGAAGTATAACACCAAACATTAGCCAAGTGGCACAAATGCTGACTTTGACCGAGTATTTGGAAAAATATAGGGTCTACAGCTGAATCTCAACAAAACTATGTTCATGAAAAATGAACTAGTTCCAGAGGCCCCATTCACTCTCAATGGAACAGACATCTCTGAATGCAGCAGTTATGTGTACCTACATCAAGAAGTCAACATGATGAATGACCTAAAACCTGAGCTGCCCAGGAGGAAGAGAGTGGCATGGAATGCCTTCAAAAGCACAAAAAAAAGACAAAGAACCTCTGGCTCCGGGCACATCTTTTCAACTCCACCATTCTCCCTGCATTAACATCGCCTCAGAGACCTGGGTCCTACAAAAGCAGGATGAGAATGCTATTCGGGTCTCCCAAAGAGGAATCGAAAGAGCTATGCTTGGAATATCATGCCTCACTCAAGTCAAAGAAGGAATCGGAAGCTCTGACCTCTGTAGCTGTTCTAGAGTAGGGAAGCTGTCTCCTTTGCCAAGGCATCGAAAATCAGATGGACTGGACATGTAATGCAATTTGGAGACAACCGCTGGACTAGAGCCTTTACCGACTGGATCCCACGGGGTGTCAAAAGATCACGTGGCCGCCCACCTACAATATGGTCAGACTTCTTTTTTTTTTATATATCAACAATATGTTTTATTTTTTTTTTTTTTTAATTTTTTTATTTTTACAATTACAAAGATATACAATTAAAAAGTTCATATTTGGGTTTTGGTCATACAGTGTAGCAGCACCCATCCCACCACCAGTGCCCATCTCCCACCACCAACGCCCCCGGTTCCCCCCCCCTCCCCCAGCCCTCCTCCATGGCAGGTTCTTTATTTCTTTCCATTTCCTCTCTCTTTCTCTTTTCCTTCCTCTCCAGACTATGGATTACAGAACATACATTAAAGGGTTGTCATGTGTATCCTTTTGCCTCTATTTAATGCTCAGTTCTAGGTTGGCATTAGTACCCTCACAATTGTTAGCACACTGTTCCATTTTCTGTCTTACCTAGCCTCTGACTCCCACACGTTTGTGATAATTTCCACCTTTGACAGGACCTCCTGATGTATGTTTCACTTGACCTTGGATATTGGTATCATAATATGTACCTATATATTTATGTTATGCAGATAAATGCAGTCATTCTGTAACTGTCTCTCTCCTTCTGGCTAATTTTGCTCAACATAATCTTCTCCATGTCCATCCATTTGTAGGCAAATTTTATAACTTCATTTTTCCTAACAGCTGCATAGTATTCCATTGTGTAGATGTACCAAAGCTTTTTTATCCAGTCATCTATTTTCGGGCACTCGGGTTGCTTCCAGATTCTGGCTATTGTGAATAATGCTGCTATGAACATAAAAAGTAGGGATGGTGTTTCCGCTGGGCGTATTTTTGGCTTCCCAGAGTAGATTCCCAGGAGTGGTATGGCTGGGTCAAATGGGAGTTCAATTTCTAGTCTTTGGAGGAATGTCCATATTGTTTTCCAGAAAGGCTGTACCAGCCGGCATTCCCACCAACAATGGATGAGTGTCCCCTTTTCCCCACACCCACGCCAGCACTTGTTGTTCTTGTTCTTTTGAATATGTGCCAGTCTCTGTGGTGTAAAGTGGTATCTCATTGTTGTTTTGATTTGCATCTCTCTGATGATTAGTGATGATGAGCATTTTTTCATATGTTTTTTGGCCATTCGAATTTCTTCCTTGCTGAAGTTTCTGTTCATTTCTTCTCCCCATTTTTTGATGGGGTTGTTTGTTTTCTTCTTGTAAAGTTCTACCAGTGCCTGATATATCCTGGATATTAACCCCTTATCAGATGGGTATTGGGTGAATATTCTTTCCCATTCTGTGGACTGCTTTTTGTATCTTAGTCACTGTTTCTTTTGAGGTGCAGAAGCTTTTTAGTTTCCATGTAGTCCCATATATTTATCTTTTCTTCTAGTTGCTTTGTTAGAGATGTTTCATCTTTGAAGATGCCTTTTAGCTTCAATGTCATGGAGGGTTTTTCCTATATTTTCTTCAATGTACTTTATGGATTCAAGTCTGATATTGAGATCTTTAATCCACTTTGATCTGATTTTTGTGCATGGTGTTAGACACAGGTCCAAATTCATTTTTTTACATGTCGCTGCCCAGTTTTCCCAACACCACTTATTGAAGAGGCTTTCCTTACTCCATTTTAGACTCGTTGCACCTTTATCAAAGATTAAATGATCATGTGTTTGAGGTTGGGTGTCAGGATACTCAATTCTATTCCATAGGTCCACGGGTCTGTTTTTATTCCAATACCATGCTGTTTTAATTACTACTGCCTTGTAGTACAGTTTGAAGTTGGGTAAGGTGATGCCTCCCATCTTCTTTTTTCCCGAGGATTGCTTTAGCTATCCTTGGGGGTTTATCGCTCCATACAAATTTCAGGATTGTTTGGTCAATTTCTTTGAAGAATGTCATGGGTATCCTCATAGGGACTGCATTGAATCTGTATAGAGCTCTAGGGAGTATTACCATTTTGACAATGTTGATTCTCCCCATCCATGAGCAGGGAATATGTTTCCATTTCCTTGTGTCCTCTTTTTATCTCTTGGAGCAGTGTCTTGTAGTTTTCTTTGTACAGGTCCTTTACACACTTGGGTAAGTTGATTCCTAGGTATTTGATTTTCTGTGGCACAATTGTGAATGGAATTGTTTCCTTAATATCCCTTTTCTTCTCTTTCGTTATTTGTATATAGGAAAGCCACCAACTTTTGCGTGTTGATTTTGTATCCTGCCACTCTACTATATGCGTCTATTGTTTCTAGGAGTTTTTTGGTAGAGAGTTTAGGGTTCTCTAGGTATAATATCATGTCATCTGCAAATAATGATAGCTTGACTTCTTCCTTGCCTATCTGGATGCCCTTGATGTCCTTTTTCTTCTCTGATTGCTATGGCAAGTACTTCCCAGTACTATATTGAATAAAAGAGGTGAGAGTGGGCAACCTTGTCTTGTCCCTGATCTCAGGGGGAAGGCTTTCAACTTTTCCCCATTGAGAATGATGCTCGCTGTGGGCTTTTGGTAGATGGCTGTAACTATCTTGAGGAAAGTCCCTTCAATTCCCATTTTCTGGAGGGTTTTAATCATGAACGGGTGCTGGATCTTGTCAAATGCTTTCTCTGCGCTCTATTGATAGGATCATATGGTTTTTATTTTTTTCTCTTATTGATATGATGTATTATGTTGATTGACTTGCGAATGTTGAACCATCCTTGCATACCCGGGATGAATCCTACTTGGTCGTGATGTATAATCTTCTTGATGAGTCTTTGGATTCTGTTTGCTAAGTATTTTGTTGAAGATCTTAGCATCCGTGTTCATCAGGGATATTGGTCTGTAGTTTTCTTTCTTTGTGTTGTCTCTCCCTGCTTTGGGTATCAGGGTGATATGTGCCTCGTAGAAGCTGTTTGGGAGTGTTTCTGTTTCTTCTATTTCCTGGAAGAGCTTGAACAGGACAGGCAGTAGGTCCCTCCTTAAAGGTTTGGTAGAGTTCACTAGGGAATCCGTCTGGACCTGGGCTTTTGTGTTTGGGAAGTCTTTTAATTACTGTTTCTATTTCCTCAATGGTGATAGGCTTATTCAGGTATTGGAGGTCTTCTTGTTTCAGCCGTGGAGGTTATAGGACTTCAGGAATTGATCCATTTCTTCTAGATTCTCATGTTTCACGGCATACAGGCTCTCAAAGTAATCTCTGATGATCTTTTGGATTTCTGTGGTTTCTGTTGTGATGTCACCCTTTTTATTTCTGATTCTGTTTATTTGGGCTCTCTCTTTCCCTGTCCTCACAAGTCTTGCCAATGGTTTGTCAATCTTGTTTATTTTTTCAAAAAACCAGCTCTTGGGTTTCATTAATCTTTTGGATTGTTTTTTTTTGGTTTCCAACTCATTGATTTCCTCTCTAAGTTTTATTATTTCCTTTTTTTCTGCCTGGGTTGGGCTCCTTTTGTTGGTCTTTCTCTAATGTCTTCAGCTGTGTAGTCAGGTTATTTATGTGGGCCCTTTTCTTGTTTCCTGATGAATGCTTGCAGAGCTATAAATTTCCCTCTTAACACGGCTTTTGCCGTGTCCCACAAGTTCTTATAGTTGGTGTCTTCATTTTCATTTGTTTCCAGAAATCTTTGGATTTCCTGTTTGATTTCTTCTATGACCCATTTGTTGTTCAGGAGTGAGCTGTTCAGTTTCCAGGTGTTTGGTTTGACTCCCTGTTTCTGTGTACGGTTAACTTCCCATTTTCAGTGCATCATGGTCTGAAAAGATAGCCTGACACAATCTCTATCTTTTTAATTTTATTGAGGTATGCTTTGTGGCTCAGCATGTGGTCTATCTTGGAGAATGTCTCCATGTGCACTAGAGAAAAATGTGTATTCAGCTTTTTTGGCATGAAAAGCCCTGTATATATCTACTAGCTCTCTTTCTTCCATTTCTTCCTTCAGGGCCAATATTTCCTTGGTGAGTTTCAGTCTTGTTGATCTATCCATCGTTGATAGAGCAGTGTTGAAGTCTCCAACTATTATTGTGCTACTGTTAATGTCTTCTTTGAGGTCCCTTAGCAGTTGTTTTATGTATTTTGCTGGCCCCTCGTTGGGTGCATATATGTTTAGTAGTGTAATTTCTTCCTGGTGTACATACCCCTTAAGTAATAAGAAATGGCCTTCGTTGTCCCTTCTAACCTTTTTCAGCCTGAAGTCTATATTATCTGATACTAATATGGCCACACCAGCCTTTTTGGAGGAATTGTTTGCATGGAGAATGGTCTTCCAACCTTTGACTTTGAGTCTGTGTTTGTTCTGATTATTCAGATGTGTTTCTTGTAGACAGCAGAATGTTGGGTTCAATTTTTTTAATCCATTTTGTTACTCTGTGTCTCTTAATTGGTGCATTTAGACCATTGACATTGAGAGAGATTATTGTCATCGGATTTTGTGCCATCTTTCTGTTTGAGCTTGTTGTGCTTATGGGTTTGGTCGTATTACAGTAGACCCTTTCAGTCCTTCTTTTTAAGGTTGGTTTTGAGTCCATGAAGTTCCTGAGTTGTTGCTTATCCATGAAGTTGTGTATCTTTCCTTCATATCTGAATGTGAGTCTGGCCGGGTAAAGAATTCTTGGTGAGGCCTGCAGTTCATTCAGCCTTTTCCACAATATCCCACCATTGTTTTCTTGCTCGGAGTGTTTCATCAGAGAAGTCTGCTGTAAATCTTAGAGATGTTCCTTTGTATGTGATTTCCTTCTTTGATCTTGCTGCTTTCAGTATTCTATCTCTATCTATAGTTTTTGTCATTTTAATTAAGATGTGTCTTGGAGTATTCTTGTTGGGGTTTCTTTTAGCAGGTATCCTACGGGCCTCCTGGATCTTGAGGCAAGTGTTTTTTAGTTCCGGGAACTTCTCAGCAATGATGGCTTTGACAGCTTCTTCTTCATCAGGGTTTTCTTCTTGCCCTTCTGGGACCCCAATGATCCGTATGTTGTTTCTTCTGGCTTCATCCCGATTATCTCTTGTTGTCTGTTCGGTAATTGTGAGTCTTTTTTCTATCTTCTGGTGTTGTGTAGAGAATCTTTGGAACGCGCCTTCGAGATCACTAATTCTTTCTTCAGTAGCTATTATTCTGCTATGCTGGCTTTCCACTGTGTTTTTCATTTCATTTACCCTCATTTTTAATATATGTCATTTCCATTTGCATTTTTCTCACTTCTTCTATCATGTCCTCTTGTATTTTATTGAGTTTGCATTCCATTGCTTCTTTGAATTCCTTATGACTCCTTAACATTTCTTTCCGAAATTCCTTATCAGAGAGGTTGTATAACCCATTGGTATTGCTTGGCTCCATCTGGACTAGTGACTTCACTCACAGAGCTGGATGGAACTTTGCGCTGCCTTACCATTTTGACTATTGTAGGTTGCAAATGTGGGGTCTTGGATGACAGGATAGTACAGTTAGTAGGTGTCTGGTCTGTTTGCGGAGTTTGGGGTGGGTAGCAAGGATGTAGGAACCAAGGTTCAGTGGTACCTCATGCAAGATAGGTAGTAAGAGGTTCGCGAACCGCTTAGCATCCAGCGGGTTTTGAGTTTTGGGATGATTCCGGAAGCGCAGGGCCCAAGGTTCCCGGGGAAACCAAGGCAGTTAGCCTTGGTCCCGTTGATGGAGTTTCCGCTCTTCCCTGGGGCAGTTTGGGTCCGCGGAGACGCAGGGTTCACGCACACACCTGGCGGGGAGGGGAGATTTTCAGCCGGGAGCGCAGCGCCCAAGTTCGCACGTGGAAACCAAGGCAGTTAGCCTTGGTTCCCGCTGATGGAGTTTCCGCTCTTCCTGGGGCAG
>JAJIBD010020864.1:0-192761 GCA_021461705.1 Cryptotis parvus
TTGCAAATAATGTTCTTGTGGTTGTGATTTCTCTCAGCATAAGCATGTTGTTCAGTTTGTCATCCTTTATGCAAATAAAATATCCCAGCTAAATAAGCTATTGTGATAATGTAAAACCAAGTGCATATAGCCACTGAAACGTTCTTATACATACATATTTTTATATAAAAATGGCCAAAATAGGTAAAAAATCAAATAACAGGGCTGCATGTAGGTTTTTTAAATTAAAATATGCTTGAGAGGAATAAAGTGTGGCTAGCTAAAAATATCTTTGATTGGTAGAATTATAAATTATCATTATCTTCTTTATTACTCTCTAGTATTCTGAATTTTTAAGGGAAAGTTTACAATTTTTATTTTATTATTATTTTTTTATTTTTTGCATTACACCCAGCAATACTCAAGAGCCAGGATTACTCTAGCTCAGTAATTACGCCTGACAATGCTCAGGGGACCATATGGGATGCCGGGGATCGAACCTAGGTGGGCCTCATGCAAGGCAAATGCCTACCTGCTCTGCTATTGCTCCAGCCCCTTTAAGGGAAAGTTTATACTAATGATGAAGTCTTGGAGGTGGGGGAACATTTGGGAAAAAGAAAATCTCATTAGTCTCTAACTTCTTATGTTATTTAGAAGATGTACAAGATGTCCTG
Organism: Cryptotis parvus; assembly: GCA_021461705.1. NCBI lineage: Eukaryota > Metazoa > Chordata > Mammalia > Eulipotyphla > Soricidae > Cryptotis > Cryptotis parvus. The sequence continues at coordinate 654 of JAJIBD010020864.1, forward strand.
CTGCAGATGACCTGGAACAGGGACTAATGAGCTTGCCTTGTATGTAACCCACCCTAGTTTGAATCCCTGGTTCAAACATGATCTGAGGGGCCGGGCGATAGCCCAGCGGGTAGGGCGTTTGCCTTGCACGCGGCCGCCTCATGCCGGCCAGGGTTCGATCCCGGCATCCCATATGGTCCCCCCAGCACCGCCAGGAGTAATTCCTGAGTGCAGAGCCAGGAGTAACCCCTGAGCATTGCCGGGTATGACCCAAAAAGCAAAAAAAAAAAAACAAAACAAAACAAAAAAAAAAACATGATCTGAGCACAACATGGATTTCTTCTGAGCACAGAGCCAATAATAGTCCTGAGCATCCCTGGGTGTGACCCAAATAAATAGACATATACTCCCTCCAAAATAATGAACAATCATGAAGCAGCAAACTTTCTTTGAAAAATGACCAAAAAATTAATATTTTAATTTATAGTGACTCCAAACCAGTGCTTAGGGGCCCTAGGGGCTATGACTGGGATTCCTATCCCAACTATGTAGATTTGATGGATTGTTGAGTGCTCTGATTTCAGAGTGCTGGGGCCACCCAGGACGCTGGGGATTCAGAGGGCGATGCAGGGTGGGAGACTGACTGAACTAAAGGCTTTATACACACTTGAAGTAGTTCCCCAGTACTGGGACTGTTAGTTAATTTTGTTAATTTTGTAGACTTTGGGGCCATGCTTTGATTTTATAACCATTCAACTTGGTGAACTTTCATCTCACAAAGTTGTATGTACAGTAAATGTTTCCTTCTTTCATTTCATAGCATAAGCGGGAGAGTCAGGTAGAATTAAGTCTCTTAAATAAGATTTAAAGGCATACTAAGCCTGAAACCAACATTTGACCACAGTAAAAGCCACTTAATTAACGGTAGAATTTATAGGACAGGCTATGATGTAGGTAAGGAAAGAAAAAATGGCCCAGAGAAAGGATGACCTTTGATTTTCCTGTCACTATGCAGGCTGGAATGGCTCTAGCAGGCTTTAACAATGCTCTTGCTCTTCAATCTAAGATAAACATCAGATTGCTGATAAGGTTCCTATTTGCTGTGCCATAGGGCGAAAGATCAGTAGACCGACCTATAGGCATTAAACACTCCCAGAGCAGGACTGATGATGGTCCTCCACTGGGATTTGATTCCTGGCACCACAATTGGTGCCCCAAGCCCACTAGGGGTGATCCCTGAGCACAAAGCCAGAAGTAAGCCCTGAGCTCAGCAGAGTGTGGCCGAAAAAGCAAAACAAACTAACTAAAACCCTCCAAAATCAGAAAGTCTAAGTTCCCAGGAGACCAAATCCCTGGTAGAAATATTCAGGAAAAGGAGGTGGAACTATATGGCAAGGCAGCGATCTCGTCATAAGGAATTCTTAGTGGCTTCAGACAACAAAAGTCTCCACAACCTTCCAAATGTGTCATCCTGTCTTGGAGCCTCAGAACATCTGGCAGCTTGGGTGAGAGGATAGAGGTGGACGTGAACTTCTCGTCATTAGGGGATGACGCTGGTGGAGGAGATCTGACAAAGAGCCAGGGAAGAGTTTCCAGAGGAGGAAATGCTTGAGTGAGGTAAGATGGCCTTCCCTGGCAAGGAGAGAGAGGAACAAAAGGCTAATTTATGTGGCAAGACCAGCCCTAGCAACATTCAGAGACTTAGAGCATGCCAGATTTGTAGGAAGAACAAATGTTTTTTGTGTATCTGGAATGTGGGATCAGTTCAGGAGCTGCAAACTGACCAGCACAGTTGTGAAAGGTCTCTGGCCAGGAGTTTGAGTTGAATCCAGGTGGCAGTAAAATGCAGATGTCAACATTTGGCAGTGGTTTGGAACAGAAACGTTGTACTACTGAGCAGGGATTGGATGCACTGCAGCCTTCATGGGAATCTGAGAAGATTGTGGAAAATCCTGTCTGGCAGGAGAATTTTGAATTTTTTTAATGTATCATTAGGGCCAGAAAGATAGAACAAGGGATAAGTCTCCTGCCTAGCACTCAGAAAACCCTGGTATGAACCCCAACACTGCATAGGGTTATCTGAGCACTGCCAGGAGTGATTCCTGAGCTGAGCTGAGAGCCAGGTGTAAACCCTGAGTATAGCCATGTGTGGTCCCCAAACTAGGTAGGTAGGTAGTTAGGTAGGTAGGTAGGTAGGTAGGTAGGTAGGTAGGTAGGTAGGTAGGTAGGTTGTATTTGCCTTCTATTTGCTTCTAGTGTGTGAACCAGGCTCCACAAAGTAGATCCCAGGTAGATTCCTGGTGGTGCTCGAGGGACTATACCAGGTATTGTGTTTTTTCTCTTTAGGCTGAGAGACTCAGAAAATGCATACTGGAGTTAATTAGCCTGAGCTCACATCCAAGCTCTGCTCCCTACTCTCTGTAGAATACTAGGCAAATTACTCGGCTGTGATCACTCACAATCTTACCTACAATCTAGCTTTACAGAAGAAAGGCCAGCACACACATTTTTATATTCCTCGTTTCTGGCCAAGGAAAAATTTTAATATGATGAGCTACCCTTTCTAACAACTGAAGGATGCTTTTAATTCCAGTCTATAAAACTGATTCAGTTTGCCAAAGCTGCCTGTCTTAATGAATGACTTACTATGACCTCCAGTTTTATTAGGTCTATATTTCGAGCATATTGGTTTATATATTAATGACTGACATGTGAATGAGCTGACAGTTTTAAAATGTTATAACTTGTTTTCTTATGAGAATTCACTTTTGTCTTGAACTTAGACTAAAATGATTATTAATTCAATAAATTAGGACTCCAGTGTTCTCCTGGTCACCCGAGCTGGTCCAGGACCATCTAATTGATTGAATGGAAGACTGGTTTTCACTCCTTGATGAACCAACACTGTGCTTAAGTTTCTTTGGTTCATCTCATGCCTAGCAAGGAAGATAGCTGTATTCTGAGTAACACTTTCCAAGCAGAAAAATACCCGCTAAGGATCTGCTGGTTTCCAGTATTAGCAATTTTCAAAGCTAGCTTAGCAATACTACACAGCATTTTCCTGATACCATGAAGATGTGGAGATACATACAAAATATAAATATATTATATAAATATATAATGTTGCGTATTTGTGTGCATGTGCATATGTTTATGTACTTTTCCCCCAATCAGAACTTTTATAACTTTTGATAAAATTACGAGCATTTTGGCATGAGACAGGATTTTTTTTAATTTTTTATTTTTACAATTACAAAGATATACAATTAAAAAGTTCATATTTGGGTTTTGGTCATACAGTGTTCCAGCACTCATCCCGCCACCGGTGCCCATCTCCCACCACCAACATCCCCGGTTCCCTCCCCCCTCCCCCAGCCCTGCTCCATGGCAGGTTATTTATTTCTTTCCTTTTCTCTCTCTTTCTCTTTTCCTTCCCTCCAGACTTTGGATTACAGAACATACATTAAAGGGTTGTCATGTGTATCTTTTTGCCTCTATTTAATGCTTAGTTCTAGGTTGGCATTAGTACCCTAGACAATTGTTAGCACACTGTTCCATTTTCTGTCTTACCTAGCCTCCTGACTCCCACGCGTTTGTGATAATTTCCACCTTTGACAAGACCTCCTGATATATGTTTCACATGACCTTGGATATTGGTATCTTAATATGTACATATATATTTATGTTATGCAGATAAATGCAGTCATTCTGTGTCTGTTCTCTCTCCTTCTGGCTAATTTCGCTCAACATAATCTTCTCCATGTCCATCCATTCATAGGCAAATTTTATAACTTCATTTTTCCTAACAGCTGCATAGTATTCCATTGTGTAGATGTACCAAAGCTTCTTTATCCAGTCATCGATTTTCGGGCACTCTGGTTGCTTCCAGATTCTGGCTATTGTGAATAATGCTGCTATGAACATAAAAGTAGGGATGGTGTTTCCGCTGCATATTTTTGGTTTCCCAGAGTAGATTCCCAGGAGTGGTATGGCTGGGTCAAATGGGAGTTCAATTTCTAGTCTTTGGAGGAATGTCCATATTGTTTTCCAGAAAGGCTGTACCAGCCGGCATTCCCACCAACAATGAATGAGTGTCCCCTTTTCCCCACATCCACGCCAGCACTTGTTGTTTGAGACAGGATTTTAATAATACAATTAAGGTACTACTCACAATAATTATCTGGATAGTTTATTGTTCAATTCCCCCAAAAGAGAGTACCACATGTGCCATATAATTTTATACAGAAAAAACCTGGTTGAGACGTGTTATTAGAATTCTATTTTCCTGTCTTCTCTTTGTAAATGTATATCTTTTCAAAAGGTGAGCTTTGAAACTAATGTCTGAAATTGAAAGGATAATTTACAGAGCTTCAATATTCCATTTGAAGTTAGCCTAAGTGAGCTAGGTTTATAGTAAGCCAAATGTGTGGGGTTTAAACCGCTAAGTCCTATTCCCAAAAAACCTAACATAATGCAAAACTGATTTTCCCACACAGTTGTCAGAGGAAGGCTGACATTTGTTTCCCTAGTTAGACTAATGCCACCAAGTGGCAATACCAAAACTCAGTCCACAAAGCCACTCCATCAGACCACTGCAAAAACAGGATTCTTGACATTTTTTGGAGCTTGGCTTGTGATGGCAAGGGAATGAACATTTGTATTGCTTTAAATGTTTCATATAGGAGATATTAAATGCATGTTTTTTGTGCTGTGATTTCCAAATTATGAAACATAAATTATTTTGAGCCTCTGAAACAGTGCCCAGGAGACTGCGGGGGTGTTGAGGGTGGCTGCAGTGGAAGCCGTGCAGTGGAGTCATGGCTGGCTGCTGTGAAACACATGCCTTAGTTCTCTACTATTCTAAGGTGTCAGTGTCTTGGATTTTGTTTCTATGGTGCTGAGGAAACCATATAGGGTGTTTCGTTTTTATATAAAGGCTGAGAGATTAGGAGAATACGTACTGGAGTCCATTTGCCTGAGTTCAGATCCAAGTTCTGCTACCTACTCTCATTGTAATACTTGGCAAATTGTTTGCGATCAGCACTCAGTTATCTCACCTGCAAAATGGAAAGAATATACATTCTAATGGATTGTTAATAAGGTTTAAGTGACTTACAGCTTATGAAACAAAACAGTTTTGCGTACAAAATAGATCATCTAAAAGGTTTGAAATTGCTTTGTGATAGGGCTATTAGGTCTGGAGATTTGACCAAGGCTTCTGATTGAACTTACTAAATCTCTTTTAGGATATATATAACTTAAAACAGTTCATATGTGATCAAGCTTTTTGTACAATTAAAAAAAGCTGGTCACAGACCCAGAGAGATAGTTGAATGGGCTGGAGCACAGACTTTGCATGCAGCAGGGCCAGGTTCAATCCCAGGCACTGCAAAATTGACCACAGCACTACCAGAAATGACTCTGAGCTTCAAGCCAAGAGAGCACAGTGTGTGGCCCATAAACAACAGCAAAATCTTAAATAAATCAAATTCCCGTCTTCAAAACAAATAAAATCATGTTTAATTATAAAAGAATAAAACAATCCCTAAAAACACTAGTTCCATACCATGTGATGATTGCTTTTAAACAAATAAAATAATGTCTTCATGTCAGATGATGTCGTTTAAATGGACTCATTATTAATGACTGGGCTAGCATATCTTAGCTACATCTGTGGAATCCACTGTAGTTCCTCACAAATTTTACTGTACACGTGAACAAGCAACATGGTGCTTGTTCAAATGCAGGCTCTGGTCCTGCTGGGCTAGGTGATTTCTGAGATTTCTTACAAGCTTCCAAGTGGCCTACAGATCACAGCTTGAATAGCAATACTCAACATCACTAAAATTCACTTCCATTTCCACTTTATTATCTTCCCTTATCACTTAAGAGAATATGGAAAGTTAGTTATAAGTCAGGGAAAATCCATAAGAAAATTCCTAGTATAGTATTCTCTTTCTTAAGCCAACAGAACTTTAGCCTTTGGGATGACAGTGGCTGCAAATGTGAGGGAAATAAATGCCTTAACTGAGCCATAGGACACATGTAAGAACAAGTCTGAGTACAGGCTTTGAGTTCTTCCTTGTCAGAATTTTCAGAGGAGTGAAAATAGTGTCATTCAGAGAGAGAAAGAGAGGAAACTGGGGTACCTGCTACTAAGGCAGCCTGGGGGTGGGGTACATTGGTGGTGGAAATGGGACACTGGTGGAGGGATGGGTGCTGGTATACTGTATTACCAAGAACCAATTATGAACACCTTTGTAATTGTATGTTTCACGGTGGTATAATAAAACATTTTTAAAAAAAGAATATAGTGTCATTTACATTTTGATAGAGATGCCTCATAGGTGAATGGTAGACAGGGCAATGCAAAACCCACCACCACCACCACCCTGCCCTGAAATGTAACATAGAGGGAAGTGTGACCCTGAGGCCTCATGGTATAAGAGAACCTCATGAGCTAGAGACCTAAGTGCTTGGGACTCATTCAAACAGAAGATAAGGACTCCATTATTTAGGAAGCAATGTTGAAATTATTATCGCTTTCAAAAGTCTTCAGAAATTTAAGTTTATCTGAAATTAATTAGTTGTGGCCCAAGTGACCCACATGCAAATTTTATTGTCAGAGTCAGAGATTCAAAATATACGGACCAAGGTATGCATCATGGAAAATACCTAAAGCTGCAGAGCTTCGTTGTAGGATTTTCATACAATCTACTTACACTAAACAGTTCAAATATTTTCCAGAGGCTACAAACAGATCCTTAATAGTATCATTGCATTTTTTGTTCTTACCAAATAAAAAAAAAATAGCCACTGCCTTTCATATTAAATAAAATAAAAAATTAGTAAGAAAAATGCAAATGAGGGGGAAAATTAAAAATATTTATGACAATAGGTTGCAAACAGTTAACTCTGATGCATTTTATTTTCTTTGAGGTTAACTACTTTTCACATTTAGCAAGTGTCTATGACTTTTGTAATGTGGAGGAAAAGAAAACAACACTGTTTATTCTTTCTAAAAAGACATCATCTGTGTCTGAGTGATAGCACAGCATGTAGAGCATTTGCCTTGCCTGGGTTTGATCCTCAGTAACCCATATGGTCCCCAGAGCACCACAGGAGTAATTCCTGAATGGAGAGTCAGGAGTAACCCCTGAGTATTGCTGGGTGTGACCCAAAAAACAAAATAAGAATTAATAAACAAAAAGGTAGTCAACTCCTCAAGGAAAATAAAGTACCTAAAGAATTTACTTTAGCAACTGAAACCTATGAGTACAGCTAATGACTTTTTTGCCACTAAATATCTGAAAATAAAATTCTGTTTTTAAAAAAGAAAAACATACATTTTAGAGGAGAGAAATAACTCAAAAGGTTGAGCACATACTTTACATGTAGGAACCCCAAGTTTGAACCTGGCACCCCCAACCCTCCAAGCACAGCAGGGAGCCAAGAGAAGCCCCTAAGCACCTCAGAATGTGGCTGCTTAACAATCAAAGCAGGAACAATTCCAAAAGCAGCATGTTTGTGTGCTGGGAATTTTTCCCTTCCGTGATTAAGTCCATGGGTTCTTTGTATCTTAGCTTGATCAGTCAGGAAGAAATATCTAAAAAATCAGAAACTATCAGTGTGCCTTCATTGTGCTCTGGGGCCTCCCAAAGAGAATCTTTCAACTTTTCTAAAACAGGAAGCATTTGCAAGGATCACTTGCCAGAAAACAGTATCGAATTGGAATCCTTTCACTGGGGTACAATCATGCAAACAGCCAGCAGAATTTATTTAACCTTCAGCCAACTGCTCAACCAACTTGAAATTATTGATAGTCCATCAGCAATGATCAAGATGGAGAGACCAAATGAAGAGGTGCTTTTTTTTCACCCCCTTCTATTTTACAAGAGAACCATTGAACTGGTAACAGGACTTGAAATGCCCTGTCAGCTCAGCCTGGAGTCCGAGGAGCTCAGCTGCTGGAGGGAAATAAAACTGTTCGGTTAGGGCCACCGTCCAATCAGTCACAGGGGTAATGGTGTTTGGCTTCAGTCAGGTTGTATGTCAGCAAATATACATCTCTTAGACAGCCCCTAAGAGTGCCTTAAGATCATGCTTATTGTTTTATATAGATAAGGGTTGGGCGCTGATAGATGGTGGTCATAGGCCACCGAAATAAATTTTTACCATGTTCAGTAGGTAAAGTTAATCTCAATACTGGAGAATGAGAGAGCCATTTTGATAGAATATTCATTCCATTGACAGTGATGGGACATTTTTCCTCTGCTAATGCTGGAACAGAAGGAAGCAGCTATCGTATCTCCGTCTCTACCATATAATTTGAGTGCAGAAAAGGGATCTCAGGGACTACCTGGAAGATTGACTACGGTTGAACTGGAAAGGCTGGGTTTGGTTGAAGGAACTCTCTGGAAAGCTGAATAAACCTTCTCTGGTCTGAGTGACATGGGAATCAAATGCAGAATTAGAAAACCACTAGCTGTTACACCAAATTTCTTATGCCCTGTCCTTGGGCCAAGAAAGGGTAGAAAGCAGCACTTGGGGTTGCTAAACCCTGCATCAAAAAGAGATTACGGGGCCGGAGGGATAGTTCAGCGGGTAGGGCATTTGCCTTGCACGCAGCCCGCCCATGCTGGCCCGGGTTCAATCCCGGCCTCCCATATGGTCCCCGAGCACCGCCAGGAGTAATTCCTGAGTGCAGAGCCAGGAGAAACCCCTGAGCATCGCAAGGTGTGACCCAAAAAAAAAGAGAGAGAGAGAGAGAGAGAGAGAGAGAGAGAGAGAGAGGACCCAGAATGGCATCCCCCTCCAAGTTTAGGATGATCAGCAATCAGCCTCCATTTCCCTCTGCTGCCTGGGGCTCAGACTCAGGAGTCAGTGTTTCAGGCACTTGTGTTAAAGGTGAATTTGGCTTCTCGTTAAGGTTCTAAGATCTAGAAAGCAGACTTCAAAGATTCGAAGAGATGGAGTGAGTCCTCCAAAACTTAGCTGAAGGGTACCAAGACAGCAGCCTGGAAAAACAGGCTGGGACAGAATCCCCTCTAAACAGCCTGTCTGTCAGTGAGCTATTTCTCTTGCAGATGATAAATGAGGTTCAGCAGAAACAGAACACAGGCTCTTCTTGAGGGAAAATAAAGAGGTTTTTCAAATAAGCCTCATTTGAGGCTTATTCTCAACTTATCCTCAGGCTTTGAGTCAGCCCAACACAGGCTCACAACATCCTCACAGTGGATCTTCATTAAAATGTCTTAGAAAGTTTGAAGAAGGACGGGGAGGGGGCGGGAGGGGGGGAATGACTAGAATGTTAAAACCTCAGAATGACTGCATGCTTCCTTTACTACAGATTTACTTCCGGCATCCAACTCACTCAGTAATGCCTCTGGCCCTTGTCAGATGTGCTGGGAATCAGAGCCTAACTTTGTTATTCCGACTGCAGTGTGCTGAGATAGTCTCCTAGCGTAAACTTGCTTCAAGAAGGAAAAAGCAGAGACTGAAGAGATAGTTCTGGGGGCAAAGTACATGACTTCCGTATGGCTGACCTTGATTCATTCCCTGAAACTTCCCTGCAAGCATGAAACTACCCTATGAAGGAGATAGCGTTGAGCACCACAGGTGTGATCCAAAAAGCAAAAGGAGGAAGAGGAGGAGAAAAACAAACCAAATTACTGCTCACATCTCTGTTTCAGGGCTAGTTGGGTACCAATTATAACCAGTGAATGCATCACTCAGCACCTTACACTCACAAAGAAGTTTGAAATTGGGCAGCTGTCTGGGTATTGCCTTAAGTACATCAATTTCCTCACATATGCCAAAGTATGCAATTTTACTAAGTTCCTGTTGGCCCCTAGCCCCAGCCCTCAAATAGAACAGTGAATATATTATCCTAGAATTTACACAAAAAATACATATTTATGTTTTTTCCTCAAATTACTCTGCAAATGCAAGTCTCTCTTGATAAAAATCTGCACTAGGGGTGCAGATTTTTGCCCAGAGATATAGCTCAGAGGTAGAGTGCATACCTCAACCTGTTAGGCCCTAAATTTAATCTCTAGGACCAAAATAACAAATATGTTAATTATTTAAAGCTCTCTTGAGCAAGTGCTAATACCAACGTAGAATTTAACATTAAATACAGGCAAAAAGATACACATGACAAACTTTTTATGTATGTATTGTAATCCACAACGTGGAAGGGAAGGAAAAGAGAAAGAGAGAGAAAGAGAAGAAATAAAGAACCTGCCATAGAGGCAGGCTAGGGGCGGGAGGAGGGAATCGGGACATTGGGGGTGGGAAATGGGTACTGGTGGAGGGATGGGTGCTGGAACACTGTGCGACCAAAACCCAAATATGAACATCTATGAACATCTTTGTAACTGTGTTTCTCGCGGTGGTATAATAAAATATTTTTTAAATAAATAAAGCTCTCTTGAGCAATTATTTCCACTGTGACAGATGATGAATTAAGACTTTTGATCTCAAAAAAAAAAAGATTTTTGATCTCCTTCATTGCTCTCCTCTAAACAAAAAAGTTTCAACATGAAAGTCACATCACTATGCAGGAAAACCCTTTGGTTGACAGAGATGCAAAATCAGGAAAATACTGCAGGCAGCCATCACAAAAGTCAAATGAATTCCTCAAAATAAGAGACAAGACTATGAAGGGCAGAATCCAGAGATAGTATTGGGTAGGGAGCTTGCCTTGCATGCAGATGACCTGGTTTTGATCCCCAGCACCATATATAGACTCCCAACCCCCCATTAAGAGTGATGCCTGCATGCAGAACCAGTAGTAAGCCCTCAGAATTACTGAGTATTTAATTCACCCCCTCCCGAAAAAAAAAGTCTTTGAAGGGCAAACTTAAAAACACAGAACTGGAGAACAAAACAGACAGAATGTAGATGAGTCACCATAATAAAATTTAAGAAGTCAGAGAAAACTATCAACCAGCCCTCTTTCTTCCATTTCTAGTTCACAACATGAAAAAAACACACAAGAACATACACAAGTTCTTCACCAAAGTGATCAAAGATACTTAAAATTTTGAAACTGCAGGTTAAGATAAGAGAAACAAGTAAAAAGGATAAAGACAAATACTCCATATCTGTATAGTGTGTGAGATATAACAAAACCTAACAGAGGAACAGATAAAGCCTCTGTTTCTTTTGAAAATAAACCCATGTTCTATCAATGTATAGCTGAGGTTTCCTGCAAGGGAAGTGAAAGTAGGAAGGGGCACAATGGACTGGAGGAGAATTATGAGCAACTGTTTTTCTCAATGTGATGGGCTAATACATTTCAAAGAGGTATAAAATTGTACCCAACAGGCAAAATATTAAAATCCAGTGTCATCTCAGTGGCAATAAATAAGTAATTAAAATTTAAGTAAATAATAAAAGTTTGAAACAGAGGTACTAGGTGTGAATTATAAATGAAATTCAGTCCAGGATGAAAGGACAGCAGGTACACTCTGTCTCAGAGCGGAAAAAAATATCTAAAAAACTAAAGATAAAATACAGCAATGACTAAAATTGAAGAAAAGAGAAAAATAAGAATCAGGAAAAATATTTTTAAAAGCCTGTAAGAAATATCAAGCTCCATGCAATGGGTAACAGGAATTCTGAACGTAAAGAGAAAAGATGCAGAGACAAAGTGCAAGAAAGAAGTTGTAGTGAGAACTTCCCAAACCTAAGGAAAGAACTTAGCCATAGATAACTAGCAATAAGAGAACACCCATATATTTGAATTCAAATCAAAGACATACCATTATATTATAAAATTCAATGAAAAATAAATATTGTAGCTGCTATAGCAAAGAAAGAGTGACATCAATGATACCTCTAGGAGGCTTTCATCTTCTCAACATATGCTACAGAACAGAAGAGAGCAGAAGGGTATGCACACTATCAAAAGACAAAAAACAGCACCAGGGATTTTTTTTTTCAAATGCCATTACTTTTTAATTTTTTATTTTATTATACCACCATGAGATATACAATTACAAAGACGTTCATGTTTGGGTTTCGGTCATACAGTGTTCCGGCACCCATCCCTCCACAAGTGCCCATTTCCCACCACCATGTCCCCAATTCCCTCCCCCTCCTCTAGCATGCCTCTATGGCAGATTCTTACCTCTTTTCTCTTTCTCTTTTTCTCTCTCTTTCTCTCTTCCTTCTCTTATACACTGTGGATTACAATACATACATTTAGAGGCTATCATGTATATCTTTTTGCCTGTATTCAATGCTTAGTTCTAGACTTGTATTATCACTTTTGACAATTATTAGCACACTGTTCCCTTCTCTGTTTTACCTAACCTCAACTCCCACCCGTTTGTGGTAGATTCCACCTTTGGCAAGACCTCTTGATCCATGTTTTGCCTGACCTTGGATATTGGTTTCATATTATACATATATATATGTATAATATGAAATATATTGGCCAACAAAATATATATAGTGCAAATAAATGCAGTCATTCTATATCTGCCTTTTTCCTTCCTGCTAATTTCACTCAAAATGATCCTCTCCATGTTCATCCATTTATAGGCAAATTTCATGACTTCATTTTTCCTATGATGTACCAAAGTTTCTTTATCCAGTCATCAATTCTTGGGCACTCTGGTTGTTTCCAGATTCTGGCTATTGTGAATAGTGCTGCTATGAAAATAAAAGTGCAGATGGTGTTTCTGTTGTGAGCACCAGGAATATTTTAACCAGCAATATTGTCACCTGAATATAATGGAGAAATACATTTTTCTCCATTTGTTTGTTGTGGTTTATTGCTTGTTTGCTTGGTGTTTTGTTTAGTTTTTAGTTTTGGGGTCACACCTGGCAATGCTCAGGGCTTACTCCTGGCTCTGTACTAAGGACTCATACCTAGCAGTGCTTGAAAACATATGGGCTGCCAGGAATTGAACCCGGGTCCACCGTGTGCAAGGCAAGAGTCCTCCCTGCTGTAGTATCACTCCAAAATAATTTTTTTTCAGGCCAATATTAAAAAGTGGGAACTCTCACACCATCCCATCTCTGCCTCAGGTATTCTCCCTGGGGTATGCGGCTGTCCAAGCGGGTGCCTGGGGTCATGGCAGAGCTCCAGGCCTCAGCAGAAGGTGGAACTACAACCCCCAGAAGTTCGAGCGGAAGCGGAAGTAAACGGACATTTTGAACTCTCACACCGGCCTGTCTCTGCCTCAGGTATTCTCCCTGGGGTGTGCTGCTGGCCGGTGGGCGGCCACTCATGCGGCCGCTTATTAATACAAAAAACTAGGAAATTCAACATCAAGGGAAGGTAATACTCTCAAGAAAAAAAGAAACAGTACACTAGAGGAATCTATCCCTGAACACCGCAACACCATGGGGAAACAACACAGATCCCCAGATCGAAGAACAGATGAAGGAATCAACCCTGAATACTCAAAAAAGAATGCAGATGTGCATGATCTCTCTGACAATGAATTTAGAGAAGAAATTGGTAGGATGTTTAAGGAGCTTAACGAAAAAATGGAGCAGATGTCCAATAAAATACAGGAGAACATAAACAAAGCAGTTGAAAGGGCAGTCAATAAATTATGGGAGGAAATGAGAGCAGAAATGAGAACCATGCAAATAGAAATATCATCGCTTAAAAACTCAGTAGATTAAATAAAAAAACACAATAGGGGCTATCAACAGTACAATGATAGCAGTGGAAAGAGAATCAGTGAGACTGAAGATGAAAGCTCTCCGTAAAATGGGGATTGAAAGAACCTTCCTCAAGACAATCCAGGCCATCCACTACAAGCCCACAGCGAGCATCATTCTCAATGGGGGAAAACTGAAAGCCTTCCCCTTAAGATCAGGGACAATACAAGGCTGTCCACTCTCACCACTTCTATTCAATATAGTAATGGAAGTACTTGCCATAGCAATCAGGGAAGAAAAAAGACATTAAGGGCATCCTGATAGGAAGGGAAGAAGCCAAGTTGTAACTATTTGCAGATGACATGATATTATACCTGGAAAACCCGAAACTCTCTACCAAGAGGCTCCTAGAAATAATACATTCCTATAGCAGAGTAGCAGGGTACAAAATCAATACCCAAAATTCAATGGCTTTCCTATAGGCAAACAGCAAAAGAGAAGAAAGGGACATTAAAGAAACTATCCCATTCACAATTGTGCAGCAGAAAATCAAATACCTAGGAATCAGTTTGACAAAGAAAGTAAAGGATCTCTACAAAGAAAACTACAAAACGTTACTTCAGGAAATAAAAAGAAGACCTGAGGAAATTGAGACACATTCCCTGCTCATAGATTGGAAAGATTAACATTATCAAAATGGTAATACTCCCTAGAGTTTTATACATATTCAATTCGGTCCCTATAAAGATACCCATGATGTTCTTCAAAGAAATTGAACAAACACTCCTGAAATTTGTATGGAATAATAAACCCCCATGAATAGCTAAAGCAACCCTTGGGAAAAAGAAGATGGGAGGTATCACTTTCCCCAACCTCAAGCTCTACTACAGAGCAGTTGTAATTAAGACAGTGTGGTATTGGTATAGAGACAGACCCGTAGACCTATGGAATAGAACTGAATATCCTGAAATACACTCTCAAATATACAACCACTTAATCTTCGATAAAGGAGCAAAAAAATATTAAGTGGAGCAAAGAAAGCCTCTTCAACAAATGGTGCTGGGAAAACTGGGCAGCTACGTGTAAAAATGAACTTAGACCTCCTTCTAACGCCATGCACAAAAGTCAGGTCAAAATGGATTATAGGGGCCGGGGCGATAGCCCAGCGGGTAGGGGCGTTTGCCTTGCACGGCGCCCGGCCTGTGCTGGCCCGGGTTTGATCCCGGCATCCCCATATGGTCCCCCGAGCACCACCAGGAGTAATTCCTGAGTGCAGAGCCAGGAGTAACCCCTGAGTATCGCCGGTGTGACCCAAAAAGCAAAAAAAAAATGGATTATAGATCTCAACATCAGACATGAATCTATAAGGTACAATGAAGAAAACATAGGAGAAATGCTCTACGACATCGAAACTAAAAGTATATTTAAAGACGACACACCACTGACCAAGCAAATGGAAGCAAAGATAAACAAATGGGATTATATAAAATTGAAAAGCTTCTGCACCTCAAAAGAAACGGTGACCAAGATACAAAGACAATCCACAGAGTGGGAAAGGATATTCACCCAATACCCATCTGACAAGGGGTTAATATCCAGGATATATCAGGCACTGGTAGCCCTTCACAAGAAAAAAACAGCCAACCCCATCAAAAAATGGGGAGAAGAAATGAACAGAAGCTTCCAAAAAGAAGAAATTCAAATGGCCAAAAGGCATATGAAAAAGTGCTCTTCGTCTTTAATCATCAGGGAGATGCAAATCAAAACAGCAATGAGGTACCATCTCACACCACAGAGACTGGCACACATCCAAAACAGCAAGAACAACCGGTGCTGGTGTGGATGTGGGGAAAAAAAGGGACTCTGATCCACTGTTGGTGGGAGTGCCGACTGGTCCAGCCCTTTTGGAAAACAATATGGGCATTCCTCCGAAAACTAGATATTGAGCTCCCATTTGATCCAGCAATAGCACTCCTGGGAATATACCCGAGAGGCTGAAAAACCCATAGCAGAAACACTATCTGTACTTCTTTATTCATCTCTGAGCTATTCACTATAGTTAGAATCTGGAAACAACCTAAATGCCCTAGAACAGATGACTGGCTAAAGAAACTGTGGTTCATCTACACTACGGAATACTATGCAGCTGTCATAAAAGATGAAATTATGAAATTTACCTGCAAATGGATGGACACGGAGACTATCATGCTGAGTGAAATTAGTCAGAAGGAAAAGGACAGATATAGAATGACTGCATTCATTAATAGGATACAAATAGATACCAGTGTTTTACTAAGTGTGGGAAATGGTCATGGCAGATTAAAACTCACCATTGAATATACACAAAGAGACTTAAGTGATAAACTCTAAATATCTGCAGGGCTAGCCACAATGCGTAAAAAGAAGAGGGAGAGAGATGCGAGAGAGAGAGAGACAGAGAGAGAAAGAGAGAAAACTGGGGTACCTGCTATTGAGGCAGCCTGGGGGTGGGCGGGAGGGGGTGGGGTACATTGGTGGTGGAAATGGGGCACTGGTGGAGGGGATGGGTGCTGGAATACTGTATTACCAAGAACCAATTATGAACACCTTTGTAATTGTATGTCTCACGGTGGTATAATAAAAAAATTTTTAAAAATTAAAAAGTGAAAATAAACCAATAGTGTTCACCATGAGAAGATATTCTCCACAAGACACATGTGGGGGAAAAATCACAAAATCTTGAGGAAAGAGGTAAATATGGCAACAGAAACATAAAAAACCCAATCATAATATGAGACGACAAGATTAAAGGGGTGGAAAAAAGGGTTGTCTAGTGAGCAATCACTTGCCATCCCGTTATTCATCAATTTGGTCGAGCGGGCGCCAGAAACATTTCCATTTGATCCTATCACATGTCAGTGAGCAATACAACCAGTATAGTCAAATGATGACAAGTCAGTACCAGCACACACAGACAGTTTTATATTAAAAAATTAAAAGTATGATACAGTCATACATTTATGATGCTCAGAGGATCTATGTGGAGTCAATAGCATGCAAGGCAACTGCCTTATGCCCTGTACTGTCTCTCCAGCCTCTTAAAAAGAAATTTTATTAAAGAGGGTCACTAGAGAAAACCGTTTACAAAAGTATGATACAGTCTCATTGATGTCAAAAGAGGGGTTCGGCAGGGTGATACCATTTCACCAAAACTCTTCAGCGCCACCCTCAAGAACATCATGTGACAATTACAATGGGAAGGAATGGGAGTGAAGATAGACGGTTGGCAACTACACCACCTCCACTTCGCTGATGACATCGTTCTAATAACACTAAATATTAGCCAAGCGGCACAAATGCTGGCTGACTTTGACCGAGAATGTGGAAATATAGGTCTACAGCTGAATCTCAACAAAACTATGTTCATGAAAAATGAACTAGTTCCAGAGGCCCCATTCACTCTCAAAGGAACAAACATCTCTGAATGCAGCAGTTATGTGTACCTAGGTCGAGAAGTCAACATGATGAACGACCTAAAACCTGAGCTACGCAGGAGGAAGAGAGTGGCATGGATTGCCTTCCAAAGCATCGAAGAAATAGCAAAAAAGACAAAGAACCTCCGGCTCCGGGCACATCTCTTCGACTCCACTGTTCTTCCTGCATTAACATACGCATCAGAGACCTGGGCCCTAAGAAAGCAGGATGAGAGTGCTATTCGGGTCTTCCAAAGAGGAATCAAAAGAGCTATGCTTGGAATATCACTCCTTACTCAAGTGAGAGAAAGAATCCAGAGTTCTGACCTCCGTCGTTGTTCCAGAGTCAGGGATGCTGTTTCATTTGCCAAGGCATCGAAAATCAGATGGGCTGGACATGTAATACTATTTGGAGATGACCGCTGTACTAGAGCCATTACCAAATGGATCCCACGGGATGTCAAAAGATCATGTGGCTGCCCACCTACCAGATGGTCAGATTTCTTCATCAAGACATTGAACTAATGATTTGAGGCTCTTCGTATTCCTGAAGCAACCAGATGCCATTGGGCTACAGTGGCACATGATAGGGTCAAATGGAAATGCTACTGGTGCCCACTCAAGGAAATTGATGAACAACATGATGTCTAGTGATATAGTGATGATACAGTCTCCATGCTAGCCACCAAAATAAAATTCTGGAGCAGAAACACAGAAAGAAAAAGAAAAAAATTTTTATTTTTGAGCCCACACAGGAGTGTTGGGAATTATTCTTGGTTCTGTACTCAACTATGTCTCTTGGGGATGCTCAGAGAACCTATGTGGAGTCAATTGCATACAAGGCAACTGCCTTATGCCCTCTACTGTCTCTCCAGCCTCCTAAAAAGAAATTTTAATAAAGAGGGTCACTAGAGAAAACCGTTTACAAAAAAAGAAAATTTAAAAAACCACAGGAACATACAGGGGAATAAACCAGAAAGTTAAGACAGTTAGAAATGAAAGATACAATGACAATACAAGTCCCCTAAATAATAACCGCACTAAATTTTAGTCTGAAGCTACCTACCAACCAAAGAGTGACAGAAGAGATTGAAACAAGACAGGACTCAGGGGCCAAGAAGTTAGTCTGAAGGGCTGGAATACATGTTTTGAACATAGGAGCCCAGGTTCCAACTCCAGCACTCCTTGATTCTCTGCATATACCTAGGTGTTGTCACCCAAAATATCAAACCAAAACAAAAAAAAAATTTTTGGGTCACACCCGGCAATGATCAGGGGTTACTCCTGGCTCTGCACTCAGGAATTACTCCTGGTGGTGCTCAGGGGACCATATGGGATGCCGGGGATCGAACCCGGGTTGGCCGCATGCAAGGCAAACACCCTACCCGCTGGACTATCGCTCCAGCCCCAAAATAAAAATTTTAAATCAAGTCCTTGTATACTATGCAGATAAGAGTTTTACATCCAATATTATGACAAATATGTTCAGAGTAAAATGCTGGAGCAAATTATTCCAAGTCAATATTGCAAAGAAAGAAAAAACTGCTATTCTCATATAATAGTATGAGATAAGAAATTAAAAATGTCCCCCAAACATGTGGATACTAAACAACATGTTTCTGAAAAACTCTTGAGTTAGTGGATATAATGAATAAAAATAAATGATAAATTTAAAATTACCTGAAAACAAGGAAAACAAACATATGATCTCTATATTTCAGGAAAAACAGTACAGTATGAGGAGTCTCATGCTCTACCCACTGAGCTAAGCTGGGCCATGTCATATTTGACATGCTAAATACCAGTAACAATTATACACCTCATTCCCATGATCTTACGGAATGATTTGAGGCTCTTTATGTTCCTGGAGTGAGCAGATGCCCTTGGGCTACACTACATGTGACAAAACGAATGGAATGGAGATGTTACTGGTGCCCGCTCGAGCAAATCAATGAACAATGGGAAGACAAGTGATACAAGTGAAGTGATAGTATTCGGAATGAATTTAATTACATTGTAGATCTACATCAAACAAGAAAATCCTCCCCAAAAAAGCCTAATCTTACAGCCAAAGAAACTAGGGGCCAGATCTATAGTACAGTAGGCGGGTGCTTGCCTTGTATGCAGCCAGCCTGGGTTCAGCATTTCATATGTCCACTGAGCCCCACCAGGAGGGATCCTTGAAGACAGAGCCAGAAGAAAGCCCTGAGCTCAGAGGGGTGTGGCCCCCAAAACAAACAAAAAAATACCTTAAAAAAAACTAAAAATGAACAACAAATAATCAAAAGTCCAAAGAAAGAAATAAAGATTAAAATTAGAGTAGACCCAAGATTATAGAAACATTAATTCAAACAGACATATACACATATATGTGCAACTGAAGCCTTTGCTACAATAGTCAGGACATGAAGACAACCCAAATGTCCAACAACGGATGAAAAGATAAAAACCTTGCGCCATATATATACACAATGGAATGCTATGCAGCCATTAGAAAAGATTAAATCTTACAATTCACTGCAATTTGGATAGAACTGGATGGTATCATATGATGTCGATAAGTCAGAGGGTGAAGGACAAATTCCAGATCACTTTCTCATACATCTGAAGTATGTAGAGACGTAAAACGTGAATGAACAGCATCCAACAATGGCAAACCCTTACTGTGGATTCCAAATCTGAAATTACCAAATCAGAGGGGTGAGGTAGGATGGGAATGATGAGACTGACTAGAAATATCGGTCACTGGGTGGAGGATCTTGGACATTTTGCTGGTGGTAAGGTATTGTAATTGTATACATCAAGATAATCACAAATGAGGAGCAAGAGTCATAGTAGAGCAGGCAGGGCATTTGCCTTATAAGCACCTACCCAGGTTCCATCTCTGACACTCCATATGGTACCCAAAGACCACCAGGAGTGAGCCCTTAGCATGATTAGGTGTACTTTCTTCCAAAGAAAAAATTTTTTTCTGCAGAAATATGTTTTTATCATACCGTTAACCAGACGGTAGTAAATATATATATATATATATATATATATATATATATATATATATATAAAATAAATTATTGTAGGCCTGCTACAGTGGCAGGTTTGAAGGGCGGTTGAAAAAACGGATATAATGGCAGAGGGAAGGTGGCAATGGTGGTGGGATTGGAATTGAATGCCTGTAACAAATCATCATGAACAATTTTGTCAACCATATTGTTCAAATAAAGTGGGGGTGAGAGGGCGAAAAAGAAAGATGATGCATGTCCACATGTTTTGTCCTATCCCTGGTTCTGAGTCCACAGATATCTGTTGACTGAGTCCCTGGATGTGGGAAGGGCGCCACCTGCGCATCTACAAGTTATCCTGGTACTTTGGGCAGGTGTCCCCTGCCCCTATCTCTAACTTCGTTCAAGAGTTAGTTGTGTATGCCTGAAACTTAATGATGAATAATTTTGTAACTCTAATTCATTAGAGTGATTAAAAATTTTTTTTAATATTTTGAAAAAAAGTGGAGGCAACTTGCTCCCTGATTTCAAACTGTATTACAAAGCAACAGTGATTAAAACATTGCAGCATTGGAACACAAATAGGTGCATACATAATTTAATAAGAATAATTAGAGCAATAGATTATATCCCTCTGGAAACAATATCATTCCATATCATATTGTTGGACTTGATCCACAGTGATGTAAATGAATAAATGAATGAATGGAAAAAGTAAAAGCTCTCTCTTGCAGTAGCTAACATATGCCGAGGAAATAATGGGTCTCAAAATTACTATTTGGGGGGCTGGAGCAATAGCCCAGCGGGTAGGGCATTTGCCTTGCACGCGGCTGGCCCAAGTCGGTCTGGGTTCGATCTCCGGCATCCCATATGGTCCCCCGAGCACCGCCGGGGAGTAATTCCTGAGTGCAGAGCCAGGAGAAACAACTGAGCATTGCTGGGTATGACCCAAAAAAGCAAAAAAAAAAATTACTATTTGGTAACTATCTTATCACTTGTCTTCCTGTTGATCATCTATTTGCTCAAGCTGGCACCAGTAATATCTCCATTTGTTGGGAGTGAGGTCCATTATTGTTACTGTTTTTGGCATATTGGATACACCATGGGTAGCTTACCAGACTCTTCCATGGCTCTGGGTTCATCCCAGGGGGCCCAGTCTTTTTCTGTGTCAGACCATCAACCATCCATGGCCCATGGGGCAGAGCCCTGGGTGTACACAAACTTGTCCCCTGTCTGCCACCTGTCTACGCAGTCAGGGACTGGAGCCACACCTGCAGCATCTCGAGGGGCAGGAACTATCTTATATATAATAAATCTATATATAACTATCTTATAATAATAAATTTAATTAAGTAACAGCAGTCTATACATAGACTCAGAGTAACTCCTCCCCAAATTTATGGTGGAAAATACTGAGAGAAAGAAACTTACTCAAGTGACAAGAGTTAACACAATCAGTTTCTATTTTTTTTATTTTTTGCTTTTTTGGGTCACACCCGGCAATGCTCAGGGTCTACTCCTGGCTCTGCACTCAGGAATTACTCGGGCGGTGCTCGGGGGACCATATGAGATGCCGGGATCAAACCCAGGCCGGCACAGGCTGGCTGCGTGCAAGGCAAACGCCCTACCTGCTGGGCTATCGCTCCGGCCCCCACAATCAGTTTCTAACAAGTAAAATTGAACACTGCCTTGTAGGATACACTGAAAGTTCTCAGCATGTCTTTGTGTTATTCCTGCCAAAGATGCACAGACTGAATCTAAACACTAGGACACATCAGAGAAACCCAAATAAAGACCTAAACTATTATACTCTGATAGTCTTAACCAACAGTCCTCAAGTGTGTCCATGTCATAAAATCCAAGTGAGCAGTGGATTTTGAGAAAATGTCATAGAATGAAAGAGAAGAAACATGACAATTAAACAGTGAGTAGGGTGTTTGCCTTGCATGTGGCCAACCCAGGTTTGATTCCCAGCATCCCCGAGCACCACTAGGAATGATTTCTGAGTATAGAGCCAGGAGTAACCCCTGAGCATTACTGGGTGTGACCCAAAAAGCAGAACAAAAAAGAAAGAGCAGTGTCTATTTCTTATTTAAGTTCTGTTGAATAAATAACATTATTGATAGTTACCAAAACTATAGATAGGTTATTTGAATGGTACTTTGGGGAAGTCCTTTGTGCTATGCCTTCCCAATTTCATAAGATTTAAATAATTTCAAAATATAAAAATAGGCATATGAGACATATGTAAACATAATACCACTTTGTAATTGGTATTATACATGATAGCAAAGAACCAAAACATGTATGTTAGAATATGATACTTTCTGAGTAGCAGGCTATGTATTTTATAATCATTTACATTATTGTTTATCTGATTTTTCTGATTGTTAAAATTAGTATATACTGTCGGGAACGCCGCCGGGGTCCCCAACAGTGTCAGGACAGAAGTTCTCTTCTACCTCCGAGGACGCTGGGAGAACAGATGAAAACTCACGAGTCGGTGCAGTTCCAAAAAAGGCTTTTAATAGTACAAAAGCTCTTCCACAGCACTCCAATATAATGAACAAACTTTAGCTCTGGTCCAAACTTAGACCATACAAAAGAGCCTAAAGTCTCCCACCAAAGAGAGAGGATCTCACCCGAGCTGTGTCCTACCCAGAAGAAGGAGCAAAAGGCCAAAGAGTAAAAAGCCAAAAGCCAAAAGCAAAAGGCTGAGGGAGCCTTTTGGCTAAAAGCCACAGGAGCCAAAAGCCAAAAGCTAAAAGGCCCAAACGGTCAAAAGTGAAGGGGCCTCAAGTCAGCCCCTTATATACACCAACATAATCCAATCGGGAGGGGCATGTCAACAAAGAACTCTAAACAGAGTGTAGTGGCACACCCTATTGCAGGTATAAACAAAGGTTATGCCAAGGTCTAATCCTTTCTACCAAGATTATCTCTTTTTTTTTAATTTTTTTTTTTTTAAAATTACAAAGATATACAATTAAAAAGTTCATATTTGGGTTTTGGTCAAACAGTGTTGCAGCACCCATCCCGCCACCAGTGCCCATCTCCCACCACCAACGTCCCCGGTTCCCTCCCCCTCCCCCAGCCCTGCTCCATGGCAGGTTCTTGATTTCTTTCCATTTCTCTCTCTTTCCCTTTTCCTTCCCCTCCAGACCATGGATTACAGAACATACATTAAAGGGTTGTCATGTGTATCTTTTTGCCTCTATTTAATGCTCAGTTCTAGGTTGGCATTAGTACCCTCAACAATTGTTAGCACACTGTTCCATTTCTGTCTTACCTAGCCTCTGAATCCCACACGTTTGTGATAATTTCCACCTTTGACAGGACCTCCTGATATATGTTTCACTTGACCTTGGATATTGGTATCATAATATGTACCTATATATTTATGTTATGCAGATAAATGCAGTCATTCTGTATCTGTCTCTTTCCTTCTGGCTAATTTCGCTCCAACATAATCTTCTCCATGTCCATCCATTTGTAGGCAAATTTTATAACTTCATTTTTCCTAACCGCTGCATAGTATTCCATTGTGTAGATGTACCAAAGCTTTTTTATCCAGTCATCGATTTTCGGGCACTCTGGTTGCTTCCAGATTCTGGCTATTGTGAATAATGCTGCTATGAACATAAATTTGTATGGAACGATAAATCCTCAAGGATAGCTAAAGCAATCCTCGGGAAAAAGAAGATGGGAGGCATCACCTTACCCAACTTCAAACTGTACTACAAGGCAGTAGTAATTAAAACAGCATGGTATTGGAATAAAAAACAGACCCGTGGACCTATGGAATATAATTGAGTATCCTGACACCCAACCTCAAACACATGATCATTTAATCTTTGATAAAGGTGCAACGAGTCTAAAATGGAGTAAGGAAAGCCTCTTCAATAAGTGGTGTTGGGAAAACTGGGCAGCGACATGTAAAAGAATGAATTTGGACCTGTGTCTAACACCATGCACAAAAATCAGATCAAAATGGATTAAAGATCTCAATATCAGACTTGAATCCATAAAAGTACATTGAAGAAAATATAGGAAAAACCCTCCATGACATTGAAGCTAAAGGCATCTTCAAAGATGAAACATCACTAACAAAGCAACTAGAAGAAAAGATAAACATATGGGACTACATGAAACTAAAAAGCTTCTGCACCTCAAAAGAAACAGTGACTAAGATACAAAAAGCAGTCCACAGAATGAGAAAGAATATTCACCCAATACCCATCTGATAAGGGGTTAATATCCAGGATATATCAGGCACTGGTAGAACTTTTACAAGAAGAAAACAAACAACCCCATCAAAAAATGGGGAGAAGAAATGAACAGAAACTTCAGCAAGGAAGAAATTCGAATGGCAAAAAAACATGAAAAAATGCTCATCATCACTAATCATCAGAGAGATGCAAATCAAAACAACAATGAGATACCACTTTACACCACAGAGACTGGCACACATTCAAAAGAACAAGAACAACAAGTGCTGACGTGGGTGTGGGGAAAAGGGGACACTCATCCATTGTTGGTGGGAATGCCAGCTGGTACAGCCTTTCTGGAAAACAATATGGACTTTTCTCCAAAGACTAGAAATTGAACTCCCCATTTGACCCAGCCATACCACTCCTGGGAATCTACTCTGGGAAGCCAAAAATACACAGCGGATTATCTCTTATGTAAAACACTGGAGAGGGGGGCTGGTATAAAGTAATACATCTTAACTTCATGAGCTTCATGTAATCTAGATGGTACCCACAAGGTCCTTCTTATTATTATCTGCACCAGGGTGATTCTGAGTATCTTGTTCTTGTGTACTGAAAGGGTCACACTCGCCTGCTTAGAGCAAACTAGTATGATCCTATAGTCTTCCTATAGTCTCAGCGTAGCCAGGGTGGTAGTCTCCTGGTAATTCTAACTGTCCCATGCTGGGTGCAGTGGGTATAAAGAGGAGCTGTGCCCAATCTAGTAAACATAGAAGTCTTAGTAGATGTATAAGTCAGAAGTTATTCAATCAAGGTGACTTCTGTAACTGCCACACCCTCTAGCAGTGTTTACATAGAAGAGAGGTCTCATTAGAATGAACCTTGATTTAAATAGATTAAGCTGGGAGTGGGCAAAACAACAAAACTCCCAGAATAGCTAAACCTGTCCTCCAACAATATACATATATTATTTTTGCAATGTTAACATTATTTTTCTTTTTAATGTATATTCATGTACATTGGCATTTTCCAGCCTCAGAATTATACTACGTAGCATAATGTTCATCTGCTGTTAAATTATTCCTTTATGTATTTTTTACAAGAGGGAAATAATTATATTTGGACAGTTTTTATATTAAATTGCTTATTAATCATTTCCCTTAAGATTAATCTACTTTAATTATTTTCTTAATTTTTATAGCAGGAAGCTTTATAGATCTGCATTTCTAATTACTACTTATTTGGATATTTAAAAATGCTAAAATAGCTTTCAAAATAAGTTTGAGCCTCAATACCTTATTATTGCTTTTAAAAATTATTTCAGAATTCTATCACTATCACTATCACTATCTTTCCGTTCATCATCTATTTGCTCGAGCGGGCACCAGTAACATCTCCATATGTCCTGTCTCATGCTAGAGGAGCCCAAGAGCATCTGCTTGCTCCAGGAACATAAAGAGCCTCAAACTATTATATTAGGTCATGGGAACGACCTAATATAATTGTTACTTGCATTTGGCATATCAAATACGACACGGGCAGCTTGTCAGGCTTGCCGTTCGGGTGGCATACTCTTATGAAGTTAAGGTTCAGCCCCTGGGCAAGAGCAACATAGCTCGTAGGGCTAGCAGACACATGAGGGAGGCAACGTCAGCTGGACTTGGAGCGGAGATTGGGACCCCTCCCTCCATCCCTTCCATCTTCCATCCCTTCCAGCTCCTGCACAGCTGCTCTTCAGCCATGTGACAGACTTCTAGTTTAGGACCAGGTCCTGGGAGGGGTGGCTGATGGGGAGTGGGGAATGGTAATGTCAGACTAGAACTTGTCGGGAACGCCGGGGTCCCCGACAGTGTCAGGACAGAGGTTGTCTTCTACCTCCGAGGACGCCGGAGAACAGATGAAAACTCACAAGTCCGGTGCAATTCCAAAAGGCTTTTAATGGTACAAAAGCTCTCCCACAGCACTCCAATATAATGAACAAACTCTAGCTCTGGTCCGAACTTAGATCATACAAAAGAGCCTAAGTCTCCCACCAAAGAGAGAGGATCTCACCCGAGCTGAGTCCTACCCAGAAGAAGGAGCAAAGGCCAAAGAGCAAAAGGCCAAAAGCCAAAAGCCAAAAGCCGCAGGGAACCAAAAGCTGAAGGCTGAGGAACCAAAAGGCAAAAGGGTAAAAGGTGAAGGGGCCTCAAGTCAGCCCCTTATATACACCAACGTAATCCAATCGGGAGGTTGTCATGCCAACAAAGAACCCTAAACAGAGTGTAGTGCCACACCCTATTGCAGGTATAAGCAAAGGTTACACCAAGGACTAATCCCGAGATTATCTCTTATGTAAAACACTGGAGAGAGAGGGGGCTGATATAAAGTAATACATCTTAACTTCATGAGCTTCATGTAATCTAGATGGTACCCACAAGGTCCTTATTATTATCTGCACCAGGGTGATTCTGAGTATCTTGTTCTCATGTACTGAAAGGGTCATACTCGCCTGCTTAGAGCAAACTAGTATGATCCTTCCTATAGTCTACCTTTAGTCTCAGCGTAGCCAGGGTGGTAGTCTCCTGGTAAATTCTAACTGTCCCACGTTGGGTGCAGTGGGTATAAAGAGGAGCTGTGCCCAATCTAGAAAACATAGAAGTCTTAGTAGATGTCAGAAGTTATTCAATCAAGGTGACTTCTGTAACTGCCACACCCTCTAGAAGTGTTTACATAGAAGAGAGATCTCATTAGAATGAACCTTGGCTTAAATAAGATTAATCTGGGAGTGAGCAAAACAACAAAACTCCCAGATTAGCTAAACATGTCCTCCAACAGAACTCACCATTGAATGTACACATAGAGACTTACATGTTAAATCATAAATATCTGTAGGGCAAGCCACAATGTATAAGAGAAGAGAGAAACACATAGAGAGAAAAAAAGGGGCCTGTTATAGAAGCAGGCTGGGGTGGGTGGGAGGCACTGGTGGAGTGATGGGTGCTGGATCACTGTATGACAGAGACTCAATTATGAGCATCTTGGTAACTGAATATCTCACGATGGTATAATAAACAAAATTATGAAGTTAGTGACTAATCTAAGATGAAAGAACTAAGAACACTGGTCACAAACTCTATATACTAACCCAAGACGGTAGAACTAAGACTCTACTGGGCATAATAAACTCTACATTTTTATCCATTATCTAAACAGTCTCTCTTCCCTCCTTTACTTATTCAAATAATAGGCCTGAATTTGTACATAATGATTTTGTGAAAATAATAGTTTTTCCTTTTTAAAATAATAAGTGTTTAAAGCTAAATACTTAACAATTGCATAGCTTATTATGCTTAACAATTCTTAACAATTGCATACCTTATTATGCTCATAAGATGCTATGTAGTTATTGATAAGTTAGCCAATAAATAATTTCTAAGTTATTTAAGTGCACCTCACCTATATATGTTTTTCAAAACGTATGAAAGGATCTTGTTATTTAAAGAAATCTACTTCTTTCAAAAGTGAATTCTATAGAAAGGAAATAATTGTAAGCATTTTGTCTGTAAGAATTGT
This sequence comes from Cryptotis parvus, assembly GCA_021461705.1. NCBI lineage: Eukaryota > Metazoa > Chordata > Mammalia > Eulipotyphla > Soricidae > Cryptotis > Cryptotis parvus. The sequence continues at coordinate 28,476 of JAJIBD010020864.1, forward strand.
TGGTTATGAATTTTCGTGGCCCAGACCCAGTACATCAAACTAGTAGAACCAATCATGTTCTAGAATATATTAATCTACAATGTGTAAGAAAGGGAAGTGAGAAGGAGAAAGATAGAGAATGAGAGAAAGGAGATACTGAACTTGCCATGGAGGCAGGCTGGGGGAATGGGGAGGGATGTGGGGACATTGGTGATGGGAGATGGGCAGGGGTGGAGGGATGGGTGTTGGAACACTGTAGAACCAAAATTCAAGCATGAACACTTTCAATTGTATTATAATGGTGGTATAATAAAATATTTTAAAAAATAAATAAAATAAAAGTAGACTTGGATTTAAATAAAAAAAGAATTGGTGGTTATGAGCAATTGGAACCAATGTTGGCCACTTTAAGCAAAATATAGATTGTCAGGTAGATAAATTAATAAACTGAGAGAATTTTGGAATCAACCATAGGGCTTAAGAGTCATTCTTGAAAACTAGATCACAAAGGAGTCAAATAAGATAGAATAGAAGATTAGACTTCCATCCATGGACATCTTACCCTTTTAGCTTCACTCTGATCACCTAGTTCCACTTGCTGAGGATCCAAAGCCATGGCAGTATCTGACTGTTTTGTGCCATAGCTGCACAGAGTAGAACGATAAAGAACAGGTCTCTCTGAGCACCCACCAGCAGGAGTGAGTCCTTGGCAAAGAACCAGGGTCAACCCTGAGCACCACAAAGTGTGCCCCCTCATATAAAGAATCAGATTCTCTTAGCTTCTATCTATCCTAAGAATGGGATAATAGGAGGAAAAAAGGGGAAGGAAGATAGGGAGTGGAAGCAAGGAAAGGGGAGGAGAGTTGAGGTGAGATGAGATGGGAATACTGGAAATTATCCTCTCCCTTCCACTACCAGATTGAGTTCCTCAATAACTGAGATTCAAATGCCAAAGTTTGTAGTGGGACAATAGGGAGAATGCTCCCAGTAATGGAAAAGTAATTATATCCAGAAATGCTTGTCACTTTAATATTTCACTGTATCACTGTCTTCCCGTAAATCATCGATTAGCTCGAGTGGGCACCAGTAACATCTCAATACATCCTGTCACATGTGAGATAGCCCAAGGGCATCTGCCCACTCCAGGAACATAAAGAGCCTCAAACCATTCCATCAAGTCATGGGAATGAGGTCTATAACTGTTACTGGTATTTGGCATGTCAAATACGACAGGGGAAGCTTGCCAGGCTCTGCCGTGTGGGTGGAATTCTTTTGTAGTCATGTCAAAATTCGAGCATTTATTAATAAACACTTTAATATTTATCATAGTTAAATGGAGAAAGGGCACAGAAGCAACCTGATGTAAGAGTGTTTATTAAATTTTGATTCCGTTCATATAATAGACACTATGCAGCTATGAAAATAATATTAAGGAACGTTCTCCATAATCTTATAAGATACATATTAAATGCTAAGAAATTTTAGTAATTTTTAAATAAAGCAATACTTAAAATACAGTCCTGGGGCCGGAGCAATAGTCCAACAGGTAGGGCGTTTGCCTTGCATGTGACCAGACCCTGGTTAGATCCCCGGCATCCCATATGGTCCCCTGAGCACCGCCAGGAGTAATTCCTGAGTGTAGAGCCAGGAGTAACCCCTGAGCAATGTCAGGTGTGACCCAAAAAGAAAAGCAAAAAAAAAAATAGTCTTGTTTTGTTGAAAAACAATGGAGAGATAAAATTCCCACAGTTGTTATCTGAGAATAATAGAACTAGAAGTGTTTATTTTCTTCTCCATGCTTATCTCTACAATATCATGGCATTGCTTTAATGTTTTGTTTGCTTGCTTGTTTTTTTCAGCCACACCTGGCAGTGCTTAGGGCTTCCTCTTGACTCTGTGCTCAGATACTGCTTCTGGCAGGTTTAGGGAACCATGTGAAATTCTGGGATCAAACCAGGTTGGCCAAATGCAAGCCAAGTGTTCTGCTTACTGTACTATCTCTGTGGTTCCACCTTTTCATTTTTGTAATTTAGTGTTCATATAATTTCATTAAATAGATAGCTTTTCATTTCTGTTACTTAAATGCTCATATTTATTATTTATTATTTATATTTATTATTTATATTTACCTTACTTAAGTATGTGTGTTTCATATGTGTATTGTGTAAATATATATCTGTGTGTATAACATAATTTCATCTACTCCCTTCCAATAATTTATCAAAACTACTTAATTTAAACTTCTAAGGAGAGTAGTAATGTCTTTAACTATAAAGCACTTCCCACACATTATACAAATTAAGCATGCAATTATTATTTATTTTTGAAAAAATATCTTATAAGCCAGAAGAACAAAGTGAAGATTTGGATTCAAGTGAAGATTTGGCATAAAATAGTCAGAAGATTTGGATTCAAGCACAAGTTAATTTCAATTCCAGATTCAATGTTTAAAATCTTTTGTTCTGTCACATTAGATAACTTATGAATCCAAACACTTCTTGAAACAAACACTGCAGTTCTTAGAATTTATTGTACAGGCAAGTAGGCATTTTTGTTTACTGTTTTTGGTCACATACTATGGTTCTCTAGGCTTACTCCGGGCTCTGTGCTTAGGTATTAACTCCTGGTGGAGGTCAGGGAACCCTACGTGGTGCCAGAAATCAAACTTGGGTTCATCATGTGCAAGTCAAGTGCCCTACCTGCTGTACTCTAGCTCCTGTTCAAGCTAGCATTCTTAAAAAGTTAAGTATGTGGGGGGGCAGAGCGATAGTCCAGTGGGTAGGGCATTTGCCTTCCATACTGCCGACTCACATTTGATTCCCTGGCATCCCATATGGTCTCCCAAGCAGTGCCAAGAGTAATTTCTGAGTGCAGAGCGAGGAACAACCCCCTGAGCATTTCTGGGTGTGACCCAAAAAGCTGAGTGTCACGTCACTCTCCACCCTGACAAGCAGGACATGCCCTTCAGCTGCTCCACGTAGCCGGAGGACACATGGCCTGTGCCCCGGTCGTCCCACTGGCGGTCCTTGTTGAGTGCGGCGAACATGGCAGCAGTAAAGATGGTAAAGAAAGATGACTGCCGGGTGTCGGTCATCGTGTTTCCCGAGCTGGGCCTGAGGCCCAGCCGAGTTGTCCAGGAATGGGGCCGCAAGCCGAGGGCCCCCGGCCTCACTGTCACCGCTTGCCGCAGCTGCCCGCATGGCCAGTCCCAGGCCCGAGCCAGGGACCCCGCCTCGCTGTGCCCTTGGCACTACTGTCCACGTGCGCCAGCAGGACAGTTCTACAGTTCAAGAAGGGAGACATTCACGACATTGGCAACTATCATCCCATCTGCCTGTTGTCCGTCACCTACAGGCTGTTCACTCGAGTCATCAGGAACAGGATTGGCAGAACATTAGATGAAGGACAATCATGCAAGCAAGCTGGCTTCCGAAAAGGATTCAGCACAATCGACCATAACCACACGGTAACCAAGCTCATTTGAGGTTTGTAGGGAGTTCAAGATGCCACTCTGTCTCACGTTCATTGGTTTAAAGAAAGCCTTTGATTCTATGGAGACTGAAGCGGTCATCGAAGCCCTAGCCAAACAGGGCAAGATCCTTCATCTGAGCTGTATTACAGATTCACCACCAGGATCTCACCATTCTACAAGGAAGTGATCATTGATGTCAAAAGAGGGGGTTTGGCAGGGTGATACCATTTCACCGAAACTCTTCAGCGTCACCCTTGAGAACATCATGTGACAATTAGAATGGGAAGGAATGGGAGTGAAGATAGATGGTCAGCAACTACACCACCTCTGCTTCGCTGATGACATCGTTCTAATAACACCAAACATTAGCCAAGTGGCACAAATGCTGGCTGACTTTGACCAAGAATATGGAAAGAAAAAAACAAAAGTAAAGTGGGAGGAATCAAACAAACAAAAAGACTGCCACAAATGTCATAATAGCAAAAATCCCCAGGACAAAAAAGAAATATGTTACGAGAGTATGTAGACTTGCAACCTTTGAAATTGATCTTAAAGAAGTATAAATATCTTTGCTCAAAAAACTCTCCAGTGGTTCTTCTGTAACAAGGGAAGATGAACTCATCATTTAGGGAGACCTTAAAATGATGTAATTGGTGTCATTCAGAGAAAATGGTCAGAGGAAGATGATGATAGCATTGAAGATTTTGGAGAAGTAAAGACGTGATTTTGAGAGGCCGAGAGATAGTACAGCTGGTAGGGCTTTTGCCTTGCTCATAGCCAATCCAGGTTTGATCCCCTTATCAGGTGTTGGAAACCTGATCATCACCAGGCGTAATCTCTCTGCATTGTTAGGTATGCCCTCCCCAAAAAAACACCCAGAAGAAAAGATTTTGAATTTTTTCTGTATTTAATGGCCTGAGCTTTGAAGAAACTGAGCAAACTGAGCCAAAGAGACAGGAACAAATTCCAATGTCTCACATGTGAAGTGTACAGACAAACATAGTAAGGGAATAGACAATGGCCATAATAACAGACCATAAGTCTGTCTGCAGACTCTTTTTTTAAAGTATTTTATTATACCACTGTGAGACATAAAATTACAAGATGTTCATGTTTGAGTTTCAGTTATACAGAGCTCCAGCACCCATCCCTCCACCCATGCCCATTTCCCACCTCCAATGTCCACACTTCCCTCCCCATCCCTGATCTTGCCTCCAAGGCAGGTTCTTTATCTCCTTTCTCTCTTTCTCCTCTCTCTCTCTCCCCACCTCTCTCTCCAACTCTCTTCCCTTTCTTACACATTGTGGATTATAAGAAATACATTTAGAGGTTATCATGTACATCTTTTTTGACTACAGTCAAAGCACAGTTCTCGGATGGCATCATTTTCAATTATTATCAGCAAACAGTTCCCTACTCTGTCTTACCTAGCCTATGACTCTCACACGTTGTGGTATGCCGGATTTTGAGATGGCGCCCGTGTGTCATGGGGATCGGGCTGTGTCCAGCTGGGAGTCCAGACTGAAGGATGGTTGTGTTGCGTAAGGTTTTCTGACTTTTGGGAGTCTGGCAGAGGACAGGCCAAGGAGCGAAAACTTGCCCCCGCTCGAAGAGGTGCCATCAGTTTTGCACGGGGGAGGGGGGTAGGCAGAGAATCCGCCCTGCACCTAAATATCTGGTGTCCAATCGAAATCCACTGCAGCAGTTCTGGGTGGGGTTGCCAGGCCTTTGTGGAGGGAGGCAAGGTGGGGGGAGGTGGTCAGGTCCAGGCTCCCTAAAATGCATGGTTGGTGTAGCCGCCGAGTCCCTCATGCCTGGGCTTGAACTCTGCTTCAATCTTGGGCAGGGCTGTGTCCAGCTGTGGAGTCCAGACTCTTAACAAAAGTTTGATTTTATTCTGTTATATTGAGGAGAGGGTGTGGGGACACAGCAGGTGGGGAAAGAGCAGAGGATTCAGAGAAAGCCTCCGAGTAATGGTTAGAGTTGCCGATACTCTGAGGCTAGGATATGTCGGGACAGCAACATTATATTCCTGAAACATTAATATCAGCAGTATTGTACACTATGGTGCCTAAATACAGGGGAATTCTTGTACATTAGGCGCCATGTCTTTCAAGGCCCTGAGGGATGTAGGAATACTGAGTACTCCCTCCAAACATTACCCTGGCTCCGTCTGGTGAATTTACCCTTACTTCCAGTAAGCTTGTGATAAAAACTGAAAAGTGGAACTCATAAGAGAATGAGAAATGAATTGGATACCTCCTTTCCAGTTCATGCCTTTCCAGCCTATACCCTAAGTTAGGACATCTGGCACTGAGGAAGTAAAAATTGAGAATATTTGTGATCACAGTGGCCCATGGTTTTGTTTTTACAGAACTATGCATGTGTCTTGTAAAACATCAAGACAGTATATTTTTAAATCTGTAACTAAGAATAAATATCCAATTCATCTACCTCTATTCAACCACAAACATTATTTTTACTGAAGATGAGTAATTCTAATAGTATCTCCAATTCAAGATGCTCAAGGAAATTTTACTTCTATACAGTTTGTAAATTTGTTGCTGATAGTCTATTCACCCCAGAATTTTCCCTTCTGTGAATTCCAGTGAAAAATCCGGAACATTTCAGTCCTGTTTGCTAATTTAACCTACCAAAGGGGAAACTCGTGTAATTGGGAATCAATACACATTTTACACCTCTTGTAAAACAAAAAAACTCAAGCTTAATCTTGGTTATGATTAACAGAAAGGGCTCTCTATAACACTTTGAAGAATAATTAAGCTATAAATTTCATCTTTGCCAAATGAAATGCATTTTAGAAAAACATGGTTCACTCTCCCCCTCAACTATATCTGCATAGGTAAATATAATTAGGTAATGGATGATGATTTGTTAACATTTTCTTTCCTGTGTTTGCAAGGGCATTAGCAATGATCACACAGCTCACAACAAATATGGTCACTTCCTGATTTTTCAGTGGCAAGAACGTGACTTTTGAGAATCAGATGGGCCAGAAGCAGACATTCTTGCAAATTAGCTCTTCTTGTATTCTGAACAGGAACAGAGAGACTTTTGTCTTAACTGATTTGCATGTACTAATTGCTAGCTCTGAGTAAATTTGGAGGGATCACCTACACAATTGCACCCATAAATTAATATTTTTACTTCACAGTTATTTACACATAGGAAGAAACAGTACAAATAGTTTTAAGACTGTGTCTACACTTAAATAATGAAGTTATTAATTAAAGTAATGAGCTAGTTAATGACAGGCCCCAATTTTTTTTCATGAAATACCCATATAAGGAAAAAAAGAAATGACTGAATAACTCTCTTAATTACCTCAACATTTTATTTCATTTTCTATACACAGAGTTATGCCCTAAATGATGCTTTGACTATGAATCTCAATTATCCTTTGATTTCTCATGGGCAACATGCCGTTACCAAGAATAACGAGCAACTAACAGGATTAAAACAGAAGCATCACACAGAAAGGTAAAGTCCCATGACACAAGATTTGGATATAGGCTAAGTTTGGCAAGTAAGAGATATTAACTATACAGAAACAGAGGCTTAAACTGAGCATATTGAGAGTCAGTCGTTGGCAGGCAAATCCAACAGATTCCTTAATGAGACCCACAAAGAACAACCTGTTTCATTCTTAAAGTGATCCATCTTTTTTAAGGCATTCTGATCCTTTGGTCTAGTAGAACCCCTGACATTAATGTTGGAGACCAAATGTCTTCTACCTTCTTTACATCAGGGTGCCTGAAATAAGCCATAATCATATGGTCTTGAAAACAAGTTCATTTATTTGGAAAAGGCTTAGCTTTTCTCAATCATAGAATCCTCATCCTCTCAGATTCTATAGTAGAATCTGATAGTATTCTATACTATAGTATACTATAGATTCTATAGTAGAATCTATAGTAGAAAGATTCTATAGTAGAGAATCTTTCACTTACCCTACATTGGTCCGAATGACTATCATATCTGACTTGCAGATAGCAATAGCCTTCTCTTTTGTTTCCTTACTTCCAATCTTAGCTCCTCTCCACCACTTATCCCTAAAATCTATTTTCAATGCAGAAGCTCAAATGATTCTTTTTTTTTTAAATGTGCATTAGAAACGTTACCTCTCTGCCCCTAATCTGCCAGGCCTAAGATAGAATCTGTTGACTCTATTCTCTGGTCCACAAGCATATACAGTAGATCAAAATCTCAGTTTTTGTGGGATGGAGGGAGGGAGGGAAGGAGGGAGGTAGAAGAGAGGGAGAAAAGGAAGAAAGGAAGGGAGGAAGGCAGGCAGGAAGACAGGTGGGCATGCAGACAGGCGGGCAGGCGGGCAGGCAGGCAGGCAGGTAGGCAGGCAGCCCTCTGGCATCTCAGCAGTTCCACCTCCAGATGAAATTAACCTCCCAGCTGACATCCATCGGGCCTGTTTTTTAATTAATGGTTTCCTCTCAAAGCTGTGTCCCACACCCACAACTACCATCCCTAGCAGTCTCACCTCCACTTTCCTTGACAGCCTTCTCAGGAGGCTCACCTCCACTTCCCCTCACACTGCCATCCAAGCAGGCTCACCTCTACTTCCCTTCACACTGTCATCCAAGCAGGCTCACCTCCACTTCCCCTCACACTGCCATCCCAGCAGCTCACCTCCACTTCCCCTCACACTGCCATCCAAGCAGGCTCACCTCCACTTCCCTTCACACTGCCATCCCAGCAGGCTCACCTCCACTTCCCTTGAACATCCATCATCATCTTTACTCACATCTTTTGTTCTACTCATCACTGACTGCTCACACTTTTACTTTCTCTCCCATCAAAACCAGAAGGGAGGGAAAAGAGCAACACCAAGCATCAGGACCTTCATGCCTCAGGAGGCTACCAGGGGTAGGGGGCAGGGTGGGGGGGTGGTAACAACAAAGACTCGCCCTCATCACAGCAGGAGTGCAGGAAACACAATGGGGACAGCACTTTGAGACCCACAACCTTAATAAGTGAATAATCTCAGAAGGCTCTACCAGTGCCAATCAGCTCTGTAAACTCTCAGAAAATGACTTTTTTGACACCACGTTAAAAATATCTAATGAGCTCACAGAAACCATGGCCTATGTAGCCAGCAAAGCACAAGAAAATGTAATAGAAACAAGAAAGCTACACTCAGAAGCAACAAAAATGAAGAATATGGTAGCTGGTGTTTTAAAAAAGCACAGTAGCGTGCCAGAGTTGATAGTCCAGCTGGTAGGGCCTTTGCCTTGCACGCGGCCGGCCCATGTCAGCCCTGGTTCGATCCCCGGCAACCCATATGGTCCCCGAGCACCACCAGGAGTAATTCCTGAGTGCAGAGCCAGGAGAAACCCCTGAGCATTGCCAGGTGTGACCCAAAAAAAGAAAAAAAAATCATAGTAGAAGCATCAGAATCACAGTAGCTGAGCAAAAAGATCTATAAGTTTCTAAGTGAGGCTCAGGAAAATTCTAGGAAATAACAGAAGATGGAAACAAAGTCTGAAAAGAAATAAACTGTACACCTGAGACTTATGGGATGAGTTCAAGAGAAATATAACAATCATTGAAATCCCAGAAGAATGGGAAGACAAGTTTGACAAAGAAATACCAATTAAATAAATCATAGATAAGAATTTTCTAGAGTTGAGGAATATAGGCACTGCAATGCAAGAGATCCACAGGATCCCAACAAAAATATGAAAAAGGAAAACTCCAAGATGCATTATAATCAGAACAACAAATGCCAAAGACAGAAGCAGAGTATTGAAAGCATTAAGATCAAAGAAAAAGAACTGACAGAAAGGAAAGCCCGTAAGATTCACAGAAGATCTATCAAAAGAGACTCTTTGAAACAGAAGAGAATGGTAGGAGATAGTTAGAGAGGGGTGGGGGAACACCTCAATGAAAGCAACAATCAAGAGAATACTCTATTCACAGCTAGATTACCATTAAGATTTGAAGGAATGATTTTCAAAGGCAGGGGAGTAGCATGGAAGAGGGCTGTCTCTCCAGACCGGAATAGTTTCCCCACACAGTTACAAAGCCTGGGCTTCTGACCTACAGAATTATGAACTAATAAATGGACGTCATTTTAAGGTACTAGATTTATAGTGATTTGTTACACAGTTGCAGAAAACTGATTTGTTGCTAGATTAATTTGATGGCTGTCATTAGGACTGATTTAGTGGAAGGGAATCTAGGGGGACACAAAAAACAGTTTGAAACTGCTATAGTAATTAGGTTAAATAATTTATCTTCCACAGGAAAAATCTAATAACAATGACAATAATTGCATTAAAGTGAGAAATAAGAAAAGAAAACAAGCTACTGCATTATGTACAAGATGATAAAATATGAAAGCAAGTAAAGTCTGCCAAGTCCACACAGTATGTTAAAGCAAATGTACATTTTTGGCACCAGTTGGTGGCATCCCTTCATCCTCTATTCTCTTTTGCACTAAGTAACAACAGTTGCTTAAACACAGTAGTGCTCAGAGGCTATTTCTTTTCTGTGCCCAGGAGTGACCCTGGGCAGTGCTTGGGCAGGGACTGAGGGGTTGGAGGGTATACATATGTGGTGATGGGAATCAAAATTGGGTTGGCAGCATGGAAGTCACATACCTTAACTCCTGAACTCCCTGGCACAGTTGCTTAAATCTTGGAAGAGTTTTAAACTGCTCTAACCACAGACCTCTCAATTTTCCCAAACTTTCCCTATCTTAGCGAGGTCTCTATCAAACAATACACACAGGTATCTAGCAAGATCTACAGTATTATTTCCACATTCTTGCTTCTGCTGATGAAAATATGGGTGTAACAGCTACTTTTATTCTCAATTGACCTGAATTGAATGGAATCTCTGTATAAACAAAGGGGATGCCCTGTGATAAGAAATGTTATCATGTTAAAGAAAAGAACGGTTTACCTAATTCTCTTCCAAGAGTTTCATGTACTGAATTTTCCTAGGACTCAGTGGTACATACAATTTAGGACAGCATGTCAGATAAGTTGGTGTCCTAGTAGAGCAGGAAAGAATTGCTAAAGTACCTAGAGCTTTTGATGGCCAAATCATAAATACTAAGAAGACATTAGAAATGAAAATCAGGACTTCTATTTTAACTTGAGGACACATTACATGTTTAGCAAGATGTAAGCATTTCTACCCAACTACTTTGGCTGTTTTCCTTGAGTATTATCTTTTAAATCAAAAAATGATTGAAAATTTTTGATGATTCAATAAATATTCTCACTCAGTCTGCATGGTGTATTTTTATTCTAGTTATAGTTTCTTTTGCAGTGCAAAAGCTCCTTAATTTGATATTGACTCTTTGCTCCCATTTATTTGACTGCTGAAATTGAGTGCCTGAAAATGCCTCTTGATCCAGTGTCGGTTATGCCTGTGTTTTCAGGTCTGATATCAAGGTCTTCAATCCATATTCAATTGACTGTTGTGAATGGTGTGAGATAAGGGCCTAAGTTAATTTTTTTTAAATGTGATTAATCCAGTTATCTCAACCCTGTTTGTTGAAGTGGTTTCCTTGCTCCACTTCATTCTCAAGCTCTTTTGTAAAAGATTAGGCTTCTGCTTCAAGCCCATGTTCTCCCTTGAACACATTTCTTGCTTGCTTGTCTCTATGTGTCTCTTCTGTGGCCTTTTACACTCTAGAAAAACCCATGTACTCTATTCTCTTTTTTCTCTTCTCACATATTTCTAAGTTTTATTGAACAAAAACATTTTGCTTCACTAAAAAGAAAAAGAGAGAAGTTATTCAATCATTTAAAACAGACAAACAAATATTAGTTTATAATGTATCTGAGGTCTGTCGCTGGACTCTCAATTCTATTCTATTGGTATGAGAGTCTGTACTTATTCCAATACAGCACTATCTTGGTTACTATAGGTTGATAGTATAACTTTTCAACAAAAGGTGTTGGGAAAACTGAATAATCATATGCAAGAAATTAAAGCAGGATCCATACCTCACACCATAAACAAAAAAATTGACTGAAAGTGGATCAAAGACCTTGAGATCAGATCTGAATCTATAAAATACACTGAGAAAAATATAGACATAATACTCCAAGAACTAAATCTCAAAGGAGTGTTCAATGATATGCTGCCATTGGCAAAGGCTAGATATCACACTTGATCACTTGATCAATTGACATCCAGTTATTCATTGATTTGTTCAAGTGGGCGCCAGTAACATTTCCATTTGACCCTATCACATGCCAGTGTACCCCAATGGCATCTGCTTGCTCCAGGAATATGAAGAATTTCAAACCGCTCCTTCAGGGTCTTAACGAAGAAGTCTGCCCACCATGTAGGTGGGCAGCACGTGATCTTTTGTTCTCTGGTGGGATCCAGTCAGTAATGGCTCTAGTCCAGCGGTTGTCTCCAAATCGCATTATATGTCCAGCCCATCTGATTTTTGATGCCTTGCAAATGAGACAGTGTCCCTGACTCTCAATCGTCGACAGAGGTTGGAACTCTGGATTCCTTCTCTCACTTGAGTGAGGCATGATATTCCAAGCATAGCTCTTTCGATTCCTCTTTGGGAGACCCAAATAACGTTCTCATCCTGCTTTCGTAGGGTCCAGGTCTCTGAGGCGTATGTTAATGCAGGGAGAATGGTGGAGTCGAAGAAATGTGCCCGGAGTTGGAGGTTCTTTGTCCTTTTAGATATTTCTTCAATGCTCTTGAAGGCATTCCATGCCGCTCTATTCCTCCTGCGCAGCTCAGGTTTTAGGTCGTTCATCATGTTGAGTTCTCTACCTAGGTACACATAACTGCTGCATTCAGAAATGTTTGTTCCTTTGAGAGTGAATGGAGCCTCTGGAACTAGCTCATTTTTCATGAACATTGTTTTGTTGAGATTAAGCTGTAGACCTATCTTTTATTGATATGTCTTTCACCTCTTTTGTTAAGTTACTTGATTTTAAGTGCAATTAGGAATAAATTATTTCTTTTATTTACATCTTTTCAGTTTCATTGTATATAGTAATGTCATAGATTTTTGCTTGTTGATTTTTAATTCTGCCCTATTACTATACACGTTTGTTGTTTCTAGGCATTTTTTAAGAGGATTTAAGGTTTTCTAAATATGGTATCATATCTGTTTTACTCTATCCACTGAGGAGGAGAAAAGGAAGGAGATGAGAATGCTTCTAGACTGACAGCAGACTGGGCACCCTGAAATAAATTCAGAGCCATGGCAAAGCTTGGCAAGCTACCTGTGGTGTATTCAATATGCCAAATACAGTAACAATAATGTACCTCATTCCCAATGAATGGAGACGTTACTGGTGCCCGCTCGAGCAAATCGATGAACATCAGGAAAAGTGACAAGTGATATCTGTTGAAAGTGATAGTTTTTGTATCACTTGTGTTACAAAAGTTAACATCAAAAAATATGTAAAGCACTTGTAAAACTTAACAACAATTTTTTTAAAAAATGGGGAGAAGAGATGAACATCAATTTCCTCAAAGGAATCATACAGATGGCTAGTTAGTATAGGGATAAAATACTCTGGGTCACTTATCATTGGGAACTGCAAATCAAAGCAGCAATGAGACTGACTGGCACACACAATTAAAAATGTATTGAGTAGGTTGGAGGGAAGTAAGCCTCCCCCCAGTCATCCACTGGTTGTGGTAATGTTGACTGGTTCAAATATTTTGAAAAACAATATGGATAGCAGCTGTCAGGAAAAATGAAGTCATGAAATTTGCCTATAAATAGATGCACATGGAGACTATCATGGTTAGTGAAATTAATCAGAAGGAAAAGAACAGATATAAAATAACTGCATTTGTTTGTGGGATGTAAATATATACTAGTGTTCTACTGGTTGTTGGAAATGGTAATGCCAGACTAGAACTGAGCATTGAATGTAGGCAAAGGGATATGCATTATAACCCCTAAATTTATGTATGGCGAACCACAATGTGTAAGAGAAGGAAGAAGAAGAAGAAGGAGAAGAAGAAGAAGAAGAAGAAGAAGAAGAAGAAGAAGAAGAAGAAGAAGAAGAAGAAGAAAGAAGAAGAAGAACAAGATCAAGAACAAGAACAAGAACAAGAACAAGAACAAGAAGAAGAAGAAGAAGAAGAAGAACAAGAACAAGAACAAGAACAAGATCAAGAACAAGAAGAACAAGAACAAGAAGAACAAGAACAAGAACAAGAACATGAACAAGATGAACAAGAACAAGAAAGAAGAGAAGGAGGAGGAGTAGGAGCAGGAGACGGAGGAGGAGAAGAAGGAGAAGAAGGAGGAGGAGGAGGAAAGGTGCCTGCTATAGAGGCAGGCTGGGGGGAGAGGGGAGAGAATCTTTGGTCACTGGTGGTAAATGAGCACTGGTGGAGGGGTGGTCAACACTGTATGACTGAAACCCAATCATGAACAGCTTTGTAAATGTCTATCTCAAGGTGCTATAAAATATATGGATAGTTCTAAAAAAAAAACTAGGAAATGATTTTCCAAATGATCCAGAAATTTCACTTCTGAGTATTACCCCAAGAACCCAAAAACTCTATTCAGAAAATACATTTGCACTCCTACAATCACAGCAGCACTATTCACATAGCAAAATCTATAACAAACCAAGTGGACAAGAAAGAATTGGATAAAGAAACTATGGTGCGTATATACAATGGAACATTACTGGGCTATAAGAAAAGTTGATATAATCAATTTGTGTCTACATTGATTGAGTTGGAGGGTACCATGCTGAGTGAAATGAGCCTGAAGGGAAAGAAATATATAGAATAATGTCTATAATATGCATAATATAAAATGCACAAGGAGGGGCTGGAAAGATAATGCAGTATGTCAGGAGGTGCTTGCCTTGCACGCAGCCAATCTGGGTTTGATGCCAGCATCCCTTATGGCCCCCAAGCACTGTAAGGAGTAATTTCTGAGTGCAAAGCCAGGAGTAACCCCTGAGCATTGCCAGGTATGGCCCCTAATTATTTTTTTAAATGCACAAGGAATAACAAATGGCAAAGGCAGCAGATGATGAGAATTGGTCTACATAACTGAGCCTGCCACAATAGGGAGGTGGTGGTGGGGTGGGATGAGGGAACTGAGGGAGGGACCCTGAGACAGTGGGGGAGGGAAGCAGACTCTCTGGTGAAGGATGTGGTATAAGAACTTTGTATGCAAGAAACTCAATCATGAACAGGATAGTAAATCATGGTGACTAATTTTTTTAAATTTAGTATTTAACATGTCTTCCTTTGAGAATAGAGGTACTTTAATTATAAATTAACAATATTCCAGTATGTTCAAAATTAACTACACCCATTTTTCAATATTTTCTTAAATAATGATTGGATACCTGATCGTTCTGATGTGTAATAAATTCTATCTTCTAAATTATAATAATGTCTGGCATTACTTATAATCTTTTAATCAGTATCAGCCAATAAAAATGATCATATTTTTAGTACATGGATATCATTTTGAAGACCTTAGTGTTCAGAAGTGAGTCAATTTATTTAATTTATAAGAATATGAAAACCATACTAGAAATAACATTTTATGATTTGTCTCTCATCAATATTCAATACTCTAAATTTTCTTTTTTTAAGCTTCTCCTTTCTTTGTTGTCATTTTTAATTAATTTCTTTATTGTATTTTACCTATTTCAATGTCCACATCTTTTATTTTTTTTAATGAATTCATCAATTAAAGCCAAAATGAACCTAGAAATCTTTAAGATTTAAAACACATTTTAATTATTATATGTCATGACATAAAAAGCTCAAAGTTTTATTTCTTATAAGAATTATGTTTACATATCTAATGATTAAATTTGATTACTATAAATATTAATGCCAATAAAGATATATTAAAATTGACTATTACTATTTTAATTTAATTTTTTAAAACAACTTGAGTGCTGGTACAGCTTCTAATTCCTTCATATCCTTTTGTGCTTTACTTAAAAATATTTACATGGTATGATATGATTGTAAGAGAAACATAAATATAAGTAAAATGTATACACATATTTATTAGTCAACAGTACTGTAAAATGTCTCTTAAAATCTACACTACTAAAGATGTCACAAAGTCTATAAATAAGGAAGTGATCGGAGATTTCTTAGGTTTAGCAAACATGTAATTCAGTTCATATAAGCCCTTGTCAGGTTAATGATGTCCATGAAAACTTTCTTCTGATTTTTCATTCATCATGTAAGCTTCCTTATTAGGCAGTTTATAACAAATGAGAATCATAATTGGCATTTGTTATAAGCAAAACATTAGTATAGTATCTTTTGTAATCCTCCCCTCAACTATAAAGAGACCAGAGATCTGCCTTCCTCTTGAATATTTAGGAAAACATAAAAGAGAAATGTGACTTTATTTCAATAAGACTAAATATAATCTAAAAGAGGTCTCGTCCATGATTAAATATCTGACACCCATAGCAAAATTACACATTATACTTTTAAATTAGTTTATACCGTTAATTGCATTAAGTCTTCAAACTTTCTCATCGATATTTCCAGATTTCATTCATTCCCCCAATTAGATTTTTTTGGCTAGTTTAGTTATCATGCCCACATTCTCCAAACATTAATTTTGTTTCCCATTAGAAAATATATGAAATCATTTTTACCCTAGTAACCTAAATAAGTTTCAAGTAAAATGTGTCAAATGAAAGTGCTCAGGAATCACTCCTGTTGGTGCTCAGGGAACCATATTGGCTGCCAGTGATTGAACCTGATGGTCTTCATGCAAGGTAAGTGCCCTACCTGCTGTACTCGCTCTCTCTGGCCCTGTGACAAATAATTTTAGCATAATTATAAAATCAGAGACAAAAATGGTGCCAAAATTTATGAATTTTGCTGCAGATTTTTGTGACACTGTAATTGGCCCCAATTTACAGTTTACAGACTTAAAACCAGGCAATCCAATATACATAACAATAAACAAATAACCAAGTCTGACATAAATGCCTTGCTCTTTATGAACATTTTAGCTTCCTGCCTGAGTTAAAGTAATGCCCCTAGTATCTATCATTTGACTAAGTAAAGACTAGGTAATAAATGTTTCATTGGGTTTTGAAAACCAATGAATCTTTGCCTTGTATATTAATTCATCCCCAAATGCAATGGCACAACACCTAAAATATACAGTTCCTAAGTAATTTGCCCATCTCATACGTTCTGCACAAGTCTTTTTTTAGATATTTATAAATGTGTATTTATAATAAAACACTATTCTTTTTTTTTAAATTATCTTTTGTAAGTAAAATGAACATGCTCCTATAAACAGAAAGCATTAAGCTGATAAGTTTTTATTGAATTTGATTTTTTAAGTATTTTATTATACCACCGTGAGATATACAATTACAAAGATATACAATTATAAAGTTCATATTTGGGTTTTGGTCATACAGTGTTCCAGCACCCATCCCTCCACCAGTGCCCATCTCCCAGCACCAACGTCCCCAGTTCCCTCCCCCGTCCCCCAGCCCGCCTCCATAGCAGGTTCTTTATTTCTTTCCCTTGCCCTCTCTTTCTCTTTTCCTTCCCTTCCAGACTATGGATTACAGAACATACATTAAAGGGTTGTCATATGTATCTTTTTACCTGTATTTAATGCTCAGTTCTAGGTTGGTATTAGTACTTTCGACAATTGTTAGCACACTAAAACACTGTTCTTTAGTTAAAAAAAAGCAACAAGGAAATCCAACCCTTGTTATTAGCATAAACTTTGAAGCACTGTAATAAAACAGTGTGACTTAGTCATAAAACTAACTTTATTTTCTGAGTTCCTGAGTCTACATTTTTTAACATGCCACTCACAGAGTATGAGATTGTTTTTGTTCTCCCTTCCTTAGATTGTCTTTAGTCCTAACAAGATTGTACAAAGCAGAACATTTCTTTTAAAAAAAATTTGTTTGCTATTGGCTTGCTTTGACACTTTTTGCTAGCAGAGAAAAATAAAATTATTTAACATGTGCAAATGAAATAAAGGCCAACCAAAAAAACCTGTTTTCTGCATTGGATAATAGAGTTTTAATGTATTTCTGCTGTCGGATTGGTGTATTTGCATGATAATTTTATGTGACAGTGTAATTAAATTGTAAAACAATTCCCATTTCCTATGTATTTTATCTATTTATCATCATTTATTTCTTTACCTTCTTTTTCTGCAATAAATATTATTGTAAGGAGAGTTAAATAAGTTAAACCAATGCAATTACTTTCACAGATTGAAATTAACTTCATATATCAATTTGTGCGCGTTTATACAAAGTACCTACAACTTGTCTGGCATAAATAAATGTGTTTATTGCATTATATTTATGATGTCACTGTTTCCATGTTTGCCTTCCTTTTGAGTAATGATCTATATGTTTAAACTTGACATTTTAACAGTATTTTCAAACAATTTCATTCATTATCAAATAACCATTTATTACTCTTTGGCAATTTCATACCATTTACTGAATCCTTTAGACAGTCCTAAACAATGATTTATCAACCAATATCCAGATTTTAATGCTTATCACAGCAAATGTAGAAAGTAATATTAAATAGTGACTTGGCAAGAGATAACTAAATTATATTTAAAAAAATCTTGATGAGTCATGTTTGGCATTAAAGCAGTATGGTCTTTATAGCAAGCTGTATTAGAAATTCTGAGAAGTACATTAGATTGTCTTCATATATTAAGATGCGTAATTATAAAAACAATTTGAACACCAACTATATAACCCCAAAAATTAATTTTGAAGAAAAGAACTAGGAAAGAGTATTTTTTAACATTTTAGATGTTGAAGTGTTTTCGCTTCAAAACTTTATCTATCTATCTCTCTCCATAGGAGGGACAATGGTCTTTCTTGGAAAACTTACCTTTGGGTGACACATTTGGGTGATCCAGAAAGAACATGTTACTTGAAGCCATTTTTAACTCACAATAGTCCTTTCTGCTGACTACACACATTCCCCTGGGAGTCTAACCATACCATCAGTGAGCGAGCATCCTACAGAAGTTAGGTGGTCCTGTACTTTATTTGAGGGGAGAAATGGAATTTATTCACCCAAAGGCGCCAAATGAGTGCAGAATGCTACCTTTGTCAGATGGCAATGTTAAGCCAGTGAAGACTGTGGACCTCTGAGGAAATGAGGAAAGTTTAGGCTTGAAAACAAACAACAAAGTGGAAAGGCAGGAGGGAGGAAGAAGACAGGCTTTCTTGGATCATTTACATAAAACATTAAACCTGATAAAGGTTTCTGTCAGTGTGTGGGAGGGTCTGTATTTCTTTAGTTATCCATATCTAGAATGAATTAATTTGACACTAATTGCAGAAGGATTAAATTTATTCATTCTCTATAGACTACTCCTTGACTATTAAAATTAAATGAAGATAAAAATGAATTATTCTTTCCTAGATCAAAAATTAAACATCAAGTCAGTTTATGAGGCTGTGGGGGCAGACGGGTAGTGAAGACCACAACCTGTGACTTTTTGTTATAAAATGGATTAAAATAAGAAGCTTGTTTTTGATAGGTTTATTAATTTAGCAGAAAGAGTCCTTATTTAGGAGACTGTTGGAACGCCTTTAAAAATATACCCTTGGTAGAAGAATCTAAATATTTATACATTTTCATTAATACTTTAAATATATATGACTAAGCCAAGAATAGGTTTGCTAGTTTAAATATTTAAGTAGTCAAAACAAGAATTATTGAAATGGAAAATTAGGAACAGGCTTCGCGTCATTTTATTTCAGTAAAGTATCCATACTTCTGAGTCAGATAAAGAACTAAAGTCTACCAGACATGGAGTTCAAGAGGTAAAGCACGTTGCCTCTGCTCTAGGAAGCACTGCCTGGCCTTCTCCCCTGAAAACAATGAAAGAGTTGGCACTGGTGGGTCCCATGCCTACTGTTGTTCCCACAACTACTAGCAATAAGGAAAACAACAAAGAACCCAAACAAAACCATTATTAATAGAGGTCACTTTATAAACCACATTAAAGAAGCTTCCTGTTTACAGTATATCTTTAGCAAGTTAAGCAAGGTCTGAGACTCTCTGTCCCTCCATTTGCTCTTGCCTATTTGCTAAACTTTAAGAATGTAGTATGGTAGGTATGTAAAGCACGAATTCTATAATCAAACTGGGTTTCTTTTTCAATTAGCTTATTCATGAGTTTAGAGATCTAGTTTCTAGATTGAATGAATTTGCAAACTATAAAACCAATATCCCTGGTAAATATACAAATTCTTTAAAGTATATTTCCTATTACCTGGCTTGGAATTGATGTCTATATTTAGATTGTCCTCTTTTTTTTGTTTCTTTGGTTGGTTGGCTGTTTTGAGTAGTATGCAGTGACTCAGGACTTCAAGAGTAAGTATTCAGGACTTACTCCTGGCTCTGTGCTCTGGGATCTTATGGGCCTTCTGGGAGTACTCAGGGGACCAAATGGGATGTACAGGATTCCCCCAGTCAGCCACACGAAGCCAAGTGCCCTACCCATTCATTGTACTATCACTCCAGTCCTAGGCTGTCCTCTTAAAATGCCATTTCAAAACTTTTTTTACATTAATTAAACCCATTCTCTTCGTCCTTGTGTGATCTTAGTTTTTTTATCAATGTCAACTGGTTTGTCTTTTTTTTAGTCTGTTCACTAATTTTGCATTCTCATATTTTACACATACGTAAAACCACCCAATACAACCAATATTTTTCTTTTCCTTCTGGTTTATTTCACTTTGCATAATCCCCTTAAACTCCCTCCATTTTGTTACAAATGACAACAGTTCCCTCTTTTACTTTTTTTATTTAATAGCTAAAGACTAAGCATTCCATTGTATAACTGCATTATATCTCCTGGATACAAAATTATCTAGTCATTTATAAATGGGTACTTAGATTACTAAAATAAGAACTTTAGCTATTGGGGTGGGCAGAACTTTTCCTGTTAACATCTGTCTGATATATAACCCAAAGTGGGATTTTGCATCATGTAGCTTCTTAAGGATGCTCCAAGCATCTTTCAAAATGGTTACACCAATTTACATTCTCACAGAAAATACATGAGGTTTCCTTTTCCTTCACAGCCTTTCCAATTCTGGTTACTGTTGCTTTTGATGTAAGCCATTCCAGGAGATGTGAGGAGATCTTAGTTTGCCTTTTCCCAGGATTAGCCATGAGTATTTTTTAACATAGGCTCATCAGTCATCTGTATTTCAATTTTGGACAAGTCTTTTCAAATTTTCTACCCATTTTATATTTGGTTGTTTGGGTTTTGCTAAGACTTTTGAGTTGGGGGCCTGGAGAGACAGTAGGATGTTGAGGCACTTGCTTTGCACATGCTTGACCACTGTTCCATTCATTGTGCGCAGTGACAGGGATTCTGTCAGGGATTCATCACCACCAGACCTCAGAATCAAGAATAAGCTCCGAGCACTGCCAGGTGTGGCCCAAGCCTGCCCTCCCACAGCAAAAGAGAGCTTTGAGTTCTCTAAATACATTAGAAATTAACTTCTTATCAGATGTATGAGGTAAACAGATTTTGCTTCTTTATTCTGTTTATGTTTTCCATTGCTGTACAAAAGCTTTTCAATTAATGTAGTCGCCATTGCTTATCTTGGCTTTCATTTCCCTTGAGTTCCAAAACCATCTCTAAGGGTAACGTGTTAGAAGCCTTCACCCGTTAATTTATGATTTGGGTCTCACTTCTAGTTTTATTTTTAAACTTATTCTAAATTTGTTTTGTGTCATGACTTAGAAAAATAGTCTAGATACCCCAATACCATTTGTTGAAGAGGCTCTCCATTCTTCCTGTGGCCGTAGATCCTTTGTTGTAAATTAAATATCGATAAATGTGTAGCTTTAGGCTGGGGAGATAGTACAAGGATGAAGGCAAGTTCTGCACCAAGGCCAGGTTCTACCCCTGTGGTCTTCTGAGTATCTTCAGGTGCTCAAGTCCTCAAGCATTGCTGGGGTTTGGCACCTGGCAGTGCAAGACCCAACACTACATCCTTGAACCTGAGCACTGAGCTGTCATCAGCTTGTTTGGGTATCACTGCAATACGCTCCCAAATCCCTTGATCACCACTTCAGAAGCATTCCCCCACCCAAAAAAAACTATGGGTGAGTATATTTATGAGCTTTCAACTCTGTTCCATTGATGCACATGTCTATTTTTATTCTGATTCCATACAGATTCCATTACTATCACTTTGTTTGAGGCATAGTTTGAAGTCAGGGAATATGATACCTATGTTTTTCTTTTTCCTTTTTTCTTCTTTACATTGTTATTTTTAAACATTTTTACTGATTGGACTACAGCAATTTACAATACTGTTAATGATGATGTCCCATAATTTCACACCACACCCATCACCTGTGTGGCCCTCCCTCTCCCGAGGATCTCAATGCCCCTCCCTTTTCACCATCCTCCTCCCCCACACCCCAGTTCTTCTGTCCTGTTGCCTTTGGACCTTTTTTGCCACCTTGCTAGGTGAGTTGATCCTGTATCCTTTCTCTTCTGACTGTCTTCACTCAGTATGATATCCTCTCATTCCATTCATGTCAGCAAATTATATAACTGTGTTTCTGCTTAGACCTGCATAGTATTCTTTTTCTTTTTTTTTGCTTTTTTGCTTTTTGAATCACACCTGGCAATGCTCAGGGGTTACTCCTGGCTCTGCACTCAGGAATTACTCCTGGCGGTGCTCAGGGAACCATATGGGATGCCGGGGATCGAACCCAGGTTGGCCGCGTGCAAGGCAAACACCCTACCCACTGGACTATCGCCTCCGGCCCCAACCTGCATAGTATTCTACTGTATAGATATACAACTCCTTGATCCATTAGTTGAGCATTTGGATTGCTTACATAGCTTGTCTATTGTATTAAGTGCTGCTATGAACATAGGTATGCGTACATTCTTTCGAATTAATGTTTTTGTGTTTGGGAGAAGGATGTCAAGGAACTAGGATTGCTGGGTTGTATGGGAATTATATTTCTGGTTTCTCAGAAGGATAGCCATAGTTTTCGATAGAGGCTGAACTAGATGACATTCCTAACAGTAGATGGAGTTTCCTTTGTCAACACCTACCACCAACATTGTACGTTTTTCGTTTTCTTCACAGGATTGCCATTGCTATTTGGGTATCTATGTAAACATTAATATTGTTTGTCTAATTTTCTTAAACATGTCATTAAAATTTTGATTGGGGCTGCATTAAATCTGTATATTGTGTTTGTGAACAGACTTCTTTTTTTCTGTATTTTCAGCCACACCTGGTGATGCTAAGGAGTTACTCAGTGTTTAACTCAGTGAGTAGCTCAGGAGTTACTCAGTGTTCAGGCTCTGCACTCAGTGTTACTCCTGGAAGTGCTCAGGGAACCATAGGGGATGCTGGGGATCAAAACCACATCTGCCACATGCCAGGCAAGAGTCCTAATTTGCTCTGACCCCTGTGAACAGACCCCTGTGAGCAGAATTTAACTCTCCTGATCCATGAACATGGAATAGAGTTCATTAAACAAGTCTTTCACTTCCTTTATTAAAGTTATTGCTGTGGGGCCAGAGCGATAGCCCAGCGGGTAGGGCATTTGCCTTGCATGCGGCCGGACCATGCCGGCCCAGGTTTGATCCCCGGCATCCCATATGGTCTCCCGAGCACCGCCAGGAGTAATTCCTGAATGCAGAGCCAGGAGAAACCCCTGAGCATCACCGGGTGTGACCCCAAAAGTAAAGTTATTGTGCAGTAAATGCTTCTGAGGCTCTTACAAATGAAATCGCCTCATAATTTCTTCTTCACACTCATTATTTGATATCTGAATGCAATAGATTTTTGTACGTTGATTCTGTAGGCAGCCACATTACTGAACTTATTGTTTTTTAAAATATTTTATTATACCACTATTAGATATACAATTACATGATGTTCATGTTTGAATTTTGGTTCTACAGTGTTCCAACACCCATCCCTCCACCCCCTGCCCATTTCCCATCACCAATGTCCCCACCTCCCTTTACCTTCCCCCAGCCTGCCTCCATGGCAGGTTGTTTATTTTCTTCCTCTCTTTCTCTTGCTCTCTCCCTCTCTCTTCCCTTTCTTACACATCGTAGATTGTAATATACTCCAGAACATGATTGGTTCCACTAGCTTGATTTACCGGGTCCAGACCACAAAAATGGCAGCTATTATGCTGAACAAGTCTCATCCAGCTGCTTCCAAGGCCCTACAGAGGTGATTGGTCCACTCCCAAAACCCATCTTGCCTCCTAGGAGCCTCATGGTCAGCTGAGCTAGGGGAGAGCCAGATGGCAGCTCTCCCCGTGCTTCTGAGTTTCTGCATCATGGCCAAAAACCCTGAGGCATTCTGTGGGCAGGGCCACCAGGCCTCTGGGACAGGTCAGAGAGGGTAATGGAGACCCCAGCTCCATCTCCAGGAACACCTGGTGACTTATTCCTCCGAGGACCGCCTACCTGGGCTCGAACTGGGTCTTTCTACCCCATTTTATTTTATATCCATTGAACTGAGAATCATTCATGGGTGCTGAGTTCCACCAAATGCTTTCTCTGTATCCATTGGTATAACTGACAGAAAGTTGTCTCTCCTTTGATTACTCCCCCGCCCCTTTGTTCCCCTTTGCTGCAGTAGTGACTTTGTTTCTCTGCTTCCATATTTGGTTCTGGTGCCCACACTCTCAGTTACAGAGTTCATGGGATCTGCGCCCTTACTAATTAATGAGCTCACCGCACTTGTCCCAGTGTGGATCACAGAGAGAAGAGTCACTGCAAACTCACACCGTGTTGGTGAGACCAGTGCTTCACCCCTGGCTACAACCATGGGTTTTTCCCTTTAGTTAATATCATATATGGCATTAATGGGTTTTGCATAAGTTGTGCCATCTGTGTGTTTCTGGAGTGAACCCTACTTTCTCATAGTGTATTATCCTTTGATGCACTGTTCCATTTTATTAACTTTTGAAAATGTTTGCATTTAGTTCATCAGTCTGTAGTTTTTTGTGCGTGATTTGCTTAACTGGCTTTAGTATCAAGGTAATATTGACACATAAAATTTACTTAAAAGGGGGCCAGAGCGATAGCCCAGCAGATAGGGCGTTTGTCTTGAAGCAGCCGGCCTGTGCAGGTCTGGGTTCAATCCCGGCATCCCATATGGTCCCCGAGCACCGCCAGGAGTAATTCCTGAGTGCAGAGCCAGGAGTAACCCCTGAGCATTGCCGGGTGTGACCCAAAAAGAAAAAAAAAATTACTTAAAAGCATTTTTTCTTTGATTATTTGCAAGATGGAGAATAGAGAATAGAGTTCACTTCTTTTTCTTTTTTTCTTTTTTTCTTTTTCTTTTTGGGTCACACCCAGCGATGCTCAGGGGTTACTCCTGGCTCTTCGCTCAGGAATTACTCCTGGTGGTGCTCGGAGGACCATACGGAATCTTGGGGGATCGAACCGGGCCTGAGTTGGCTGCGTGCAAGGTAAATGCCCTACCCACTGGACTATCGCTCTGGCCCCCCAGAATTCACTTCTTTTTATAAAATTTTTCACTTCTTTTTAAAGATTGGAAAAATTCATCGGTAAAGCATTTTTCACTGATTTAGTAGTTAGCTATTCAGAAGCATATAGAGGTTTTTTTATTTTACTTAGTTTTTCATACTGGGGCCACAGACTGCAGTTCTCAGGGCCACTTCTGGTGTTGCTCAGGAGACCATATGTGGTATTAGAAACTGGACTTGAGTTGGCTGCATGCAAGAAAAGTGTCTTAACCCCTGTACTATTTATCTGGTCCCTAAGAAACATATTGTTTAGTTTCCATATGTTTCACATTTTCCCAATTTTCTTTTTTGTGGTTGAGGCCTAATTTTGTGGTACTATAATTATAAAAAAATGGCACGATTTCAATCTTCATAAATGTATCACTTGTCTTCCAGTTGTTCATCAATTTGCTCGAGCAGCACTCGGTGGGAATGAGGTCCATTATTGTTACTGTTTTTGGCATATTGAATACACCATGGGTAGCTTGCCAGGCTCTGCGGTGGCTCTGGGTTCATCCCAGGGGGGCCCAGTCTTTTTCTATGTCAGACCAACAACCATCCAGGGCCCACGGGGCAGAGCCTTGGGTATGGACAAGCTTGTCTCCTACCTGCCACCTGCCCATGCAGCCGGGTACCGCAGCCACACCTGCAGTACCTCGAGGGGCAGTATTCATAAATGTATTGGTATTTATTTTATGTTCCAGACATATCCCTGAAAAGGGAGTTGTGTATTTCAAAATAAAAAAGTGTGTATTGGGGGGTGATGGTGGTGTGGGGCAAAAATCTTCTAAATATATTAAAGTCATTTGCTTTAGCTTATCATTAAAACTGCTCTTTCCTGGGCCAGAGAGATCCTTCGGAGGCTAAGATGTTTGACTTGCACACAGTTGACATGGATTCAACCCCCAGCACCACCAAGAATAATCTCTGAGCAGAACCAGGAGTAAGCCCTAACCACTAAGTGTGTGGCTCAAAACAAGCAAAAACCTATTCTTTCCTTATTTATTCTGTTTACTTGATGTGCCGAGAGTTTCAAATGGGGTGTTAAAATTCCCTGTAACATCATTTCTAAATATATGAATTCCAACGTAAGTTGCATTGCTTGTAGATGGTTTACTAAAGTATCCACATAATATTTTAGAGATTTCCTAACAATTAATGAAATGATGGACCAAGCTTTAGGCAAAATGCCAACAAGCCGTCAGGTTGGGAGTTGATGGACTCACGTCCTCAAAGCAACCATTTTCCTGGACAGATTTTTTTTCTGTAACGAGCCCTATTCAGGATAGATGGAGCTCGGATCATTTTCCCCTTTGCAAATGACAATCACAATCTATTTGTTGCTATGATTTTTGCCAAAGCTTATGCTTTCTTATATAAAATATAAGCCCTCAGGTGGTTATAATTATTTAAGTACTTCATGTTTAATGACATTACAGAGTCCATTTAAACATAAGACTTACATATAGCCCCTTAAGATGTGTTTATAGTACTAGGTTTGATAAGTCATCTCAATTTCACACTGGGCTTTCCAGACTTCTGTTGGGTGAAACGAATGTCCTCTCTTGTCCTTAACAAACACGATTGTCCCAATCTGACATCCTGTTCTCACACGCTTTCCCATCAGACCTCAGTGTTTCCCTCAATGAGTTGAATCTTAAACTCTCTTTGGCTAAAATAACCCTACATTTTCTTTTGGAAGGTCAGATTCTAATTCTTCATATAAAAATGTTTCTTAGAAATGTGTGTCGCTGCTTCCCCTCCATACTCCACAGAATGCAGATGCAACTCCCAGCAGTGATGCTTGTGTGCGGCTTGATACCACGTGTGCAGTCCAATTTGATTTTCTGAAACAGAAAGGCACAAATTCTCTCTGGAGCAATTTCGTTTACTGGTTCATTATAGAAAAGAAAATTGTCACCATGTCAAAGACAAAACTGCTGCTGGGTTTGGTTTTGGATTTTAAAAAGTAAGTGAAAAATATATACACGTTCATTCCAGACTCAAGTTATGAATAATTAAATGAATATATTATTGTATCCAGTTTTACCCTCAAGCTCAACCAGCAAAGACATCTTCAGCCCATGTATAAAAGGAAACTTCATCTTTTTTGAAAATTATGAGTGAGCTGCCAAACATCACTGAATTTATATTCTCACAAGCAAGAATAATAATCAAAATTACACAGAGGAAAGTGCAGCAACATACAAGAGCTTTGTTAAATGTGCTCTGTGCCTTGAAAAATCTGGATTTCAACAAGAATTTCTTAATATTACCTGAATTATCTTAATTTTCATGATTTCTTATGCATCTTACCTCTGGTCCAAGGCTAGGGTGAGAATAGGGAGCAATCACTGACCCAGCACCTCAGATCTATGAGAGTTTTTATTGTGCTGTTTAAAGAAGACAAAATAACGTGAATGACTTTTAACTGTACAGGACATATTTTGGTCTCTTCTCAAGAGGGTGACTGCAAGGGACAATTGATTGCTTTTTTGTGTTGTGTATTTATATTGAACCCAAATAAACACTTAGTATTTTAAGCTACACGGGTAGCCTGGCAAGCTACCCGTGTCGTATTTGATATGCCAAATACCAGTAACAATTATATTAGGTCATTCCCATGACCTAATATAATGGTTGAGGCTCTTTATGTTCCTGGAGCAAGCAGATGCCCTTGGGCTCCACTAGCATGAGACAGGACATATGGAGATGTTACTGGTGCCCGCTCGAGCAAATAGATGATGAGCGGGAAGATAGTGATAGTGATAGTAATTTTAAAAATCCCTCTTAACTATGTCCGTTGTATATTTTTTGTTACCAGCTGTTCAAACCCACTCACCTTCCCACCGATACTGCATTGGTCATACTGAATAATGTCTCATCCTCAGAAACTGCCATGAAGATCACTTTTTTCATCAAAATCTACCTGCCACCTCCAATCTGTTGGCTTCCTTCTATTCAGCTGCACCTCCCTCCAAATCCTTTCCTCTCATTTGCCAGGCACACATAGTCTGAAAGCTTGTTGCCAGTAGATTCCATCTCCCATACACCTTGCCTGCTGTGAGTATGGTTCCCAAGACTGAGACCTCACTTGCATTTGGTCATGGTACTTGGACATGGTGGTGACAGCCTTCTCAGTGGCTACCCATCAGGTCGAATTCCTCGCACAGCCTTATGTCATGGCTGGTGCTCATCCACACTCTGGTTACAGGTGGCTGCTGAGCTTGCCTTTGCTTTGGCGTTCACATTGCCCTCTGAGCAGCTGCATTCCTGGCCAAGGTGCTCACTTGTTTTCAGTTATTGTGCTCCCTTCTGTTGTGGTGCTCACACAAACCTCACAGTGATACAGCAGAAATGGTTTGCGCCATGGGCATCACAAACAAATAGGATCAGAGCTACCAGGACCGTAACTGGTGCCTGTGGGATGGGCTTTGGGCTTAGGGTTTTGACTTTTTCACCTGCTGAGTCCAGGGACTCTAAGGGTGATACTAGGCCAATCAGCAGTTTCATGTTAGAACCGGAGGGCGCAGTGCTGCTCAGCCCAGACAGTGCCAGGGACCACCAGGGTCACCCACCGTGCTTGGCGGCCTCCAGGACAGTGCAGCTCATTGATTCTCAGGGAACTGTGTGTGCCAGGGATCAAACCCTAACCACGAGCTACCTCCCAGACCCAACATGGGGTTTACTGTTGGCCTCATGCTTGAAAGGAAATGCTTTTTCTCACAGAGCCGTCTTTCAGTCTCCAGATTTTCCCTCTCTTCCCCCTCCCTTCCTTCACTCCTTCCTTACCTTCTCTCCTCCCACTTTCTCTTTCTCTCTCCTTTCCTTCCTTCCATCCATCTTCTTCATTCCCTTTCTGTTTTTCTATACCCTCAAGCTCCAACAGTATTAACTTGCAATATTGTTCAATAAACATTCATCCAATGATATTTTTCTGTTTGTTTTTGCTTCAGTGAATCACGTTCTTTAGTGATCCTCTCCATTAATATTCCTCCCCTGGGGCTAGAGTGAGAGCACAAGGGTTAACAGGCTTTGCACGTGTCTGATCCTGTATGGAAAAGTCAAGTGACTATAAAAATACATAAAATATTGTCTTGAGGGGCTGGAGCAATAGTCTGAGTGAGTAGGGCATTTGCCTTGAACAGGCTGACTGAGCTTGGCCCCCAGCACCCCACGTGGTTCCCAAGCTCACCAGGAGTAATTCCTGTGCAGAGCCAGGATAAAATCGTGAGTACTTCCAAGTGTGACCCCTCAAAGAAAGTGGAGCAAACTAAATATTCAATAAAGAATTGTTACTACATTATTATGGCACAATAAAATTGATGATGGGGCCAGAGAGTATGGGAGCTAAGGCATTTGCCTTGCTTGCGGCTGTCTGGCCTCAATCCTGGGCATCACGTTGGTCCCTGGTGCACTGCCCGAAGTGGTGCCTGAACAGAGCCAGGAGTAAGCCATAGCACAGCAGATTATGGCTCACCAAACAAAAACAAAAAAATTATTATCTGAAAAGCAGTCATTGTATAGACTGACTAATAAGTGCATAGGCTGACCAATAAGCACATTAAAATATTGGTCCCATTATTTCATTTTTCTAAATATATACGCACGAAGATTGGAAAGGTTAAGTGGATAAATAGGCTCTCCTTTCTGGGGAAGTGTTGGACCAGAGTCGGGTACTCAGGACCTATTGCTGGCTCTGTGCTGAAGGGACCCTTGGTGATATTGGAGGACTTTATTCTAGTGACACTCAGAATGGAGGGGATGGAAAGTAATTGCTTTACCCCTGTTCCTTCCCTCTGGCCAAACTTGCCTATCAGTAGTTTCTTTTTGCCTTTTTTGGGTCACACCGGGGATGCTCAGGGGTTACTCCTGGCTCAGGAATTACTCTTGGCGGTACTCAGGGAACCATAAGGGATGCCGGGGACAGAACCGGGTCAGTCGCATGCAAGGCAAATGCCCTACCGCTGTTCTAACACTCCCGCCCCGCCAAGTAGTTTCTAATGTGGTAACAGTAACTATGGGTAATCACTGAAATGGGATATAAAGACAAGGAGCCGGAGTGATAGCACAGCGGGCAGAGTGTTTGCCTTGCATGCGGCCGACCTGGGTTGGATCCCCAGCATCCCATATGGTCCCCGAGCACCGCCAGGAGTAATTTCTGAACGAAGAGCCAGGAGTAACCCCTGAGCATTGCTGGGTGTGACCCAAAAGAAAAAAAAAGGAAGGAAAGACAAATAGTAGAATGCCTTATTCAAAACCAAGTAAGTTACTTGGTTTTGTTAAGTAAAACCAAGCTTATTAAATAGTATCACTGTATCACTGTCTTCCCGTTCATCTTCGATTTGATCGAGCAGGCACCAGTAACATCTCCATATGACCTGTCTCATGCAAGTAGAGCCCAATGGTACCTGCTTGCTCCAGGAACATAAAGAGCCTCAAACCATTCCATCAGGTCATGGGAATGAGGTCTATAATTGTCACTGGTATCTGGCATATCAAATATGACACGGGTAGCTTGCCAGGCTCTGCCGTGTGGGTGGGATACTCTTGTAGTCATCTCAAAATCCAGCATTTACCAAAACCCCTCCACGACATTGAAGTTAAAGGCATCTTCAAAGGTGAAACATCACTAACAAAGCAACTAGAAAAAGGATAAACATATGGAACTACATGAAACTAAAAAGCTTCTGCACCTCAAAAGAAACAGTGACTAAGATACAAAAGCAGTCCACAGAATGGGAAAGAATATTCACCCAATACCCATCTGATAAGGGGTTAATCTCCAGGATCTATCAGGCACTGGTAGAACTTTAAAAGAAGAAAACAAACAACCCCATCAAAAAATGGGGAGAAGAAATGAACAGAAACTTCAGCAAGGAAGAAATTTGAATGGCCAAAAAACATATGAAAAAATGCTCATCATCACTAATCATCAGAGATGCAAATCAAAACAACAATGAGATACCACTTTACACCACAGAGACTGGCACATATTCAAAGAGCAAGAACAACAAGTGCTGGCGTGGATGTGGGGAAAAGGGGACACTCATCCATTGTTGGTGGGAATGCCGGCTGGTACAGCCTTTCTGGAAAACAATATGGACTTTCCTCCAAAGACTAGAAATTGAACTCCCATTTGACCCAGCCATACCACTCCTGGGAATCTACTCTGGGAAACCAAAAATACACAGCGGAAACACCATCCCTACTTTTATGTTCATAGCATCATTATTCACAATAGCCAGAATCTGGAAGCAACCAGAGTGCCCGAAAATCGATGACTGGATAAAGAAGCTTTGGTACATCTATACAATGGAATACTATGCAGCTGTTAGGAAAAATGAAGTTATAAAATTTGCCTATAAATGGATGGACATGGAGAAGATTATGTTGAGCGAAATTAGCCAGAAGGAGAGAGACAGATACAGAATGACTGCATTTATTTGCATGGCATAAATATATATGTACATATTATGATACCAATATCCAAGGTCAAGTGGAACATATATCAGGAGGTCTTGTCAAAAGTGGAAATTATCACAAACGTGTGGGAGTCAGAGGTTAGGTAAGACAGAAATTGGAACAGGGTGCTAATAATTGTCGAGGGTACTAATGCCAACCTAGAACTGAGCATTAAATAGAGGCAAAAGGATACACATGACAACCTTTTAATGTATGTTCTGTAATCCATAGTCTGGAAGGGAAGGAAAAGAGAAAGAGAGAGAAAGTGAAAGAAATAAAGAACCTGCCATGGAGGTGGGCTGGGGAAGGGGGAGGGAACCGGGGATGTTGGTGGTGGGAGATGGGCACTGGTGGAGGGACGGGTGCTGGAACACTGTATGACCAAAACCCAAACATGAACTTTTTAATTGTATATCTTTTTATTTGTATATCTCAGGGTGGTATAATAAAATACTTAAAAAATAATAAAATAAAATACTTTAAAAAATAATCCAGCATTTATTGATGAACTGCACAGCTGCGCAAGCCGGGCTGTGATAAGCTGGTCTGCTGGGTGGAGTTCTGACGAGGGGGAAGTCTGGATGTGGAAAATGGAGGTCCTCATGGAGTGGGGGGTCGTCTGGCTTGTTGTGAGGCTCTGCTGGGGTGGTGGGCCAGGGCTAGAACCTGCCATCCCTCCCGGGCGCCTCCTGAGCGGCTGGGCACAGGGAGAGCCGGTAGCAGCTCTGCCCCATGTCTGCCCCCATGTCTGGGGGCCGGGCGATAGCCCAGCGGGTAGGGTGTTTGCCTTTCATGCCGCTGGCCCCTGCCGGCCTGGGTTCGATCCCCGGCATCCCATATATTCCCCGAGCACTGCCCGGAGTAATTCCTGAGTGCAGAGCCAGGAGAAACCCCTGAGCATTGCCGGGTGTGACCCAAAAAAATTATTAAATAGTAAAACGAGGAAAAAATTGCAGTAAGATTGCAAATGATTTTCTGCCACCTTGTGGGGAATACTACTCATTGCAGGATTGAACGAAGCAAATTCAGAAACTAAGAACTGTTAACTGATGAAATTGTTCATAAACATAGCCTTGAGGTGAATTAAAGTTCTGCCCATCCAAGTTGCTTGTGTTCTCTGTCAGATATTTAATAAAGTGACTACAATAGGAGGAGAGTAATACCTATCAATTAGGTGATGACAGTATGCCAAACTTATCAATGACTATATAACAGAAAAAAAATCCTGTGAAATTAGGTATTTCTCCATTAGATGAGACACAGAGTTTAATTAAACATCTCTCTACAGTGAATAAATGCTACCCAAATCACGTCAAACCCAGACGTCCGATTTAGGGCAACTGACTTCAATTCTTAAACTTTCGCGACTCCCCTTAAGTTTCACCACCCGCGGTGCCGGTCCGAGAGGGGAATGCAGCAGAAGCTCTGCAAGCCACCTCACCCCACCCCAAGGCTGCTTGGACCCGGGTCCTTGGCAGAACGTTTAGAGACCTGAACGGCAGTCAGAACACTAAAATACTGACAACAAAATATTCCTAAAATGTTTATTAAGCACGCCCTGCAATGAATCGGAATCGTAAAGGATAAAAGAAATTGGTCACTTCTTACCTATGGGTAAAAAATCATTGTTGCAAGAATAAAGCTGTTCACACTGCAGTATTTCCCAAACTTTTCCTTCTCTTTATTTTTTTCTTAACTGTACCGGGGGTGCCTAGGGGCTAAATCCTACCTCGTGGGTCAGGGCATCATAGCCAGTGCCTCATGCACATGTAGCAAGGAAGGCAAGAAGCCTCTTAACCCCGGTACTGTAGCTCCGCAGACCCCACCCCGAAACAGTCGGAGACATTTTTAAAGTCTAGGTTCCCCAATATGAAACCTCGGGATACTTCATCCCTTCAACGGATGCACTTATTAGGAACAGCTCTTATAAGGCCAAGAGGAAAAATATTAAAACAGTTCTTGGAAAACAGGGCCCGAAAGCATGACGCCTGCCAGAGCACAGCAGTCTGGAAGCGGGTGCGTGCGCATGCGCGCGCTGTTCGCGAGGCGAGGGGCGGGGGAGAGCTTTCCGAAGGTGTGGGCGGGGCCTTAGGGGTCGGCCCCGCCTCCCGGAGAGCCGCGCCCAAGGGCGGCCGCAATGTCGCTACTTCCGGCAGGGGTGGCATTCTGCTTCCGGGTTAGCCGCTCCTTCTGCTCCTGTTACTGCTGCTGCTGCTGTCGCTTGTCGCCTCCGCCACAGCCGCTCTCGCTGCCGCTCCCGCTGTGGCCGGGACGCTGGACTCGGGTCTCCACCGCCGTCCGAGGGGAGCGGGCTCCGCTCGGCGCTGTCTTTTTGCGACCTGGCCGTCAGCCCCACGTCGCCGGCCTGGAGGGGCGAAGAAGACGAGGGGGCCAAGGCTTCCTCGGCGGTGAGTGGCCTTGCGGCGGGGGGCCGTGCCTGCGGGCGGACATCGGCGGGGCGAGTCCAGGCCGAGGGTCCCAGACCCGTCGGGAGGCACTTCCCGGATCCCCGCCCTTGGCGCGGCGCCCCCGCCCCCACCGCGTTTCCGTTTACGGCGGCTGTGCGAGCGGGGGCCGGGCAGCGCCGCGCCCACCGGACACCCCCGCCTTGGGTGCGGCCCCGGTGCGGAACAAAGGCCGGGGCCGCGGGAGTGGCCGGGAGGACGGGCTGGACGGCGATCGCCCCGGGAGCACCCACCCTGCCGTCGCCACTCGCGTGCGCCTCTGAACGGGACTTGGGGAACGGCCCGTGTCCTGCGGCTTGACGCTTCTTGAGGCTTGGTTTGCGCTCCCCCGCGGTTCTCGTGAACCGGGCTGATGTTTTTGTTTTTGTGGCTGGACTCAGCCTTCCTCCTAGCTCTGTCCTGGCAGTACCCAGGACCTTCTGGGAGTGCCAGGGCTCGAGCCTGGGTCTGCCGCATGCAAAGCAAGCACCCGACCCGCTGTACTGTCGCCCGTGCTTTACTTCTCTAATTGAATTGGGGGGCTGGTTTGGGGTCACCCAGCGATGCTCAGGGCTTCCTCCCACCTCTGCACTCAGGAATCAGTCCTGGCGGTGCTTCGGGGACCATGTCGGGTACCAGCGATCGAACCAGGCGC
Source organism: Cryptotis parvus (assembly GCA_021461705.1). Taxonomy (NCBI): domain Eukaryota; kingdom Metazoa; phylum Chordata; class Mammalia; order Eulipotyphla; family Soricidae; genus Cryptotis; species Cryptotis parvus. The sequence goes on from JAJIBD010020864.1 coordinate 63,043, forward strand.
AAGGCAATCCGCCCCTTTAGTTTTCAATAGAAAAGTTGGACTTGCAGTTTCCTATGTAGGATTTTATTTCTTCTACCAGTTGGTTACCCGCAGTTGAGCTTGGGGGCGATCTTCTCGACTGCTAACCCAGATTTTGTCCTTTTGACATTTGCTCCGTTGTTATGTCTGCATTGCACCTGATGTTGCGTTGCTGAGGGGGCCAGGCGGGCCCCTTGTGCCGAAGTGTTCCCCCAAGTGCCCTTGCCTGTAAGACATCACAGACCCTCTGGAGCCGAGACTGACTAGTCCCATATTCTGGGTTTGCTCCGTGGAGTTGCCGTGAATAGGGGAAGCGGTGCTCCGCTAGGAGGAATCCTTGGGGTCCAGCCAAGGCCAGGGCCAGGATGCATGTAACTCACAGCATTGGTAAGATCACACGGGAGCGAATAGCATCAGAGTACCGGCTGCTGAGGCGCGCGTGGCCGGTGTTGACCGTCCCGAGTGTGCAGTTGCTCTGGGGTTGGGGTTACTGTTCGGACAGAAGCTCCAGCGAGGGGCTTATATGGAGTCAGATCTAATAAAGGAAAATTCAGCCTCTCCAGGAGGTGACCGCAGCAGTCAGTACTAACTCACGTCCCTGTTCTCCCTCCCCCCGCTTGAGAATCGGGAGAAAACTGGGGCAACCTGGTTTTGGTGTTTTTTATTTTTTTTTCTAAACTCTTTTAAAAAATTACTCGTTTACATTTACAGAATTTAAGGAGCAAACCACGTCTGTGTGTAGGGATTACCGCTCCCAAACATGGAGTGAACTGCCTCCCTGGTGTTATTTTCAGGGGTTTCCCCAGTGATTTGCTCCAGGTGGCTGGAGGACGTCTTGCTGGCCCGCCCACCAGCCTGCAGGTGAAGCCCTGAGGTATCGGGACTCCAGGGTCCGCCTGGCTGTGCCCCTCAGCAGGGTGCCCAGGGTCTAACCTCCCTGGCTTGCAGGCAGGTGCTTGCAACTTTATAGGTCCTTCATTTCAGTTGGAGAAGAATTGTTAGGTTGTTCTTTCGGTTTTATAGTGATATTCCTGTTAGGGTGTCTCATTAAATTCTTTTGGAAGGGGTGAGGGATTTGCGCCACACCCAGCCACACCCGGCTTCCTTCTTACTGTGCTCAGGGATCACTCTAGGCAGTGCCTGGGGACCTGCAGGGTGCTGGGATCTCTCATTTATCCTTAACCACTTAGGCCCTGTTCTCTCAGAAGCAGTTTCCAGCAAGCATATAGGATGCCCCCTCCCCCAGTGTTTTGGTGATCTTAGTAAATAAAATACACAGGCTATCCTAAAGTGTTTTCTCATAGGGAGAAGTAAACAGGAATATTTAGAATGAAACCCTTTCATCTGAATAGGGAAGTGAAAAACGTAACCTGGGCGTTTTTCTTTGTCAACTGTAATTTAATTCAGCATAGATGGTGGTTATCAACACCTTTTCCAACAGCACTGTTAAAACTACATCATTGCAGAGTTGCTGTATAAAATTATAATCAAGACAGTGTAAAATATGACCTTAATATATTAGTCTCCACTTACCTTGCTAAGCTGCATTAGGAAACCCCACTCTATGTCTTGGCTGAATTTACAGCTCCCTTCGGTTTTCAGGAGGAAATCCTTTCTCTCCTTGATTTTTAATGTCAGTAGAATCTGCCACTGTCTTGAATTCTTATTCTCACTGATAGCCAGCAAAAGTCAACTGTTAAACTTTAGGTTATTCTATCAAAGGAATCTTAATGTTATTTCCCTTTTCTAATTCGCAAACCCTATGAACAAAAAGTAGGAACAAGTCGAGAGTCAGCAGTAGCCTCGTTTCCGTCAGAATCTTGTGCTTATAATGCTCCTTTCTTGTTTGTTTCCTCTTGCTGTACTGCTGATAAAATGCTTCCAAGAACAATACTCTCTCCCTTGTTTCTGCTGTGTGCCTAGGATACTTCCCTCTTAAACTTTGAAGTTGTTATGACTGTGTCTGGCCCTGCTTGTGGTATATTAGCATCATATATTTTATTATGCTAAAGTAAAATTATGGAGGACTCTCTCTTTCCAAGGGCACTTTTTTGATTGCGATAGAGGTGTACAAATGGAAAAGCAGCTAAAGACATGGTGTGTTTTCTAGAATTTCACAGGGTACAGATTTTCTTTCCTAAACAAGCATACTTTCAACAAAATCCTTTTGCCCACAAATCATTTCAACAACAAAACCTGATGGTACCTTAAGTATGGTTATTACACCATCTAATGTAAACGTAACAGGAAGCCTGCTTATGTAGTGTGGTTAGATAAGCTTAAGAGATTGAGAGAAACAAGAGCTTTCTGTCCTGTATCAATACCTTAACTTTAAATTCATGTCATTGGTATATGTATCACTGTATCACTGTCTTCCTGTTGATCATTGATTTGCTCAAGCGGGCACCAGTAACATCTCCATATGTCCTGTCTCATGCAAGTAGAGCCCAAGGGCACCTGCTTGCTCCAGGAACATAAAGAGAGAGCCTCAAACCATTCCATCAGGTCATGGGAATGAGGTGTATAATTCTTACTGGTATTGGCATATCAAATACGACACGGGTAGCTTGCCAGGCTCTGCTGTGCAGGTAGCATACTCTAGTAGTCATCTCTAAATCCAGAATTTATTGATGAACCGCAAGCCTGGCTGTGATAGGCTGGTCTTCTGGGTGGAGTTCTGATGAGGGGGAAGTCCGGATGTGGAAAATGGAGGCCCTCATGGAGTGGGGGGGTCGTCTGGCTTGTTGCAAGGCTCTGCTGGGGTGGCAGGCCAGGGCTAGAACCCGCCATCCCTCCCGGGTGCCTCGTGAGCGACTGGGCACAGGGAGAGCCAGTAGCTGCTCTGCCCCATGTCTGTGAGAGACTCACATTGGTATATGTATGTCTAGTATTTGTTAGACACTCGCTAGGTGTTGGAAATATTGAGGTAACAGTTTGGCATTGCTTTATTTTTTGAAATACTAAATATTTTTTCCAGGCATCTATGGCATTTGTAAAAGCCCAGAGCATTCTAGCACCCAGTAAAAAATCAAAGGCCAAAATCATAGAAGGCTTTTCTGAAAATTGAGTTCAGTGAAATAGGAATCTGGATGGGGCCTGAGGAGATACTCCAAGGGACCCAGCAGCATTCAGCCGTGGACCAGGGCCCTCCTCACTCATGTGCCAGGTGGTCCCGGGCACTACTGGGTGGCTCCCACTGAAACCTGCCCCGAGGAAACCTGGTCTCCCCACCCCCAAGAGCCCTGGAGGAGACCATCATTTCTAAGGGCTTCTGACAGTGAGCTTCATTCTCATCTGACCTCGCTTCTATGGTAATGTCTTAGCTATTCGGGCCTGTTGGCCATGGTTTGGGGATTTTAACTACTTCTGTCTGCTAAATGTGCATTAGCTGAAATTTCTGTGCTACCGTGTCTGTCCTCAAAATTCAGACGGTCTAAGGCTGTTTATAATCTTTGCTTGAGCATAAATGAGAATTGAAAATGTGGAGTGGGCTAAGTGTAGGTTTGCATCAGGAGGCTCAGGGTGATCCCAAGCACCACTGGGTGTTGCCCCAAAACTAAAGGAACACTGGGAAGATTCAAACCAGTAAAAGAGCTTCTCAACCCTGGCATGGATATGAATTTAGCATATCATGTGAACTCTAACACTTGAGATAATTCTTGGTAATTACATTGTTGTTCTGGAACATGATGCTTTTTCTATACAACTTTGTGCATCTTTTAGTGGTCTGAGGATGCCGCAGAGAGGCAACTATAAAACACTGTTTTTGTTTTGTTTTTGAGCACATTGGAGTCTCTCACTTCCTTGGAACTTCTAAGTGCCAAGATACAGGTTGGCGCCCTACTCTACTCATAGCTAGAATATCTATTTCATTACTCTCTAGATTTTCTAAATGTTTAAAATGTCCATGGCTGACACCATCTGTTTTATTTGATGAGTAAAGTTACATAAAGTCTCAAAAGTTACACTATAAAGAATTATTGTAAAAAGAATCATTCTTAGCTTTCTTTTTCGCTGTTGTCGGCCATCTTTGTTTTTACTACTTTTGTTGATAGTAAAACTTCCTATAGCTTAAGAAATCCATTTTTCTGCTTTCATTTTTTTCTTTAGTCATGCAAGGAAAGTAGATTCTGGGACCTTTCTAAACCCCCCCTAAAGTTACAGTTTTTGTTGCACTTAGCTAGTTGATTTTAATGACTTTGTTTTGGGGCTATACTCACCTGTGCTCAGGGCTTATTCCTAACTCTGCACTCAGGGATCACTCTTGGTGAGATCAGGGGCTCATGTGGGGCACCGAGGATCAAACCTGGGTCTGCCACGTGCAAGGTAAGCACCCTGCCTGCTACAATATTTCCCCAGTCTGATCTGAATGATGTTTTTATTTTTTTTTTTTTTTTTTTTTTTTTTTTTTTTTTTTATTTTTACAATTACAAAGATATACAATTAAAAGTTCATATTTGGGTTTTGGTCATACAGTGTAGCAGCACCCATCCCGCCACCAGTGCCCATCTCCCACCACCAACGTCCCCGGTTCCCTCCCCCTCCCCCAGCCCTCCTCCATGGCAGGTTCTTTATTTCTTTCCATTTCTCTATCTTTCTCTTTTCCTTCCTCTCCAGACTATGGATTACAAAACATACATTAAAGGGTTGTCATGTGTATCCTTTTGCCTCTATTTAATGCTCAGTTCTAGGTTGGCATTAGTACCCTCACAATTGTTAGCACACTGTTCCATTTTCTGTCTTACCTAGCCTCTGACTCCCACACGTTTGTGATAATTTCCACCTTTGACAGGACCTCCTGATGTATGTTTCACTTGACCTTGGATATTGGTATCATAATATGTACCTATATATTTATGTTATGCAGATAAATGCAGTCATTCTGTATCTGTCTCTCTCCTTCTGGCTAATTTCGCTCAACATAATCTTCTCCATGTCCATCCATTTGTAGGCAAATTTTATAACTTCATTTTTCCTAACAGCTGCATAGTATTCCATTGTGTAGATGTACCAAAGCTTTTTTATCCAGTCATCTATTTTCGGGCACTCGGGTTGCTTCCAGATTCTGGCTATTGTGAATAATGCTGCTATGAACATAAAAGTAGGGATGGTGTTTCCGCTGTGTATTTTTGGTTTCCCAGAGTAGATTCCCAGGAGTGGTATGGCTGGGTCAAATGGGAGTTCAATTTCTAGTCTTTGGAGGAATGTCCATATTGTTTTCCAGAAAGGCTGTACCAGCCGGCATTCCCACCAACAATGGATGAGTGTCCCCTTTTCCCCACACCCACGCCAGCACTTGTTGTTCTTGTTCTTTTGAATATGTGCCAGTCTCTGTGGTGTAAAGTGGTATCTCATTGTTGTTTTGATTTGCATGAATGATGTTTTTAAATATCATTTCAAACCTATTTCTTATATCAACCAAAACAATCTCTAGACTCCTTCATACTCATACCCTTACTTGGAAAAATTAAAACTAAAAGTTTTGATCTAAGTTAAAATTGTAGCTATATACTTAAAGAACTTTACTAAGGGCCAGAGAGATAGCAAAGTGGTGATACTTGCCTTGCATATAGCCAACCACAGTTCCATTCATACCACTACTTACGGTCCCTCCAGCACTGCGGGAGTGATCCCTGAGAAACACTGGATACAATCCAAAATCTAAACAAAACTTTTACTTAAGTTCAAGTCTGAAAACTGAAAGCTGAGCTGTATGTAAAGTGGCTTAGGAACTCTTTAGAAGGGTTCACGAGATGCTCACCACTGGGCTTTCTGACTCATGAGCACCGTGCTCTCTACTGCTGTTCATTTTCTTTTTTTTAAATATTTTATTATACTACCGTGAGATATACAGTTACAGAGATGTTCATATTTGGGTTTCGTCATACAGTGTTCCAGCACCCATCCCTCCACCAGTGCCCATTTCCCACCACCAATGTCCCCAATTCCCTCTCCCTCCCCAGCCTGCCTCTATGGCAGGTTATTTCTTTCTCTTTCTCTCTCTCTCTTTCTCTTTTCCTTCCCTTCCACATTGTGGATTACAGTACATACAGTAAGAGGTTGTCATGTGTATCTTTTGCCTGTATTAAATGCTCAGTTCTAGGTTGGTATTAGCACTTTCGACAATTATTAGCACATTGTTCCATTCTCTGTCTTACCTAGCCTCTGATTCCCACACGTTTGTGAATTTCCACCTTTGACAAGACCTCCTGATCTATGTTTTGCCTGACCTTGGATATTGGTATCATAATATGTACATATATATATTTATGTCATGCAAATAAATGCATTCATTCTATATCTGTCTCCTTCTGGCTAATTTCACTCAACATAATCCTCTCCATGTCCATCCATTTATAGGCAAATTTCATAACTTCATTTTTCCTGTGCTGTTCATTTTCTAGAGTCAATCTTTGTCCAGAGGGCAGAAAATACATAATTATGTTCAATGAATGCGTATTTACTTTTGTTTCTTGCCCTTCCCCCAAAATGTTTTGCCTAGATCATGGTACCTAATAAATTTTAGGTTACGACTACATGCATGCCACTGAAAGCAAATATTCTCACTGCACAGCACCATCGGTGCAAACGGCACTTATTTATTAGAATCTGTATGCATACGTATATGTATTCACACCATTTTTTAATTCAAGGAATGTTGTGATATTTTTAGCCAAGTAGTTATTTCCTGGGCCCTTCAGTGGCTTATAGAGGAGAGGTACAAACTAAAGTTTAAGGTTATTGTACTTATCAGCAGTTACAAGTAAAGTGAAGGGCCTGGAAAGATCACCCAGCAAGAAAGGACTTGGCCTTGCATGCAGCTGACCCGGGTTCAAGCCCTAGCACCTTGTTTGGTGCCCTGAACTACTCCAGGAGTGATCCTGAGTACAGAGCCAGTAGTGAGCCAGTCTGAAGCACCGTTGGGTGTGGCTCCAAAGCAGCAAAACAAAGTGGAATGTTTTTCTAACTGTTTCCTCCTTTCACAGGACACTGGCTCTCTGGATTATCAGGAGTTGGTAGTTGATGTTGAGTCCAAGCTGAGGATGGAAGGTGTGGAGCTTAAAGAAGAATGGCAAGATGAAGACTTTCCAATGTGAGCAGTGCTTTTGGTTTATAGGGGCTGGGGGGTAAGGAGTGGGGTGGTGGGACTCCCAGCTGTCTCTGGGCTTATTCCTGGATCTCTACCCAGGGATCTTACCTGGCTGTGCTTGATGGACCTTATGTGACGCTGAGAATTGGCTGTGTGCAAGTCAAGCACCTGACCCACTGTTCTCTTCCCATACCTTAGTGCATTTAAAGGAATACAAATTTAGAACAAATTTCAGGTTTTTTCACCTGTTAAATGAATATTGACTTTTCTTACAATATTGCAAAGTATTTATTTAACGCTTAAAAAATGAAAGTTCCTTTCCAACAATGAATTCTCTTGTATTTTACTCCCCACCAAATAAAAATTTTTCATTTGTGTCTCAATTTTTTTGCCGTTAAAAATAGTGCTTTACAGAGGGGAAAGGACAGATATAGACTGACTGCATTTATTTGCGGGACATAAAAATTGTATGATACCAATATCCAAGGCCAGGCAAAACATGGATCAGGAGGTCTTGTCAGTGGGTAGAATCTACTGCAAGTGTGTGGGAGTCAGAGGTTGGGTAAGACAGAGAAAGAAACAGTGTACTAATAATTATGGAAATAATAATACCAGCCTAGAACTGAGCATTGTATATAGGCAAAGGGATATATGTGATAACCTCTAAATGTATGTATTGCAAGCCACAGTGTGTAAGAGAAGGAAGAGTGAAAGAGAGAGAGAGAGACAGAGACAGAGAGACAGAGACAGAGAGAGTACCTGCCATAGAGGCAGGCTGGGGAAGGGGGAAGGGAATCCGGGGACATTGGTGGGGGGAAATGGGTACTGGTAGAGGGATGGGTGCTGAAACATATGACTGAAACCCAAACATGAACATCTTTGTAGTTGTATATCTCACTGTGGTATAATAAAAGCTTTTTTAAAAATAAAATAAAAATACTTCACACTAGAAAAATAATAAAAATAGTGCTTTAAGGTATTGCTTCAGCTAAAGAGAATTATTCCTTGGATAAGGGGGCCTGTTGATAGATCTAAGAATTGTTAAATACTGTTTCCTTTTGTTTTTAAAAGAAAAACCATACAAAGTAAGAATTTAGTAGACCCTTTTTTGGGCACTGATGAATTTGCATTTGCTTTTTAATTAAATTGATACCAGATTGTATGAGAGAGTCAGCCTGGCCTTCAATTCAGATGGCCAGCCAATCCCAAGCACAGATTGTATGGGGAGAGTCAGCCTGGCCTTCAATTCAGGTGGCCAGCCAATCCCGAGCACAGAATTAGGTCTCTGAGTGGTTGGAATCGGAACAGCTGGCAGGGTACCGAGTCATTACCCGGCACAGCGAGTGCCTCCCTGCGGAGCGGGTGCCTGGCATGAGTGAGGTTTGGATCCTATACCCAGCCTGACCCCCTCGCCCCACCTGGAGAAAGGGATAGACTCAAGCATTGTATCCATCTTTATCTTAACCAAGCGTTGGGACAGCTTAGCGTCTTCATCACGTTAAATATGAGCTTTTCTGTTGTTTTTATACTTAATGTTTTTTATTTTGTTTTAGAGGTTTCAGAAGTGGTTTATGTTTTGTATGTATAGTATTAATATGTAATTTAATGCTAACAGACTGAAAGTTGTTTTCTTAAAAATGGTTTGTAAGGGGCCAGAGAGACAGCACAGCGGAAGGGATTTGCCTTGCATGCGGCCGACCCAGGTTCGATCCCAGGCATCCCATATGGTCCTCTGAGCACCGCCAGCAGCAATTCCTGAGTACAGAACCAGGAGTAACCCCTAAGCATTTCTGGGTGTGACCGAAAAAAAAAAAAAAAAAAGATTTGTAGATTATTACATTTTTTTTTGCTTTTTTTTTTTTGGGGGTACACCTGGCAATGCTCAGGGGTTTCTTATGGCTCTACACTCAGGAATTACTCCTGGCAGTGCTCGGGGGACCATATGGGATGCCAGGGATGGAACCCGGCTGGCATGGGCCAGCGGCAACAAGGCAACGCCCTACCCACTGGGCTGTCACTCTGGCACCAGATTATTAAAATTTAAGGGGTACTGCTTTATGTTTGAAGAGATGGTACAGTAGATAAGGGGTACTTGGGGGTACTTGCCTTGAATGTGGCTGATCCCACTTACAGAGCCCACTTACAGTCTCCTGAGCACTGCTGGGTATGGCCTGTCCCACCCCAAAAGAGTACTGCTTTGGTTTAATGTCCACATAATTGTTTCTGTGAACTATTTTTGATCTTTGAAATTTAAAACAAAATCTTTATTATTTTCTGAGAGGGGGCCAGGGCATAGAAGCTAGGACCTTACACATGCAAGGCAAGTATGGTTTGTTGGGTTTTTGTTTTTGTACTTTGTTATTTTAATTCTTAGACCTGCATACAATGCATGTGCCAACCCTTTGAGCCATCTTCCTGGCCTTAATTTAGGGGTCTAAAAGTTTCTCTGTGTCTTCCAGACCTCTACCAGAGGATGATAGTATTGAAGCAGACATACTAGCTGTAACTGGACCAGAGAGCCAACCTGGTAAGCACCTGGCACTGATTTCAGTCCCACCGAAGTGAGACTCCAGCTGTGCTAAATTTCTTTAGTATAGGGGAACTGTATTCAGTTTTGTTCTCTTATTGAGCCAAAGGGTAAGTTGAATGTTGAGAAAAGCAGTTTTGCAGTCTGTCGAAACTTCAGAATTTAACTTCCCCAAAACATAGCCTTGTTTGGGACATTTCTATGACAAAGAGATGAAATCTTAGAAGGTAGCATTTTTATTAGTAAGAGGTGACGCTTAACTTCTGCCTCTTAATAACAGACATACCCTTCCAGGGATGTGTGACTTCGCTGTTTTATGAACCCAAGGAAACAGAAGCCAGAATGCTTGAAGTAGTTCTCTGAGGGTGTGTTTAAAGTTTTTTATTTCCCTTGAGAAAATGCCTTTTTATTCAAGAATCTCATGTATTCTTTCATTTTATTCACCTATTCCAGCTTCACTAGAAGTTAATGGAAATAAAGTAAGAAAGAAACTCATAGCCCCAGATATCAGTTTGACGCTGGACCCTGCTGATGGCTCCATGCTGTCAGATGACCTGGAGGAAAGTGGGGAGATCGACCTGGATGGCTTGGACACCCCGTCTGAGAACAGCAATGAGTTTGAGTGGGAAGGTAAATGCATTTTATCTTTAAATCTCACCTTTATTAAGGAACATTTTTATGTCTTATATTTTTATTATGGCATTCTCATGTTTGAAATTTCAGAACAGATGGGAAAACTTAAAACTTGATTATAATCTAGCTAAAATCAATTTCAGAGCTTTTGTTAAAATATGTTGTATTCTTTCTAAAGTTTGAGTATTACTAAGATAGGGAATCCTATTAATTTATTTCAAAGCTGTTTATAGTAGCTTACACAGGTGACTTTTTTTTACAGTGCTGTAGATTGTTTCTTTGTGGTTACTTTGAAAATATTGCTTGATAATTATTGGCATGCCCTTTTGTTCTTTCAACTGACTGAGAAAAAAGCGTTGAAGAGGCATAGAACTCACTAAAAGTAGTTACATATTTCAGAGAAGGAGTTCTGAGGGACTTTTTTATTTTTGAAGATGGATTATGTTTTTCAGTAGGTTTTCCTGGTAATACTATGCTTTGTAAACTCCCACTTGAATTGGATTCTAAACTTTATATTCCTTATCATTAAGCACTTGGAATTTGCAGGAATCATCGAGTCTTTTGCTTTGCATGCTTCCCTTAATTAGGTCTTTGTTTTCTGCAAAAACTTTTTATAGTTTCATATTTACATCTATTTATTTCATTTTTAGTCTGGTTTCTATTTCAAAGCAATGTTTAATACTAGGTACCTTATCAACAGTAAAGAATGATATTCTTGATAAGCTATATATCTTTCGTTTCTTTTCACTGGTTCAATAAGCAGTCCAGTAATAAATAATATTTCATAAAGATACTGAAATAGTGTTCTGCCTGTGTGTTTTGTCTCTTCTTTCTTTAATGCTGCTGTAGTCGTTTCCTGGAAGGATATTTTCCGTTAGCAGCTTTGTCTTGGAAACAACTAACATGCAGTAGGTTCCCCCTTCCCCATCTTTGGTAAGGCCTGTCGTACTGGAATTGTGGAAATCATTTTAAAAAATCAGCTAAAATGCAGTCTTGAATATAAATTATGCCTAATCATTGGTGCTTGTGCTTTTGTTCAATGTTAATTTAGACTATTGCATGTACATTTCAGAATATAATAAATTTCTGCTTTATAAAACTTGATCAAGTGAAAAATAATTACTGGTTGGTTAACCACTTTCTATCTGATATTACTGTGATTGGAATAATTTGTGTGCTTGACAACAAAAGTTGATTTCCAGATAGTTGCTTTAAGTAACCTGTGCTGGAAACTATCATACAGTGTTATTATAAACAATCTGAAAGGGCACTGTAGGGCCAGTGTACTAAGATGTTGTAGACTTTAAAATATCTTTCCTGGACTTACGGGTAGATACTTTGCTACTCCGAATAAGTGCTTTCCAAATTTGGCAACACAAAAAGTTAACTGTGATTTCCTAAGTCATAAATTAGCATCATACCAACAATAATACTTTTCCTCAATTATGGAAAAAATATAATTTAAATTCCTCAAAGGCTGTGGTGAAAAAATTATCTGAATAATTAGATAGTAAGTGGTTAACATGAATTTTATCTTTAGTGTGTAAATAACAAGTTATGATTCAGAAACATGTTTCTTTGACAGATGATCTACCCAAACCCAAAACTACTGAAGTTATTAGAAAGGGGTCGATCACAGAATACACGACAGCAGAGGAAAAAGAAGATGGACGGCGCTGGCGTATGTTTAGAATTGGAGAACAGGACCACAGGGTTGATATGAAGGCAATCGAGCCCTACAAGAAAGTTATCAGCCACGGAGGTAAGGTTGCCAAAGATTGTGTAGATGGTTTGGTTTGGCTTTTGGGTGATACTTAGGGCTTACTCCTGGCTCTGTTCTTCGAATCAATTGTGACTGTGCTTGGGGGCCACTTTTGGTGTTGGGGTTGAATCAGGATCAGCCGTGTGCAAGATAGCTTCCTGACGCCTAAATTAGCTCTCTGTCCCGTGTTTAGGTTTTTCAATTCAGTATTGGCAATCCACATTCTTAAATTATCCCCAAAATGTCATATAATTTTGAAAACAAAGCATTTACCATGCCTTTTTAAAGACACGAGATTTGAGGTTAAAAAGATTAAAATGAATATTTAAGAATGAATAGAATCATAAATGAATTGAGAACATACAGGACTGTGCTTTAAAAACTGTCTCCACTCCCTGTCCCTATCCTAGGCCTTCTTTGTCCATTAATAATTTATATGCAATGAAACATCCAGGTACATTTTTGTGGCATTTGAAATTGTATTATTTTCACCTGTATTGACATTGAGTTAACAAATGCTTTTGAAGCTTTCTGTGTACAGCCCTTGATTTGATACTCTTGACATACTGCGAAATGATTACCACCATGCTATAACTCCTGTATTTCATAATGTAATTGCTCATTTTTGATGTGGTGAGAACATTTCAGGTCCCTCTTAGCAACTTTCAAGTACTTAATCCCATGTTATTTACTGCATTCGCCAGGCTATATGTTCAGTTTCCAGAACACACTCCTTCTACAACTGGTAGTTTATTCTTTGACCAGCCATCTCCTCTTTCTGCCTCCTAGCAGATAATGACCATCTGGTCCCTTTCTATGAGTTGAGCTTGAAATTTCTAGAGTCTAAATATATGTGAAACTTGTAGTAGTTTTCTTTGACTTACTTCACTGAGAAATTATCTAATCTTAAGTGCTCTTTTAAGCAAATGCCCATATAGCCAAATATACCCACTATCCTATCCCTATTAAAACATAAAATTTATCATTGCCCCAGGAAATTTCTTAATACTCCATCCCAGTGAATATCCACTCTTTGGGGACCATTGGCCTAATTATCTTATCAAAGAATTAGCTTTTCTTAGTCCCCAATTCTGTGTAACTAGAATCATCAAAATCACTCTTCCATGTATTGTTTTGACAGGTATGGTTGCTACATGTATCCATGGTTCATTCCTTTGGTTGCTGAGTGGTTTCTGTTGTATACATAAAGCATGGTTTGCTATTTTTATGCTGCTGTTTTGGTGGCCCAGGGTCTCCCCACTCTTGCTGTCTGTGGGGGCCAGCGGGCCACACCTGGTGGAGAGGGGTGGGCTTTCAGTCCCAGGGGATCGAACTTGGAGATTGAACCTTGGTTGGCCACATGCAGAGCACGTGCCTTCTGCCTGTGCTCTCCTGCCAATCTCCAGACCGTTTCTGCAGTTGTAAGAGCAGACATTTCGAATATTTGCAATTCTATTTTCACACTTAATTTAGTCTTACTTAGATAGAGAAAATAGGGATAGTCTGAGTCAGAAAGTCCTCAGAGACACATTTACTGGAACTGGCTCATTGGAAGGAGATTGTGAAACCTGCTTATAGTTCAACCTAGTGTCTTTTCAAAAGAACACTTCTATTTTCTTAGAACAGAAACATTAGGACTATTTTATCTTGTCCTACTCGCTGTGTTTTGTAATTGAGAGACTCTGAGAACAAGTGAAGATTTTAATATTCAAAATGTTCAAACCTTTCTAAGGGGTATGTTTCTAAGCAATAATAATGCGCATGGAAACAGAAATATTGGATGCTTGACACAGCTTTTTATTGAGAGATTGTAGTTGAAATATAACGTTTTGGACTCTTGGCAACACTAGGATGTCTCTGCAGACCCATCTGCTGCTCTGCTGCTGGCAACCAGCAGTGCTCACATAGGGCGGCGCTGTCCAGCCAGGGCCCCTGTGCATGCAGGGGCATGCACCCCTGAGCTATCTCCCTGCTTCCAAATATGCAATTCTAGCATTTTTTCTTAAGTTAGAATTATGTCAGTTGTAATCTTGGTTTGACACATTTTAATCTCTAAAATCTATTAGGATGTTGTACAGATTTGAATTGCAACTTTTTCCCTAATACACCACTTCGCTGTAAGTTGCAGAAGTTCCCTTGCAGTCATTGTGGCGGACCTGGGCTCACCTGGTCTGTGTTGCCTATTCAAGAAAGGCTTGCTTTTTGGCTGTGTTTGTTTAAGTGGTTTCTGAGCTTGGTAATCCTCTCTCCTCGAATTTTATCCCTTTTTGAGAAAAGGAATTGAAAGATCTCTTTCAATAACTATATGTATCATTATAGATAAGGAAAAAATAGTTTTTGATTTTGAACTATTAACCTATCAGCTAAACAGATGTTTTCTGAAGTTTTTAAAGTAAAATTCTGCTGGTGAGGGACCTGAATGATAGTACAGTGGATAGGGCACTTGCCTTCCACGCGGCTGACTTGGGCTCAATCCCTGGCACTGAATATGGTGCCCTGAGTACTGCCAGGAGTGAGCCATGAGTAAGCCTTGAACACCACCAGGTGTGGCCCAAAAGCAAGACAAATCATGTTCATGATTATCTCTTTGGTTTCTTTTTCAGGATATTATGGAGATGGATTAAATGCCATTGTTGTGTTCGCTGTTTGTTTTATGCCTGAAAGTGGTCAACCAAATTATAGATACCTTATGGACAATCTCTTTAAGTGAGTACACCTTCCCAAAAAATGTTTGGACCTGAATCCCAAGTATGAGTAACTTTGTAAATCACAGTCCCTCAATCAAAAAAAAAAAAAAATTAAAAAAGAAAATGTTTGTGCAGTCGTGAGTAAACAAAATTCTAACAAAATTTCAATTGGGTAAAAATTGTGAGTATTCTAGTTCTGTATTTTTTTTATTCCTTATTCTTTGCTATGTTATCAAACTCAATGTTCAACTCAACAGAAAGGTTGTTATTTTAAGACTCCACAGGGTATTTCAGTTCATCTGTTCCAGCTTCCTTTTTGTTGGTTTTTGGTTTGGGGTCTGTGACCAGCTGTTCTCAGGGCTTGCTCCTGGCTGTGCACTCAGAGGTCATTCCTAGCCAGTGCTTGGGGACCACATGGGATTCTGGGGATTGATGACTGCATATGGTCAGCTGCATGCAGGGCCTTATCGGCTGTACTGTCTCCCGGCCCAGCTGCATGCAAGGCCTTACCGGCTGTACTGTCTCCCGGCTCAGCTGCATGCAAGGCCTTACCGGCTGTAACACCTCCCCGGCCCAGCTGCATGCAAGGCCTTACCGGGCTGTACTGTCTCCCGGCCCAGCTGCATGCAAGGCCTTACCGGGCTGTACTGTCTCCCGGCCCAGCTGCATGCAAGACCTTACCGGCTGTACTGTCTCCCGGCCCAGCTGCATGCAAGGCCTTACCGGCTGTACTGTCTCCCGGCCCAGCTGCATGCAGGGCCTTACCGGCTGTACTGTCTCCCCGGCCCAGCTGCATGCAGGGCCTTACCGGCTGTAACACCTCCCGGCCCAGCTGCATGCAGGGCCTTACCGGCTGTACTGTCTCCCGGCCCAGCTGCATGCAAGGCCTTACCGGCTGTACTGTCTCCCGCCCAGCTGCATGCAAGGCCTTACCGGCTGTACTGTCTCCCGGCCCAGCTGCATGCAAGGCCTTACCGGCTGTACTGTCTCCCGCCCAGCTGCATGCAAGGCCTTACCGGCTGTACTGTCTCCCCGGCCCAGCTGCATGCAAGACCTTACCGGCTGTACTGTCTCCCGCCCAGCTGCATGCAAGGCCTTACCGGCTGTACTGTCTCCCCGCCCAGCTGCATGCAGGGCCTTACCGCTGTACTGTCTCCCGGCCCAGCTGCATGCAGGGCCTTACCGGCTGTACTGTCTCCCGGCCCAGCTGCATGCAGGGCCTTACCGGCTGTACTGTCTCCCGGCCCAGCTGCATGCAGGGCCTTACCGCTGTACTGTCTCCCGCCCAGCTGCATGCAAGGCCTTACCGGCTGTACTGTCTCCCGCCCAGCTGCATGCAAGGCCTTACCGGCTGTACTGTCTCCCCGGCCCAGCTGCATGCAAGGCCTTACCGGCTGTACTGTCTCCCAGGCCCTGCATGGGCATCTCAAAAAAAAATTTTTTTTTAAAAAAGGAAGAAAAGTGACTTCAAAGGCATTTGACTAAATTACATTTTCTCCTTATCCAAAACACCAAATATAACAGTTCTGTGAACATGGTTCTATTTTATTTTCAGCATTTCTCATTCTCAAGTTTGTTTTGTTTTTATTTTGGGGCACCAGGTTTCAAGTTTATTTTGTTTTTTAACTTCGTTGTAGAAAATCTCAAGCATACAAATAGAGAAATCTGTGAATCTTTGTATAGACAGCTGCATCCACATTACCAACCTTGCTTCTCACGATTTGTGCTCTTTAAACTCTGCTTTTGAAACAGCAATAAGTAAAAATTTAAGTAGGGCCATAGCTATGGCTTGGTGCTGTTGTCTGCATGAGACCTGGGTGCATGGATGAGGGGTGGGGGCCATGTGGCAGACACCCACCACCACCGCCCCACTAATGGTACTTGAAGAGTCTCATTATTTCCGTCAAGTTATTAATTGCTTTGTGGAAGGAAAATTGTTACGAATTACCCATTTCTGCAGGGTGATTTTTTTTTTTAAGGTTTAATTTTTTTGCAGGTATGTTATTGGCACTTTGGAGCTGTTGGTAGCAGAAAACTACATGATAGTTTATTTAAATGGTGCAACAACTCGAAGAAAGATGCCCAGTCTTGGGTGGCTCAGGAAATGCTATCAGCAAATTGACAGAAGGTATTTGAAAACTAGTCTGAATATTTTTTTTTTTGGGGGTGCTTTGGGGGGTCACTACTGGCAAATACTTAGGAGTTACTCCTGCCTCTGCACTCAGGAATTATCTTCACAGTTCTCAGGGGACCATGTGGGATGCTGGGGATCGAACCCAGGAAGACTATGTGCAAGGCAAATGCCCTACCTGCTCTACTATCACTCCAGCCTTATAAACCCTTATTTGTATACCCAGTCCGATTGGTTTCCCCAATCCCGTCATTTGCATAATGTTGCATATGCAGTATGGATTGTGGGGGAGGTATTACAGCCAGTATTTGCATAATGATACATATGAGGTTGGATACAATCTGATGCCTTTTTGGGCTTTTGGGTCACATCCGGGGATGCTCAGGTTACTCCTGGCTCTGCAGTCAAGAATTACTCCTGGTAGTGCTCGGGGGACCATAGGGGATGGTGGGCTGCATGCAAGGCAAATGCACTACCTGCCGTGTTACTGCTCCAGCCAGTCTGAGTAATTTTTATAATGGCCTTTGTAAACTTTATTTTCTGTTACCATTTCATCCTGAATCATACTTAATAATTTTGTAACAAGTTTCTGTTATCTCAGGAGTATATTTGTGTATCAGAAGGGAAATCAGTTTTGATCTTTTTCCCTCAAAGAATAATTTTAATTCCTCAAAGTAAACCAGAGTTCTTTATTTCACTATTTTTATATTACATTGAACATCTCACTATAATTTACATTTTTGGAAAGTATATTTAGTGCATTCGCTACTATATTATAACCTGAATTTCTAATCGAATCAGCATGCAGGAGACCGTTATAAAGCTGCTCGTGGTTGGGCTTCATACTTTGTGTTTTCTAATATGTTTTTCTTTGAAATATAAAGCACGATACTGTAACTCACTCTAACTCACTCTCGTTAATTCCGACTGATTTAATTAGTTTACTCAAGCCTAGAAAAATACAAGCAATTTATTACTACATTCCATATTCGCCTCTATCCATGGTACAGGCAGGGCCCTGGAAACCCAGTGCATACGCTAGGAGACGTTTAATAACAGACTGTGCTGTGGACATAAATTTAGCAGAATAAAGGAACTATAGAGTGCATTCTTTTTGCCCTTTAGAGTATCACACCTGAGAGAATTTGTGTATCGTTGGATTTTTTTCCCTTCAAGTTTTTTTTTTAGGGGCGGGTATAAATTCACATATGATTAATGTCATAATTCTCCCTCTGTCTTCAGAATTCATAGAACCTAAGTTTATTTATTATTAACTAGGTTACGGAAAAACCTGAAATCTCTAATCATTGTACACCCATCTTGGTTTATCAGAACTCTTCTGGCTGTTACAAGACCATTCATTAGGTAATGTTTTAAGATTCATTGACCATATAAACCAAAACACCCAACTCCTTGCATGAATTTTTCCAGGTTTTTTTTTTGTTGTTGTTGTTTTTCGTTGGTGGGGGTGGGGGGGAACGGGAGGACGGGGAGTCAGGAATATTGAAGTAATTTTTAATTTTTTCTCCCGCAGCTCAAAATTCAGCCAAAAAAATTCGATACGTCTTTAATTTGGCAGAACTAGCAGAACTTGTGCCCATGGAATATGTTGGCATACCAGAATGCATAAAACAGTATGTTTCATTCTTTTTTTCCTTTAATTGTACTGGATCTTTATATTTTGATATGCAGGAGGTAAATACTTTTTAAAATACTCATTTTTTTCTCATTTCATACATTGTAAATATTTTGTAAGTATTCTTGTTTTCAATAACAAAATGGGAAGAAGCCATTTTCCAGTACTTTCACCTTTAGTGATCTGGCAATGGGAAGAGATAGGAGGTAGCTTACTCTGGTTGCAATAATTTGTGTTTGGAGACTAGCTACAATATAGTTTAACAAATGATTTCCAGATTGGGCAGTACCAAAGAGCATTCTCTAAACTTGCAGATACTGCTTTCCAAATTTGAGTCAGCTTATAACATCAAGGAGTGATAAGTACTAGAAAAGTTAATGGTTATCAGTGTAGGCTCAATATTTTCTCTTAACAGAATTGTGTTCTGTTTTCAGTTACTTCCATCAAACTTTGTAAAGGGCATGTTTGAAGGTTGTTGAAGTACTTGAGTGTCACGAGCTGTAATATAAAAGAGAATTTCTTTATTAATCTGAGGGTTTTGCCAAATTACACATTTTGTGTTCTACATAGTGTACTTTCGCTGTTACATACAAATTTTTATGACTTTAAGTGCCTTTTTTTTTAGTTTTTGTGCATCTTTATAACATGACTATTTACTGAAATAACTCTTCCCTACCAAGGTATGAAGAAGAAAAGTTAAAAAAGAAACAAAAACAAAAAAAGGTATATGCACACCTTGACTGGGTTGCATCTAGACTAGTCCGTTTGCATTGCACAGACTAACTCTGTTTGGTTAGCTTGTAGACAAAGATGACTGCATTTGTAAATATAAGTATACCCTAGACCCCGTGTACAGGGTGAATCCAAAGTTTTCTTGATGCTGAATATGACTTGGATTGACCCTGGTTGTAAACCTTACATGTTGCCAATTAGGAATTAAAGATCCCACGTGTTCTTCCTTTTTGGTTTAAAACTATTAAAAACCAGAGAAATTATTGACAGAACTATTTGGAAAGTCAGTTACCTCTCAAGAATTTATCTGTTTCATTATATTTAAATCTCTAATGCATATATTATTGAAGTATTAGGTACTTGATGAATTGGTGTATTCCCCTGGATTTGATGATTATATTTGCAATGCACATACTCTTTGGCTAACCAACATTGATTTCCTTGTATGCTTAAATGGCCTGCTAACCAGTCAAACTCTACATGTGACAAAATATGTTTGATATACCATTTAATAGTTAAACACTTTCCCATCTTTGATTTTGAATACTTCTGCTTTGATCATAACAAACTATTATCAGTTAGTATCTGTATATAAGGCAAGTTTAGGAGTTGGATCTAAGTTGTTGGTCAATATTTAAAATACTGATAATTAAGCAAACCTCTTAATACAGTCATTTAGTCAAGGTGAGAGTTTTATATGTAATCATCATTTTTACCATTCTGAGGAACCAACTGTAAAGAACTGAAACTGGAACATTTCTTGATTTTGAACATTTTAAGATTTGGTGAGGAAGAACTCAAGTTAACCATGTCATTGAATCCTAGATTTCTGTTTCTGTATCCCTTACAGTTTAGCATTTTAGTGTAAAACTATTGACTGATTTTTTAGATTAACCTAAAAACTAATGTCTTGTTCCATTCTAGGCATTGGAGTGCATTGCTAGACAAGTGGCTAGTCTATAATTATAGAATATTTTAAAACTGCTTCATGGATTTAAAATGAATTGCCTTTCTTAATAAAAATCTGCTCTGTTTAATTCCTTGTTGAGGAAGTTAGGAGGCTATTCTGTAGCTCAGAGGTAGAGTCCAGACCTCATATTTATGCGGCCTGGGTTTGCTCTCAGGCATCACATGCACATACAGAAATAGAATTCAGGCACCAGAGAAGAATGGATATGGGTACTGGGGTTGGGCCACACCTGCAGTACTCGGGCTGTTCATGGCTCTGTGCTCAGGATTGACCTCTGGCGGTGCTCGGGAGACCAGATATGGTGCCGGGATTTGAAATAGGGTCAGCAGGATTAAGGTAACAGCCTTAACTCTTGTTCTATATTGCCAGATATATAGGGTTTTTTTATTTGGTTTGGTTTAACTTTGAAACCACCCAGGATTATTTCATCTTGATTATTTTTCCCTCCTAAAATTGATGTTTAAATGGAACCATCACTGGCCCATATTCCCAGCACCACTTGTCCGCCCCAGCACTGAGATGGCCTCGGCATCCCGGCACCACAGCAACATTCTCTGGGGCTTTGAATTGAACTGCTGGTCTTTTTGGCTGAGAAGTCTGTGTGGTCAGCCCCCAAAATTCTGCCTCCTAGACCAAAAAAAAAAAAAAAAAAAAGAACCATTACCTGTATCTTTCAGGTACACATTATTTTATTTTGCCTTAGAAAATAAGTATTAATTACCACCTGGAAAAAAGTATTCAGGGTTTTTCAATAGGCATATTTTCAAAACCAAATAAAAACTTAACCAAGGCTATGAGTTGGGGCATTTCCCTGAAGTGTAAACTCTTTAATGAGTACTGGTACTCATTAAAGTACTGGTAATGAGTGGCCAGTGATAAAGAGCTTTCAGGTGTTCTAGAAAGTTTGCCGTTTGTTTTTGGGTTTTGTTCTGTTTTGTTTTTTTTATTTTTTATTTTTTCTTTATCATGCCCCGCAATGCTCTGGGGTTACTCCTAGCTCTGCACTTAGGAATTTGCTCCTGGTGGTACTTAGGAGATCATATGGGGTGCGGGAATCAAATTCCAAATTCCCGGGTCTGCCACTTTGCAGGCAAATACCCTACCACCGTACCCATCAAATGCTCTAGAAGTTTTAAAGAGTTCATTTTAAGTATTGCCAAGCAGTTATCAGTAGTATGAACAAAGTACATTATATTACTTAAACATATATTCCTCTTGTGGTTTTGACGCCACACAGTGGTGCTCAAGAGTTAATCCTAACTCTGTCCTGAGGGATCACTCCTGGTAGGGCTGGGGGATTGTATGTAGGTCCAAGGATCCAGCCCAGATTGTCCATGTACAAGACAAGCTCCCTACCCACTGCTCGATCTCTCCAGCCCCAGTAAATATACTTTAGATGCTGAAAAAATTAATGCCATTGCAAAAATAATTTTATATTTTAATTTGTTCAGCTCATTAATGCTCAGGATCATAGTCATGAGTAGTAATTATGATATATTTTGCAGAATAATTGTAGCAACTGTAAATATACATTTTTATCACCAAGTTGTATCAGTCATCAGTGTTTCAGGTAGTCATATTTAAAGGATTTGTGTTTCCTGCTGAAGTTACTGTTCACTTCCATAGAGAACCTATAACACAATATTCTGATATGCCTGTTGGAATTTGAACTTTTAATAAAGTTTATGAACATTTGTTAATAAGGTGCATTAACAGTCTTAAACAGGTCATTTCTTGCCTGTGACTTCTTGCCTATAAAAATTATCTTTCCTGGTTGAGGAAATTTTGGTAACTTTTTTACTATGTCTGCTTCTTTGCAAAGCTTTGTTTTAACAGAATAATACTCTATGCTAAAAATTGCCTTTATTTCTAGAGGGATAGTTGTTCATTTGTTGGTGTTTTACCTGTATTGTTTTTCATCGCAGAGTTGACCAAGAGCTTAACGGAAAGCAAGATGAACCAAAAAGTGAGCAGTAAGTTTGGCGTCTCGTCCAGCAAGACTGAAGAACGTGCTGAGAAGCAGTGCTCCTTCTTGCATTTGTAATGCAGCTATTGGCCCTGATCTTATGTAACTGTTACAAAAATGACTTGACTTTTCATAATGGACTTTTGTATAAGGGATTGTTCACTGCTGTATCAGTTGCAAATCTCTTTAAGTTTAGCTCTTTATTAGTTAATTATGTTGTAATCATTATATTTTTATATTACTAAATAGCAGAGAACCATACTTTATATAAAGCTGTTTTTTGCATTTGTTTATTGAATTATGCATCTTCTTCAGTAAAATATTTATATGCCTAAATGGTAAAGGAAAGAGATAATATATATTTTTTTATGTTTTTGAGCAATATTTTTTAATGTATACCTGCTCATGGAAGAATATGCAGGTAAATAAGACCATGATTTTGTACAGAGCTTGTTAAAATTTGTTTTGGTAAATGGTGAAAAACATTTCCTAGGTAACTTAGGAAAAAAAGTTGCTCATGAGGTGAGGGACAGTTAAACTGGTCTCATGAATGCCCAAAGGCCATATACAAGAAATTTTAAGTAGATTAGTACAATCCTAAAATTTCCTTCTCACTTTATCTTATTGAGTCAGATGTGCAAATATAAGTGCATTGCACACTTTATTACAGTTGAAGCAAGTCAAAAGGCCATTTTTTTTTAGAACTCAAGAATTTAAGAGTGTAAGCATTTTATGTATATGTGTATATATGGGACGTTTTTCCTTCTGACAAAAGTCATACTTTTTAAACAAAAAGTCCTGAGGTTTTTCTCACTGATGTGGAGTAGTTGTGTGCCCAGGGTGTCACTCTCGTGAAAGTGTGTGAGTGCAGTGTAGTGTTCAGAGAATGTGATGAGTTATTCACAGCCACTGCTTTCCTGTAGAAAATTGGGCTGCTTTTGAATTTCAGTGTGGGCACTTTACCAAAATACTTTGATATTGGTTATTTAAACCTGATACGTTAACCTAGTTAGATGTAGTGTGATTATGTTACTAGTACTGTAATCTAAGCTGATTTTTTAACTCTGAGAGCATTATTATATTATGTTGTTTTGGGATCACACATATAAAATAGGCACATAAACTCCATATTTAATTGAGTCAGTACTTTTTACTCTGTTTCATAAAATCGTTCTTATGTCCCTGAAGAGAAAGTGATTACAAAAAGACCCTAATCCGACACGATTGCTCTAATGCTCTGTCGTCCACCTGGTAAGCTCAGTAACCTCTTGACTTAAGGAATATACCTCACTGCAGCTCTTCTGAGAAGGGCCACATTCAATTAGTCCCCTAGAGTAGCAAAACTGAAGCCAATCAGAGCTAAGCTTTCCAGATTTCTGTTCAAAACATGCAGAACTGTCCTTCACTTTTTGCGGTCCCCAGTTAGAAGGTGGGCATGCTGCTTTAAATTCCAGTGGGAGTTCCTGGAGGCTTCCCCAAAACGAGATACTCCACAGCAGCTTCCTGACTTAACTGTGGTCTAGAGCTTGTGGGCAGATCCGGAGCTAACGTCGTCATAGTGAATGAAAGCCCAAACCATTCTTGCTTGTTAAAAAGCAAACTAACAGTTAACAATTTAGATATACATTCCTTCTGAATTGATTATGGCTAAAGGATCTTAATGAATTTAAAGTGATTAGATTCTCTATATGTGGAATGCTTTTCTGTAGTCCTTGGCACTCAAAATGAAGGTTTTTAGGGGGCCAGAGCGATAGCACAGTGGGTAGAACATTTGCCTTGCACGCGGCTGACCCAGGTTCAATCCCGGCATCCCATATGGTCCCCGAGCACAGCCAGGAGTAATTCCTGAGCGAAGAGCCAGGAGTAACCTCTGATTGTCACCAGGTGTGACCTAAAAAAGAAAAAAAAAATGAAGCTTTTTAACAGGTGGCTTTTCTCCACATTAAAGAAAAAAAGGTAGCTTGAAAAAACGCCACTTGTCATTTTAGTGCTTTATGTCAACTGTTGCTTTTGCAAGCATTGTTCCTAACTATTGATGCAGATTGCTGCAAAAGTGTCATTTTACTACGTCTCTAAAGAAAAGTCACTCTACTATTCTCGTTGAACATTAAGTTCAGAGGGAAAGTGATGATACTTGGGTGTGCTGTGACTCACACAGACTTCTGCCTCTGGAATCGGGCACAGCAGCAGTCCCCGTAATTGTTTAATGAAGTAGGACTTAATATCGTAAGAAAAGTATTAACTTTAATCAGATGCCTCTTCCATTCTTTTTTAGGTTATATTTGGACTGTGAGTGTCTCTTCCATCAATAGGTTCATGCATAAAATAATCTAATTGTGTTCTGGCTTGGTCATATCCTTAAGTAAAACTGAGAAAAGATGTTATAGTGACTCTGAAGTTTAAGCTTAATGATCCAAAACTGGGGTAAAGGAAGATGAATGAAGGAGTAAGATTCTAACTCTAGAAGCTTGTTGGAGAGGAAGAAGACACATCAGGGCAGGGACTGGAGAGAGTGCCCGAAAGGAGTGCTTGCCTGGCACACAGCTGGCCTGGGCGCCCCTTCTCCCAAGCCCCGCCAGGATGGATGCCTTGAGTGCAGAGCCAGGAGTAACCCCTGAGCATCGCCAGGTGTGGCCCAGGGCCAGAAAAAAAAGAAAATTATAGAGGAGTAAAGAGTTCTCTTTAAGATGTCATTGAATGATTGTCCGGATAAAGGGCAGTACCGTGTGCGGCAGCAGAGAACCTGCCGCTAACACCGAATGTGTGAATGAAGAGACCGCAGAAAGAGGGGAGAGGCCAGTGTCTATTAGGAAAGTCCATATTGTCCTGTTCTTTGGTCTCTTTATACAGAAGCAAATTGGAGCAGAGAAGGGCAACAGGTTAACATTTAGTATAGGTTGTTTTTCATAGTTCAGGGCTGTAAACAGTGTCTTCACAGTGAAAGCCCCCTTAGTAACTGCTCTGAATACGGAAGTGTGCTGATGGTAACGGATTCCTTCAGCTGCAATTCTTCAAAGAAAGCCATCTGCATTTGGACAGAAAAACCTCTACTCAGGGAATTGGAAACTTTCAACTCAGTACAAAAATAACAATATTTTTTTCTGTCAATAGATTAGCATTCAACTGATCAGCCAGATGGAAAAGTCCAGTTTATCATCGAGATTGGTGCTTTATCATGGGGCTGGGACCCCAACCTTCATTTACTTATGTGAAAAAAATTACTGATCTGTCCAATCAGAAGGCAGGAGGAAATTACTGGAAATAGATACTGTGCTCCTGTTGTATGTAGGTGTTTAAGAAATGAATCGCACACCTAAAAAGGTGGGGTAGATAGCAGTGTTAATGAGCTTGCAAGTTACAAGTATTCCATTAGAGAACAGAAGTTGCATGGTTTAGGTGCTGGAAAAAGAGATCTTAGAGTTAAGGCAGGGTCAGCTGGTGTGCTGGTGAAGGCCATGGGACATTACCCTACTAGTCCGGAGGGAGGGAGGGGCCCATGGAGCCCTCCTCCCTCCCACCACCCCAGGATTCAGAATTAAAATAAGTCAATGGTAAGTCTTAGTATGTGACTTTCCCTTAAAATTATAAATGGAATTGGAAGTAAGATAATTTATTCGACAGTAAAAGTAACACTGAAATTAGAAAGGGGCCAGAGATACAGGTAAGGTGCTCGCCTTGCACACCTCCATCATGGCACCCGTAGGGTCGGTCCCCTTCTCCCTCCAGGAGTCATCCCTGAGTGCAGAGCCAGGAGAAAGCCTTGAGCACAGCCAGCTTTGGCCCAAAACCCAAAAAAAAAAAAAAATTAAATAAAATTTGAATAGAACTTATTTGCAATTTTATATGGTAGATCTACTTAATTTCGCATGTATCCCAGACTAGAAGCTATAGAATGCTGATAACAAAAGTAAAGACCGGGTGAAGTCAAGTATCTAACACTTGAAAATCAATAGGGAATTATCAGGCTGGTTGCTTCAGATAGCAGTGTGATGGAATCATAAGACATTGAAATTTCTGTGCATTTTCATGTTCAATACTAAAGAGAAATTTGAAAAATAGTATTACTACCACTGCATATTTCTAAAATGGACTTTCTGGAGTTTTGCACTGTCTGTATTTTATGTAACTCTGGCTAACCTAGTGTTGAGGGCCCAGGAGGTGCACAGCCCTTGAGAATGGCACAGCATTCTTGCCAACACGGTTCAGAATTGGTTAGATAGGAATGCACTTTGATAAACACTTAGTCATCTTTCTCACCATAAACTCCCGTACTGCCATTTCAGTAGTGTTCTGTGGTCATTTTACTTCTATTCAAATGATATTACCTAGTGTTGCCATTTTATAGTGTGAGAAATTCTGTTTTGATGTGTGTGAGAGCTGTAGATGTCTCTGTGAAAAATAGGCTGGTCTCCATTGATTAAAGAGAGGCAATATTTTATTTTATTTCGACTGTTAGGATTTCAGTTAACTTGTGTTCTCGTTTGTTGCACATATTTTTTGCAACATTAATGAACTTAAATAAATTAATTGGAAAGACTGTTTTTGGCTCGTTTCATCACATTTTTCTTCTTTTCTGGCGCATTTTCGTGTAACTCAAGAACTTGGGAGTTGATCACATTTTTCTTTCATTATGCCATTAAGTTTTTCTCCATTTATTTTATAAGACTTTAAGATAATCATAGACCTACACTGTTTCTCTGGTGATGCTTCCTGGGGCTGAAGAGCTAAGCCCATGATTTTATTCTAACTTTGTCCTTCCCTGTTTGGAACTACTTTACAAGTAGGGAACCAGGGATGAAGTCAGCCCAGTGCGAGGCCAGACGAGCTCATGAAAGAGAAGTTGATTTTGCTTATGAAACTGCTTAGCAGTTCCAGTGGTAGCACTGGTTTTTGCTTGTTCCTTAATCATGATTTCCCTACATAATAGCAAACAGCTGTATACGACGCTGCTTTTAGTCCACAATTAGAAACCCGTTTGTGATTATATAAACGCAAAATAGATAAACCATTATTGATAGATACTGAAGTATTTATTTTCACTAGCATAACTTTTTAAAAAATCCGATATTCAGGGGCCGGGGCGATAGCCCAGCGGGTAGGGCGTTTGCCTTGCACGCGGCCGGCCTGTGCCGGCCCAGGTTCGATCCCCGGCATCCCATATGGTCCCCGAGCACCGCCAGGAGTGATTCCTGAGTGCAGAGCCAGGAGAAACCCCTGAGCATTGCCGGGTGTGACCCAAAAAGCAAAAAAAAAAAAAAAAAAAAATCCGATATTCAAATTCTTTGTAAGGCACAAACTGGAAAACAGCACAAGGAGTTCCAGGAGCGGCAGCTTTCTTTTGAACGACAAAAATAATAATCATGAAGTATCAAAACCGGCCTTGGAGCCGGAAGCTGGCCCCTGGCCGACCTCTCTCGGCATGCAGGAGTCGCAGCCCGGGCCAAGCAGGGCAGCGGGTGGTGGCGCGCTGCCCTAGGCAGCCCCAGCTCCGTGTTACGCTTTACACGGCGGGCACCGCAAGCCCCTTACGGCTGGCCGTGGGGCGTGGGAAGGGGATGAGACGAAAACTACGGAACACGCTCTCGGGTCGCCTCGAAGCCGCAAATCCGGCCGGAGCGTGAGTGACGCCGGCGGGTGGGCGGGACCTCTCGGAGTTGAGTAACGCCCACGGGCGGTCGGCTCTCACGGCAGGCTCTCGCGGAATCACTTCCAGGTTGCGCGAGCACTTCCGGGTCATCGCCGCGACTCCACGGTTCGTGCGGCGGCCGGAGAGAGGTCGGGGGCGTCGGTGTCTCCCGCTGCTTCTGTTCCTCGGCGGCGGGAAGCGCCGTCCCCACAGGTACTGCTTGCGTCGGCCCGGCCCCCTGCGTCTGCCAGCGGGCCCCCAAGTCCCGGCCTGGGCCTGGGGCGCCGAGGCGGCCCGTTAGCCACTGTGCGGGCCGGGCCGGGCCCCCAGCGTGTGTCTCCCAGGTTCCAGAGCGCCTGCCGGAAGGGGCGGCTGCCGCGGAGGGTCGCGATCGCGCGTGGCCTGGCTGCGGGGGAGCCCGGGACGCCACTGAGCAGCGCTGCCTGGTCCGTGCTCCGGCGACACCAGGCCGGGGAGCGCCCGGGGACGTTGATCTCGGGCCACGGAGACCAGCGTCTGGATCGACGTGGACGTGGCTGCGAGCTGCGTCGTCGCAGGGCTCTGCCGCCGACTCGCGCGCCCCTTTGGGGGTCTGCCTCTGCCCCTGGCTGGCGTCCTCCCCTACTGTCCGGCACACACGAGCCGTGCTGGCCCCGACGCCTCCCCCCTCGGCTCCTGCTCGGATGCTTTCTGTCCCTGAAGCCTGGCTTATGCCAGTTGGTGCAAAGGAACAGACCCAGGTTCTAACTCTCGTGGAACTTGCCGTCTGCTGGGGGACGGCGGGAAAATTAGCAGGACAAGCAGGCTACGTGCTCTTACGGGGAGTGGGAGCGGACGGCGCCGTCGGAGGAGCACAGCCAGGGAAGTGAGTTGTTTGGGGGTGGAAACTTAGCACCACCAGTGTGAGCCTAGGCTTGAAGGAGCCTAGCGCCAAGTGCACGGGCGAGCACCGCGTTCCCTCGAGCTCTAGCTGCCTTTGCAAAGGCCTGCAGGGCCTCTGAGAGCAAGGAACCCGATGTGTCAGCCAGAGTGAGAAGAGAAGGTGGAGGAGGCCCCTGACAGCGAGGTGCAGAGAGCCCAGGTAGCCAGATTAATGTAAGGATGCGGGGAGGTTTTAAGAAGAGGGAGCTTTTGTGCTTGAAGACAGGATTTAAATGTGGGTCCCAGGATTTAAATGTGGGACTAGGATATTCCCAGGGGCCACAGCTGGAGACTAGGGGGCCAGCGGGTAGGACTGAGCAGAGGTAGGAGTGCCAGGAAGGAAGCAAGGTCGAAGGGGACCAGCGGGTGTGGGCGCTGAGAATTCTTTTTTTAAAGCTGCCTAGACGCGGTCCATGCCCAAGGACAAGTATGGAAGCAAGGAAACCAAGGTGGGGGCTATTGCAGTCATCCCACCTACCGATTGTCTTGGCACAGAGCAAGGGAGGCAACCAAGAAAATGAAATGGTTGGATCTTGCAATGGTCTTGAGGCCGAGAGAATTTGTTAGGCCTCTGATATGAAAATGGGGGATTCCGAGGCTTTTATACAGACGCATATAGTGCTGTGCTTATTACAGTGGGCAAGAAGTGGGGTCTTTGAGTAACCAAGAGTGGGCTCAGGGGAGACTGCTGGTCTGTGATAGGGACAGCATCAGCAACCGTCTTCAAGGCCACGGCACTCCCTGTTATCACTAGGGTATGAGCATGGAGGCAGCAGGAGCAAGGATAGTTGTCAAGTGACAAGAAAGCTTCAGGATGAAGAGGGTCAGCCACCATACCACTTTGAGTAGGCCCCAAAAGGGGGAAACCAAGCCAGGATGTTGTATCAGAGGACAGAATTGGCCCCGTTGGATGCTTTAGGTCTGGTGAGGTTTGAGTATGGAGAATTGGCTTTTGGCATGCCGGTGGTGATTTTCCCTTGTGGCCGTTCACATTTCCTAGAGACCTGGAGTAGTAAGAAGTGAGCTTTAGAGAAATGGTAGAGAAGGAATGACGGACAAGTGAGTATAGGCAGGTCTTTGTTTGCCTGCAGAAAAGGAGCAGAAGTAGAGTATAGCTAGCAAGAAAGTGAGTCTTCGCCTGGGAGCTTGTAATGGGAATATGTCGGGGGTGGTGAGAGAAGGAAGCTCTGAGTTGTTGGCACTGCATCCTAGAGATCACTAGACGGATTAGGGCCTGGTACAGAAGTAGGAGGATTGTTTGGAGAACAGTGAAGAGTTTGGCTTGAGTGTTGGGAGTGGGTTTGGGGGCCATACCTGGAGGTATGCAGTGGACCATATTAGTGTCAAGGATTCAGATTAAGGTCATGGGAACAGAAGCTACTGGCCTTACATGTGCTAACTGACCAGTCTAGATATTAGCATTTGACCCTGACCAAGTTCATTTATTCATTAAACAAATGTATTAAGCACATAGTACATTCTGGGCATTTATCTAGAAATCAAAATGTAATCATAAGCCAAACTTCATCGTGGAACATCAGTTTTTGTGGATAAGTGGCATAAGGCCAGAGTGACAGTACTTAGGGCGCTTGCCTTTACATGGCGCCAGCCCAGGCCCAATCCCGCATCCCACGAGGCACCCTGAGCGAAAACAAAAACAGTGTAAGGTTGGTGGTTCTTTTTTTTTATAGATTTTTCAAAGCCATTCCTTCTGCGCAGCACTGTGTGTTGAAGATATTTTCCTTGCTTTGTTGTGTTGTCATGGTCCTTTGTCAAGATTCAGTGTTGTATGTATGTGTCTGGACACTTGGTTCTATTTCATAAATTCATTTTTAGGGGATTTTTTAGAGTATTCTATATATATATATATATATCATCTGCAAGTAATCGTACTTCTTTTCCCTTCTAGATTTCCCCTATTAGCAAATTCATCTAAAGACCTATAATTCTAAAGTAATAGTGACAAGAATGAACAAGCCAACCTTGTTTTGTTCCCGAGTTCCTGAATTTAAAGAAAAGGCTTTTAGTTTTTCATAATTGAGTATATTTTTTTTAACATATTGCTTTTATTATAGTGAGATACATTTCCCTGTCCCCACTTCATTCAGTCTTTACGTCTTTACAGCAGGTGTGTGACTAATCTTGCCATATTCTTTCTTTGCTTCTGTTATATGATTTTTGTCTTTTCTTGATTGTATTGATTCATCTGCATATATCAAACTTGTATCACTGATATATTTGGCCATGGTATGTAACCATTTTAATGAATTTAGTTTGCAAATGTATTTTGAAAACAGTTATAATTCTTCTGTTTATTTTCCATACTCTGTCTCTTCCAGGTTTTTAATAGCTCTTATGATAGTTTTAAATGTTGAAGGTCGTTTATGTCCCCTGATACCATATTTATACTTTTTTTCTTACAGTAATTTTTTTTCATTTTTTTTCCATTTTTTTTTCCATTTCTTACGGTAATCAAAGTTTTTACAACTTTCTTATTTGCTCCTGAAAAAAAGCCTTTCAACACTTCTTATAGGGCAGGTTTGACGTTCCTGAGCTTCATTAGTGTTTGTCTGGGAAAACCTTCATTTCTCCATACCTTTAAATATTTTTCAGGGCAGAGTATAATTAGCTGGTAGTTTCACTTTTAATATTTTGTATATGTAATTCTATTATTAACTGGGCCTGTAGATTTATGCTGAGAAATCTGATGTTAGCCTGGTACTGGAACCTTTGTAGGTTAAATAGCTCAACCCCCATGCCCAGTGGTGAGATAAAGGATAGTGAAACAATAAAGACGAGTGAACATGTGGGTAGGTTTCCCCACCCAGTCTGCCCTCATGTTCACTATCCTTTATCACTGACTTGTTTAGCACTTTACAGGCTGTCTTGGGTCTTTCTGCATTTAGAAATGAGTTTAAGCTTCTCAGACTTCTTTGGTGGTTCCTCCTTACCTTTGAGAGGTTCTCAGCTATTCTTTAGATACTCTGTTCCTTCATGACCTCTCTTCCCCTTCTGGGGTACCCATCTTTTGTTTTCGTCTTTTAGTTATAATCTGGCTTTTCTCTGTATTACTCCTGAATCTTAATTCTTCGTCTCCCTTTTGTGATTGCTCTGTCTTGAGCGCCACTGCAGCACTGAGCCTTCTCTGCTTTCTTTGGTGCGTCCTCATCGTGCTCATTAAGTCTACTGTCTCTGCAATTGTTCTAATGGTTTTGGTCTCTAATAAAATGTTTTTTCCTCCTCTTCCTTTTTTTTCCCCTTCTGTTAGAATGCATTTTCGTTTTTTCATTTTTTTTATGATAGTTATTTAAAATATAAAATATTTGATGATCTTGGGGCCAGAGCGATAGATAGCACAGCAGGGAGGGCATTTGCCTTGCATGCAGCCGACCCAGGTTCAGTCCTTGGTATCCCATATAGTCCCCGAGCACCACCAGGAGTAATTCCTGAGTGCAGAGCTGGGAGTAATCCCTGAGCATCGCTGGGTGTGACCCAAAAAGCAAAAAAAAAAAAAAAAAAAAAACTGATCTTATCACTTTGTGTTTTCCTTATATTGACATATGTGTGTTAGATTGATAAGCTTGTGTATATTAAGCCATTCTTGCACCCCACTTGGTCATGTTGCACGTTCTTTTTGATGTATTGTTGATGTTTTGTTTAGGATTTGTGTGTGTGTGTGTGTGAGAGAGAGAGAGAGAGAGAGAGAGAGAGAGAGAGAGAGAGAGAGAGAGAGAGAGAGGCGATTCTCAGGGGTTACTCCTGGTGCTGCTCGGGGACCATACGGGATGCTGGGGATCAAACCGGGTCAGCTGCTGACTGCACTACGTTCCAGCCCTCCAGCCCCTTAGGGGCTTTGAATCTGTATTCATCAATATATAAATTTATAGTTTTCTATTTTGTTAGTGTTTCTGTCTGCGTTGGGTCTGATGGCAGCTTTTGCTGCATATAAAGTGTTTGGAAGCAATACTATTTGGTCAACTCCAATAGAGCCTGTAAAGGATTGGGAATTGATCTTTAACAGCTTGGAGAAACTCACTACAGAAACCACATGATCATATCATCATTCGTTGCAGAGAAAGCATTTGACAACATCAGTGCTTCTGACTTAAAAATACTTAATAAAATGCCTTGAGAAGGAACTTTACCTAGTATAGTTAGAGGCATTTACCACAAGACCACAACTAGTATCTTTCTCAGTAGGAAAACAACTGATAGCCTTCCTTCTAAGATCAGCCATATGATAGGGTTGCCCTTTCTTAGCAGTATTATTCAGTATAGTCTGGCCTGTCTGGCCATAGCAGTTAGGAGAGAAAGAGATACTCAGGGCATCCAGATTGGGAAAAAAGTCAAATTTTTACTCTTTGCAGTTGATCTGATACCAAGAAAACCATTAAAACTACCCAAAAAGAAAAAGGAAACCCACTTCCTAGAAACAATAAACTGCCACACTTTATTGGCAGTTTACTGAGACAGTTATAATGGCAGGCTACAAAATCAACATGAAAAAATGCATGGTATTCCTAAAAGAAAACAACGAAATAGAAAAGAGGAAAGAATCCCACCCGCAGTTACACCACAAAAAATATCAAGTCCCTGGGGGTTAACAAAAGCAGTGAAAGACTTGTATAAAGAAAACTATAGTTCACTGCTAAAGGAATTGGAAGGATTAATATTATCAAAGTGATGGTCTGCCTCAAAGCATTATTCAGATTCAATACAGTTTCTATAACGATGTCCATGACATTCTTAAAAGACATAACCCAAATGCTGCTGAAATTTATATGGAGTAATAAAAACCTTTAAATAGTGACAGCATCCCTAGGAGAAAGTTTTAAAAGTGACCCAACTTTAAACTACTATAAAGCTATAGTAAGCAAGATTGTGTTGTACTGAAATAAACACGGATTCTGAGATTAGTGAGATAGAATTGAGAGCCCAGAGACAGACCTGCAGTGTCTAGAACACTAATCTTCAACAAAGGAGCAGGAGTATGAAGTGGAGTAAGGAAAGTCTCAACAGATAGTGCTGGGAAAATGGGTCAGCCACATAAAAGATTGAACTCAGGCCCCCACCTCACACCATGCACAAAAGTCAGTTCAAATGGATTAAAGATCACGATAGCAGACCTGAATCCATATTTTTAGGAAAACATAAGAAGAGTGAGCCCTTCATTGATGTTGACTCTAGAGGCATCTTTGGTGATTCAGTTCATTGGCTAAGCAAACTGAAGCAAAAATAAATAAACATTATTAAATCAAATTAAGAAGCTTCTGCGCTACAAAAAGAAACAATGTGGGACCAGAGCAATAGCCCAGCGGGTAGGGCGTTTGCCTTGCACGTGGCCAACCAGTGCGCCCGGTTCGATCCCGGCATCCCATATGGTCCCGAGCACCACCAGGAGTAATTCCTGAGTGCAGAGCCAGGAGAAACCCCTGAGCATTGCCAGGTGTGACCCAAAAAAAGCAAAATTTAAAAAAAAGAAAGAAAAAAGAAACAATGGCCAAAGTAAAAAGACACCCCCACAGACCGGGAAAAACATTTGCCCGCCACTCACATAAAAAATAAAGCCCTTGTAAAACTGAACCAGGAAAAGCAACCCATTGAAAAATGGGGAGACGAGATGAACAGAAACTTCCCCAAAGAATACATAAGGTCAGTGAAATAAGGGTTTATGAAGTGTTCTATATCACTGATCGGGGAGATACAAATTAAAATGAGGTAGCACGTCACACCAGTGAGACAGATGCATCAAAAACCAGCCAGTGTTGGTATGCATGTGGGGAAAGGAACACTCATCCACTGCTGGTGGGAATGTGAATGGTTCAGCCCATTTGGAAAGCAGCATGATGCTTCTCCAGACCCTAAGAATTGAGCTGATGTATGACTCCGCAAACCCACTTCTGGGCATCTACTGTACGGGCCCAAAACCCACTCAGCAAAGGCATTTGCACTCCCTGTTCATTGCAGCCCTGATCACAGTAGCCAGATTCTGGAGACAATCCAAGTGCCCAAGATTGGATAAAGAAATCGGTATATATACACACAGGAATACTTATAAGCTATAAGAAAAGATAGGCTTTGCTGCTTGCTGTAAGGGTGGCGCTGGAGCGTGTTGCTCTGAGTGAAGTCAGCCAGGGGAGAGACAAATGCAGAATAGTGTCTCATGTGGAATATAAAGATGCATTGTAAGGGAGTAAATGGCCCCAGCAACAGACCCTGAGTGAGGACTGGCTTACGTAACAGCTTGCATGGTGAGGAGACCAGAGTTTGCGGCGGGAGGTAGGGGGTAACAGACAGTGTTAGAGGTGAGGGCTTGGAGCCTGGTATGCGTGGAACCCTGTCATTGGATGTATTGTAAATCAGGCTAATAATGTTTTCAATTCACTGCCCTTTAGACTCACCAATGTCTCTTAAAGTTTGATTCCTGAACATTGTCATTTTATTTCATTTAACTGACTTCCCTAAATTTCAAGGGCATTGAGGCCTGTTTTCCCAATAGGTGGCTTTAGTTTTGACATTGAATTGTTGTGTTGAGTGGGGTAGCGGGGGTGCGGCCGCAGCGAGGGCGCTCCTGTGGGGAGGGAGGAGGGTCATCCTGCGTAGATTGCATCCAGTCCCCTCTCCCTTTGTGTCCGAACAGGTTCCCAGGCTGCATACGGAGCCCACACACCCGTTCCCTTAACAGACCTTTCCCAGACTTCCCCACCGCCCACCCCACTCCACCGTCAAGCTCATAGACTCCCTGTCGCATGCTGATGTGGGGGGCCCTGGCTGTGGGCAGCTCAGGTCTCCCCTCCCTCCTCCGTCTGTGCCAGCCCCTGCCAGGTGCGCTAGTCAAAGGCCCTGTGGCATCCAGCCATTTCTGGTTGTGTGTTGGGGGAGGTTTGCCTAACAGTGGCTTACCCACCCTCTGATGACAAAAGGTTGTACATTCCGATAAATGTCTAATTTGCATAAAAGCCTATGTTGAAATAATACAAAAATGAAACCTTGAAGCGTTCCTTGAAATATTAAAATTTTAATTGCACTTTCTAAGAGCGTTTGCAATGTTTTTAAAAATATTGTATTACAATTTTAGGATATCAATGCAAGCCTGAGTAAGGAAAACAATTTCTTCTCCTAAACCATGGCATATCAGTTGTACAGAAATACTACTTTGGGAAACAGTCTTCAGGAGAGCCTTGATGAGCTCATACAGGTAGGAGAACAACCGTTAATATTTGTATTTAGAGGGGTCTGTTGTAATTCTTGTATCCCTTTTCTCAGTCAAAGAGAATAATTATCATAGACTATTTGACCCAACAAGTCAGTGTGCAAACAAATAACTTCCAATTTTTTTTTTGCTTTATACTATCCTGACTTGGTGACATAAAATGTCATTGAATGATATAATTGATTGTTATATTTGTTAAACATAAAGACTGAGATTGGTTTCCTTTTAGTAATAATAAAGATATAATCTATGTAACTTTATAACTTCAGGCTAGAGATTTAAATGAGAATTTCAAATTTGTATTTTATTTTGAGAGAATTAATCTATGATCTAAAAACTTTATTATTTCTATTTGTTT
Source organism: Cryptotis parvus (assembly GCA_021461705.1). NCBI lineage: Eukaryota > Metazoa > Chordata > Mammalia > Eulipotyphla > Soricidae > Cryptotis > Cryptotis parvus. Next base: position 99,313 of record JAJIBD010020864.1, read on the forward strand.
ATGTATACATAAATATGTGAGCGTTAATAAGATTTATTAGATTTATGGAGGTGGGAGGCGGGAAACTGCCACAGCTGGTGACTGTTCTCAGCCTGGTGCTTTGGGGTCAAACCCCAGCCGCGTGCATTCAAAGCTTGCACTCCAGCCTGCTGAACTATCTCGAACCCAAGATTTATTAAATTTTTCTTTAAATACTATTATTGGTCCTCCTTTTTTATTTAGAAGAAATGATTACTTCAACTTACTGAGTGCTCTTTTCCAGACACTGAGAAGAAATGATAGACAAAGTTTTGTTATGATAACATCATTATATGATTTTCTCTTTAATTTTATTTGTATCAAAATGATACAAGAAAATATTGCCATGCTTATTATCAGTTATGGCAAAGCAAAAAGGAATGAGGAACCATTAGCCTCAGTTAAACTTTAGCCTCAGTTAAACTTTAGATGATAATTCACAGTTTTAAGATTTTTTTTGTCTCTTCCCTAAAGATTTCTGTATGACCGTTGCTTTTTCTCAGTCTCAACAGATCACCCCGCAACTTGCCCTCCAAGTCCTACTCCAGTTTGATAAGGCTATAAATTCAGCACTGGCCCAGAGGGTCAGGAACCGAGTCAACTTCAGGGTAAGGCTGTTTGCTTGCAAACAGAAACTTGAGCTGATACTTACTGTGTGTTATTCTGGTTTTTAAGCACACTTGCATAGTGTAATCAAATGTAATAGCAAACTTGTACAGAGTTGTTAGATTTTATCCTGTTGTTTCATGAATCAGCCTGTGTGTTTTGCTATCACCTTCCCTGAAGAGTTAGAGATTTCAAACACATGAAACGTTACCTGCAGGATTTGAAGATAAGTGGCACAGTAATCCAGAGGGTTCAGTTATGGCTTTCAAACTCTGACCTTTATTTGTCCTTGAAATGCAGAGTCGTTTTGATGACCTTCATGTTGCCTCTAATAATTTTGTGATGACATGGTTAATAAAGATTGAAATTGGCAGTCAGTAATGGTCTGGTAGCTTGGTCTGATTTGAATATTTTTATTTTAAACAGTAATACCAACGTAAAATCCCCAGTTTGATAGTAAATTAGGGTAAGAGAATCAGGGGAAATAGTCATCTTTCCACATTATGATATATAGTAGAATTTGGTGATGTTTATCATATTTACCTTTTATGCTTATACAGAAGGCAAGAACCAAAAGATTAAAATGTAAGAAAAAGTATATAGAAAAAATGTAGAAATTAATTTGATTTAGGAGGACCTTGGTGTTTCCTTTCTTTAAGACTATTTAAACACTGGGGCTGGAGTGATAGCACAGCGGGTAGGGCATTTGCCTTGCATGCGGCCAACCCGGGGTTGATACCACGTCCCCCCAAGCACAGCCAGGAGTAAATCCTGAGTGCAGAGCCAGGAGTAACCCCTGAGCATTGCTGGGTGTGACCCAAAAAAGAAAAAAATATTTAAACACTATTTGACAAAGTTGTTCATAATAGAGTTGTTTCAGGCATTCAGTGTCCCCACCCTCAGCCCAAGCTAAGCAGGCATGAAATAATTTTATATTGCTTGTTACAACAAAATGGCTAATGGGATTATCAAAAAGACTTCAGTAGAACAAACCTAATAGATCTTCTTCTCCTAAGATGTGACTTTAAGAACATTGCCCAGTAGGGCCAGAGTAATAGTATAGCACCGTGCATGCAACTGATCCAGGTTCAGTCCCCGGAGTCCTATATGGTCTCCCAAGTACCACCAGGAGTGATTCCTGAGTGCATAGTCCAGTGTGACCCAAAAAACCGAAAAGGAAAAGTTACCCTGAAGTATCACAGAGGTAAAGGCATTTGCTTCACATAGAGGGAGGCATGGAGAGTTTTGGTGAAATGGTATCACCCTGCCGAACCCCTCTTTTGACATCAATGATCACTTCTTTGTAAAATGGTGAGATCCTAGTGGTGAATCCGTAATAGAGCTCACGAAAGATCTTGATGTACTGGATTTGAACACCCTGTTTAGCTAGGGCTTCGATGACGGCTTCAGTCTCCACAGAATCAAAGGCTTTCTTTAAATCAGTGAATGTGAGACAGAGTGGCATCCCTACAAACCTCGATGAGCTTGGTTACTGTGTGGATATGGTCGATTGTGCTGAATCCTTTTCGGAAGCCAGCTTGCTCGCATGGTTGTCCTTCATCTAATGTTCTGCCACTCCTGTTCAGGATGACTCGAGTGAACAGCTTGTAGATGACAGACAACAGGCAGATGGGGCGATCGTTGCCAATATCGTGAATGTCTCCCTTCTTGAATAGTAGAACTGTCCTCCTGGTTTTCCAATGGGAGGGCACCTTGCATTCAGACAGGTAGCATGTGAAGAGCTGAGCCATTCTATTGTCGCATGATGTTCTCTTCAGCGCCACCCTCGAGAACATCATGCAACAATTAGAATGGGAAGGAATGGGAGTGAAGATAGACGGTTGGCAACTACACCGCCTCTGCTTTGCTGATGACATCGTTCTAATAACACCAATATTAGCCAAGCGGCACAAATGCTGGCTGACTTTGACCGAGAATGTGGAAAGGTAGGTCTACAGCTGAATCTAAAGAAAACTATGTTCATGAAAAATGAACTACTTCCAGAGGCCCCATTCACTCTCAACTGAACAAACATCTCTGAATGCAGCAGTTATGTGTACCTAGGTCGAGAAGTCAATATGATGAACAACCTAAAACCTGAACTGCACAAGAGGAAGAGAGCAGCATGGAATGCCTTCAAAGGCATCGAAGAAATAGCTAAAAAGATAAAGAACCTCCAGCTCCGGACACATCTCTTCAACTCCACCGTTCTCCTTGCATTAACATATGTCTCAGAGACCTGGGCCCTACGAAAGCAGGATGAGAATGCTATTCGAGTCTCCCAAAGAGGAATCAAAAGAGCTATGCTTGGAATATCACACCTCACTCAAGTGAAAGAAGGAATCTGGAGCTCCAACCTCCGTCGCTATTCCAGAGTCAGGGACGTTGTCTGTTTGCCAAGGCATCGAAAATCAGATGGGCTGAACATGTAATGTGATTTGGAGACGACCGCTGGACTAGAGCTGTTACCGACTGGATCCCACGGGATGTCAAAAGATCACATGGCCACCCACCTACAAGATGGTCAGACTTCTTCGTCAAGACCCTGAACGAACGGTTTGAGGCTCTTTGTATTCCTGAGGCAACCAGATGCCATTGGGCTACACTGGACACTGGCACGTGAGAGGGTCAAATGGAAATGTTACTGGCGCCTGCCCGAGCAAATCGATGAATAACGGGATGTCAAGTCAAGTAATCAAGAGGGAGGCATATTGAGGGATCCCGGGTATTTCATAGGGTCTCCCAATTACCACCAAGTGTGGGCCCAAAAATGCCAAACAGTCTGTTGGCGTTTCTCACATATCTATGTGAGAAAATAAGTGTTTGAGGTACACTCAAGATAAGATGCAGTTTCGCCAGGGGGCCGGAGCGATAGCCCAGCGGGTAGGGCGTTTGCCTTGCACTCGGCCAGCCTGTGCTGGCCGGGTTCGATCCTCGGCATCCCATACGGTCCCCAGCACCGCTAGGAGTAATTCCTGAGTGCAGAGCCAGGAGAAACCCCTGAGCATCGCGGGTGTGACCCAAAAAAAAAAAAAAAAAAAAAAAAAAAAGATGCAGTTTCGCCAAATGCCAACTAAAGTCAGTTACTCAGTACCAGGAAGCTAGACCAGGGGTTGCTTGGGACCCGTGCAGCTTCTGCATCCTCTGGTCCCAGCTTCACTGGTCCCCTGGCCCTGCCTGCTGTATCCCTGGAAGCCCCGAGAGTCCCCCTGGGTTGACCTGCTGGTACCCAGCAGCACCACACCCTCAAGCACTTGCCATCTGGCTGGCTGGTTGTGTATTGCCAGTAGGGGGCACCCACAGGCCACCTCAGCACTGTTTCAAAGCCCTCCTCCTCCCCGAAAATAATCCATTGCTGACAAAAGCCTGTGTTAGAAAGTAAAATATTCTCAAATAAAATTTTAGGTTTTAGTCCCTTCACTATACCTGAGATTCTAAATAGTTGCTTATTTCCCACTGAAACAATAATATTTTTTAACTTTTATTCATTGAGGTTCTGTGGTTTGCAATAGTGTTAACGATGGTTTCCCATGCACACAATTCCAACACCACCCCATCACCAGTGTCCCCTCCCCTGAGAACCCCAACACCTCGCTTTTTGATATCCCCTCTCCTCCACTATCCATACATCTCGGTTGTGTGGATCAGTTCTCTCATGTGTTGCCTTTGACCCCTGTTGCCGCCTTTCAGGTCATTCTGTAGCTTCCTCTTTCTTTCCTTCTAACTTCAGTCAACATGGTGCCGACTAGTTCCATCCCTGTTGCTGCAGATTGCAGAGTTGTTCTATAGTAGTCTACTGTCTCTCTCTCTCTCTCTCTCTCTCTCTCTCTCTCTATATATATATATATATATATATATATGTATATATATATACAGATATACTTGTTGTATCTTACTCTACAGTATCTTACTCTATATATATATACTATATATAGTATATATATATATATATATATATATATATATAATAACTTATTGATCCATTAGCAAGAATTAAATACAGTAATTATTGTATTGGAATTCTGGTTCAAAATTTCTAAGAACAGTGGATTTTGTCTTTAATCTTTAATTTAAATACTTAAATTATCAAAATTTATCTGGCTAATTTATTTTCATATTGTTAGCTGCTGATGCTAATGCTGATTCTAATCCAAATATAGAAACCATTTTTAACTATATATAAAATTAATTGGTTTTAGGCTTTATTTTGAACATTTGTTCCACAACAAAATGAAGTCTATACTCTTATAATTAATAGAACTTTAACATATCTGAAAGTGAATGTTGAAATACTGGCTATAAATCCCACTCATATGCCCTGTGTAAATTGTTGACACAGCTACTGCCCAATTGGCTATGAAAGTAGCTGATACTCTCCTAGGGTTATTGGTTACACAAAATCGGAAATGTCAGAAATCAACCTGGAGGTTGACATTTGGCCCTTTAACTTCCCAGAGGCCAGAATATATCCAAGGACCAGATCTTATTATTATTTGTTGTATCTTACTCTACAGTTCTGTGTCCCTTTCTTCACTTAACGTTTTATGTAAATGATTTTCCCATGCATAAGTCTCACCATTTCCACTAAAACTGGCCACTTGCTAAGTTTTTCGTTCCTGCGTGGTTTATGGTACTGTTGGTAATTTATCTTTTCAAATTTTTACTTCCCTTGAGACCACATTATTCTGCTTCATTTCATCGACTTCTCTTTCTCATCTCACAGGACCAACCCTTCATATCACTAGTTGTCAAGTTCATTAACAAATCTCCATTCTGGGCTAGAGCAATAGTACAGCAATTAGGGCCAACCTGGGTTTGATTCCCGACATCCTGTGGTCCACTGAGCACCACCAGGAACAGTTCTTGAGTGCAGAGCCAGGAGTAACCCCTGAGCATCGCCAGGTGTGACCCCAAAAAGCTAAATAAATAAATAAATCTTCATTCTGTTACTCCCCTTTGCTACTTTGGTAGCAAAGCCCCTTTACCTCTGACTCGTGTGTGATCTTATAGCCACTGATGGGCTTCTGAGCTGGGTTCTGGCCTACGTTTAGACTCCCCTCTATTTCCACTCACCAGCAAAAATACTAATCCTATTACTCCTCGTTTTCAAATCCCGCATTGACCTCCAAACACCCTGACAGTATATGGGGCCAATCTGTCCAAGGTTCTCTTGTCTCCTTCACTGTAGCCTGAGTCATTTTGTTTTCTGGAACTTTCTTTCCCATTCCAAGTTCTGCTTATTATCCCACCTCTCCCCTGACTTGTTCACGCATCAAATTCAATTTAGTCTGTATTTTTTTTTCTTTTTTGGGTCACACCCGGCAATGCTCAGGGGTTACTCCTGGCTCTGCACTCAGGAATTACTCCTGGCGGTGCTCGGGGGACCAAATGGGATGCAGGGGATTGAACCTGGGCGGCATGGGCCGGCCGCGTGCAAGGCAAACGCCCTACCCGCTGGGCTATCGCTCCGGCCCCTAGTCTGTATTTTTTTAAGAAAAGCCTTCTCTGCCCTGTTTCTGGTACCCTCGGGTTCAGCACTCCTGTTATACTCAGTACCTGTATGACTGCAGTAGTGTACTGTGTGTTTGCAATCACAAATTGGCAGGCGGCATAGGTAACAGGCCTCAGTGGGCTGTGCCACAGAGCTGCATGTGTCTACTACATTTTCATTGTAGTAGGTTGGGGTATCTCGCAGTCAAAATTTTTCAATGTTTAAATACATTTTTCTAATCCTAAAAAAAGCATGTCTTTAGAAGAATGTTAATTGAACAGGATAGTAGTGTTGCAGTCTTAATGACTAACATAGTAATTGCCAGTATAGAATAATACTTTTTAAAATAGGGTAAAATTGGCAGGCCAGCATCCAGAGCCTCACAAGCGGCTGGGGAGGCTGGAACTCGGCTCGCGCCGGGCCCAGCTGACCATGGAGCCCCGAGGAGGGCAAATGGGTTTTGGGAGTGGGCCCGTCACCTCTGGGGGGTCCTGGAAGCAGCCAGATGAGACTCGCCCATCACACTAGCCACCATTTTCACTGTCCGGACGCTGGGAGACTGCCTCACGACCAGATCAACAGAGCAAAACCAGTTTGAGCCCAGGTCGCGGTCCACTAAAATAGTGAAACAGTAATGTCTTTTAATGCACTGCATTCCACGAAGAGCAGGAAAGTTTGTTGGGAAAGAGATATAAAGAGGAAAGAAATGACATACAGAACCCACCAAGTAGTTGAGGTGCGGGAGGGGGAGGGAGGTGGGGACATTGGTGATGGGAGATGGGTTTGGGTGGAGGGTGCGTGTTGGAACACTGTAGAACCAAAACTCTACATGAGCATCTTTCAATTGTATGTCTAAAACGGTGTAATAATATTTGGGGGGGGGGAATAATAAAATTTTAAAAAATAGGGTAAAATTAATTTGTTTCTGGGGCTAGAGCAACAGCACAGCGGGTAGGGTATCTGCCTTGCATGCGGCCAACCTGGGTTCGATCTCCAACATCCCATATGGTCCCCGGGCATATGGGATTCCTGAGTGCAGAGCCAGGAGTAACCCTGAGGATTGCCAGGTGTGACCCAAAAAGCCCCTCCCCCAAAAAATTAATTTGTTTCTAGGAATGCCCTGCTTTGGTACAAATTCAGAGAATGGTATCTACAATAAAATGGTACTTTTTAAAGTTTCTGTGAAAATGCAGCTGAGGATGTTGGAACATGTATGATTGAAATCCAATGATGAATAACTTTGTAATTGTATCTCTCTTGGTGATTTAATATTTAAAAAATTAATAAATGTAAAAAGAAAATACAAGTGAACTTTCATAATGTAGCCACATGAGGGCAGTAGAAATGCATATTTAAATTTTTGTTCAGCTTTTCCTGAACCCCAGATAAGTAATTTGGCAATTCTGCCAGTATTGAAAATGGTCTGCTGATGAAAATCCTTTTCTTTCTTCCTTTAGAAAATTTATTAGGATTTCTTTTAAGTGATAGCATAAAAATTAAACTTGTAAGCAAGCCAAGTATTTCATAGTTATTTTCAAGAATTATGTGCCTTATAGTTGATTTGAATTGCTTTCAGAAAAATTGTCTTTTCAATAGTAAGTCTGTTTTGTTTTTACAGGGCTCTCTAAATACATACAGATTCTGCGACAATGTGTGGACTTTTGTATTGAATGATGTTGAATTCAGAGAGGTGACAGAACTTATTAAAGTGGATAAAGTGAAAATTGTAGCCTGTGATGGTAAAAGTAAGTGTTCATATAATTACTGTGAAAACCAAATGATTTGATCTTGTTTCTGTGAATCTGTAGAAAGCCTTTATTTAAAACTAAAGGGGGAAATGGCTAATGACCTACTCCTAGTTAGACATCTGGTTTCTGGCCTATGTTCTGATTTCCAGAACTCAAACATTCCCTTTACGACTCAGGTACAGACATTTTATATGACATGCATTTCTTCCAGTTGAGTTTGTAAGGCCTAGAAATGAGTAAATAAGCTCTCCCTTATTTCAGTTGTAAATCTGAAATGTTTGCCATACTTCTTATAGTATTGAAGGAGGTGTTTTTGTTTGTTTGTTTGTTTGTTTGTTTTTACCTTTTGGTCACACCCAGCAATGTTGAGGGGTTACTCCTGGCTCTGTATCAGGAATTACTCCCAGCAGGCTCAGGTGCCAGGGATCGAACCCAGGTTGACCCTGTACAAGGTAAATACCATACCCACTATACTATAGCTCCAGCCCCTAAGGAGTGTTTTTTATTTTGACAATTTGTCTCAGGATTTTTGTGTTGGGGACAGGTATGTGTATACTTTTCTGTTTAAAAAGATGGTTATTTGAAAGATTTTAATTAAATAAGAACCTTAGCCATCACAATGGTAAAGATCCCTTCCTCTAGTCTGTTATGTCTGTGTAGATATATGCTTGACATAGACTTAGAAATTTGTTCAGGTCAGTAAGTGCTTCAAAAACTATTCACTTTTTCTTTTTCTGTTTCATGATTGTGTTTCTTGCTGAATGTGTTTTTCAATACACTCTATGGTTCTTTCCACTATGATCGGAATCAGATGACACTTGCAAGTAGGTCATTTTTACACGTAAGTCAGCTATTCACAAAAATGGCTTTTTAATGGCCACTTTAATGGCTTTTAATGCTGCTTTAAGCCCTACAAAGTTTTCTCTATAACTAGCTATGTTGTAATGACTTATACCTTCAGGAGCTAAGTCACGAAAGAGGATTATAAGGGCTTTAGGCATCAAGTTCTCTTTAATTTCAGCATCAGAGACTTAATTCTTTTCTCTTGTGGCAATGAATAATGATACTCCATCACTCTTGTGTCACAGATCACATTTCTATGTTTTAGAGACTTTTACGTATTTTTCTTGTAATTTAGACTAATAATATCCTCAAACCCCATGGGCTTTTCAATTTTTCTAGACTGCAGAATTTCAACATTAATATTTTTATGACTTTTGGACTTAACATAAATAGTGATACAGGTCTCTGCTGTTGAATATTAACTTTTATACTAATGGGGATGTTCCAGTTGCACTCAGTATATTGAGATGCATTAACGGCAGCTGAAGAATTAAATGTTTTTCATTTTTACTTTGATTAGTTCATTGTAACCACATGTAGTCACAGCCACATGTAACTACCATATTCAACTGTACAAATATTGACCATGAGTGTCGATTTTAAGTCATTTGAACCTTACTTAAAAACCAAAAAGTCAGTTCTTTGCACTGTGGAGAACAGTCTGTAAAGGACTCTGGCAGCTTCCTATAAGGAGTCCATCCGTGTGTATTTTGGGAAGCTCCTGTCCAATGGTTCCAGAGTGATGTCGCACCTGCTCTACAGACAAGACGATCTTTCCTCTCTCCCTCACTGGAAATCCCCGCTCACCTCGGTGTATTCACTGACATCAGAGTTTGAAGCTGCGGCCTCACACTTCCTGGGCCATGTTCCAGTTCCCAAGATGATCTGCTTTAAACAGCAGTGGGATGAAAAATGCACACCACTCATACAGTGGCTACTGAGAGGCTTTTCCCAAGGTTACCATACACTGTAGTAAATAAGTCTCAATTTTTTTTTTTTAGTATTTGAAAATACTAAAAAAATACTAAAAATATAGGTTCCTGTTCATAAGTTTGAAAAGGTTGAGGGGCCAGGGCAGTAGCACAGTGGGGAGGGCATTTGCCTTGCAAGCGGCTGACCTGGGTTCAATCTCCAGCACCTCATATGGGTGTGTGTGTGCATGCGTGCGTGTCCCCCCTGAGCATCGCTGAGTATTGCCCAAAAACCAAAAAACAAAGTTTCCTTAAGTTTTCAGCCTTCAGGAAGGTTGAAAACACCTGGTCCACCTCTACCTCGGCTATAACCACAGGTCCAAGGGCTGCTGTTTTGCACAGATGGGAAAGAGCTGCACACTGGCGTAGATCAGGTTCTGTTAGCAGAATAGAGATGTATCTTTTACAAATATGAAATAAGAATGGTTTGGTATTTAGAGGTAGTTAAAAGAAGATAAAATTTCGTAGTAACCAAATGAAAGAATGCTACTATATAATAAGCCTTGGGACCAGATCGAAAGTACAGCAGTAGGGTGCTTGCCTTGCACACAGCTGACCCGGGTTGATTCCTATCACCCCATATGGCCCTCTTAACCTCCCAGGAGTGATCCCTAAGCACTGCCAGGGTTGCCCCAAAAAATGGGTGTGGGTGTGTCTTAAAAAGTGAGCTTACAGAAATAAAGTTGAGTTTCTAATATCAGAAAAAGTGATAGTGGCTAAAATATTGAGCTCTTTCTCACTGGGAATTAAATTTAGCATTCTTCTGATCTGTCCTTTATGACTTAAAATTTTAGTGTAGGGGCCTTTGCCTTGCAGGGTCCAACCCAGACTCAATCCCTGTATGGTCCCCCAAGCACCACCTAGGAGTAATTCCTGAATGCAGAGCCAGTAGTAACCCCAGAGCATCACCTAGTATGACCCAAAAAAGAAAAAAATAATTTGAATACAGTACAAGATTAAGGAGAAATGTATGGTTATGTAGCAGTTATATGACCTAAATCCATTCTTCATTTTCTAGGATAAGTGTGGAGTGTTAGACGTTATCATTTTGTCTCTTCCTTCAAAGCGTTACGTTTTGGAGGTTTTCTGTAATCAGCTGCTGTCACCAACCTTGCCTGCTCTTCTTCCCCATGAAGCAAACCATAACCTTGGTTATTTCTTATTGCTATTTTTTAAGATGTTCTTTATTTTTGTTAAAGTATTTTATTACACCACTGTGAGATATACAATTAAAAAGTTCATATTTGGGTTTTGGTCATACATTGTTCCAGCACCCATCCCTCCACCAGTGCCCATCTCCCACCACCAACTACCCGGTTCCCTCCCCCTCCCCAGCCCGCCTCCATGGCAGGTTAAGATGTTCTTTAAATATTTGCATTTAAAAGTAAGTTATTCTTTCAGTTGACTCTTTCTCTCTTCTGTTTCCCAGATACCGGCTCTAATACTACAGAATGAATAGAAGACACAATGACTTTTTATGCCGTCTTTGAGATCCATCGCTATTTTGGAGAGAAGCATAGAAGAGACTTTTTTTTTATTTATTCTAGCATTGCAGAAATCACTACACCGTGCTAGACTATCAGAATCCCACTAGGAAGACACCTGTACTTCCGCAGCATCTCATGATCTTTATGATACAGCATGAAGAAACAGCTTTTTTAAATGACAAATCAAACATTGTTGCCTTCCTAAGAACGTTCTTTAATAAACTCATTTTAAAGCAGTGTGAGTAATAACCAGTAACTGTTAAGGTAACAGTATGAAGATATTATGCAGCATCTTATAAGAATACCGTGTTTCTCCTGAGGACATTCGAAATGCCTTCATTTCATAGACTGGTTTTATCACACATAGCTTTGTCTGATGCAAGCATCAGGAGAGCAAAAACAAAGTTATTAAGACACTCGACAGCTTCCATAACCAAAACTAACCCAAAAACTTAAAATCATCCACAGAACATATAAAGTATTTCTTGAACTGACCATATCGGTCAAGATTCACTTGTATCATTTGTCTTCCCATTGTTCATTGATTTGTGCGAGTGGGCTTCAGTAACGTCTCCATTTATTGGGAATGAGGTACATTATTGTTACTGTTTTTGGCATATCAAATACACCATGGGTAGCTTTGCCATGGCCAGGCTTTGCCATAGCTCTGGGTTCATCCCAGGGGGCCCAGTCTTTTTCTATGTCAGACCATCAACCACCCAGGGCCCACGTGGCAGAGCCCTGAGTGTAGACAAACCTGTCTCCTGTCTGCCACCTTCCAGCACAGCCGGGCACTGCAGCCACACCTGCGACACCTCATATTTTAAAATAATTTACATCTGGCATTTGCCTTAAACATGGCAGAACCCAGTTCAGTCCCCTGGACTGCATAGTTTCCCTGAGAATCAAGGAGTGATCCTTGAACACAAAGCTAGGTGGAAGCCCTGAGCACTGCCAGTTGTGGCCTCAACAAAACCTCCAAAATGAAAGTGCTGTCTACCTCTTGCCAGTTACTAAAACACTCCACAACAAAAACTTATTAAATACAGGCCATATTTTTTGTGTACTTCAAAAAAGAAGTTACCCTTCTCTCAGTCTGAACATTTATGGCTTTTCTAAGACTCCACCAGAGGGAAAGTGTCAGACATTAGGTAGTTGAGTGACTACAACAACCACAGATAAATCTAGACCTTCACTTCCCCCCCACACACATGCAAACACCATCAGCACTAATGATGAAAGTAACTTGATTATTTTCATTTTAGGCACCATGATTTACAAAAGTATTCATGACAGGTTTTACGCAGAAAATAGCACAGCGCCACACCCTCCGGAGTGCCTACCTCCGCTGCCATGCCCAGTGTAGTTCACCCCACTTCTGTGGGTGAGTTTTCTACGAAGGACCAGTTTTCCATTTCTGTTGCCTTTGAGCATTTATATTTCCTTACTATGTTATTTTGGGGATTGGAGCGAAGGGGATAGTTGGTTTTGGGGCCACATGTGTCAGTGTTCAGGGTTCCTCCTGTCTTTGCACTCAGGAACTACTCCTGGCTCTGCACAGGGAACCATACCTGATGTCAGGCATCAAATGCAGATCAGCGGCTGCCAGTCAAGTGCCCTACCCACTGTATTGTTACTCCAACCCCTTGTGTATTTTTTTTATACACCAGATATGAGAGTGGTCATTCGGTATCTGACCCTCTCCTGCCTAACTTTACTCAGCATGATACTCTCCAGATTCATACAGCAGCAAATTGCATGAATTTGTATTTTTTGTATAGCTGAGGAGTAGTATGTATATGTACTCTGTTCCTGGTAACGGGTTTTCAGATTTTGACTATTGCTGCAGTGAGCATGGGAGTGCAAATGTCTTTTCTGAATAGTTTTTTGGCCATAGGGGGAGATTTCCAGAAGCCAAACTGCTGAGTCTTAGGGAGCTCAATTGTCACTTTTTTTGAGAAGTTTCTATATTTTCGCTAAAGGCTGGTCCAGTCATCCTTCCTACCAGCAGTGAATGAGGATCTCTTTCCCCAGCTCCCCAATACTGACTTTGTTTTGGGGATGTGTGCCTGCCAGTCTCACTACTGTGACATGACAGCTCATTGTTTGGATTTGATTACCCTGATAAGTGATAAAAAGTACTTTTGGCTTTTTGGGTCAAGCCCAAAAAAGCCATCACACCCGGCGATGCTCAGGGGTTAATCCTGGCTCTGCACTCAGGAATTACTCCTGGCGGTGCTCGGGGACCAAATGAGATGCCAAGGATCGAACCCGGGTTGTCACGCACAAGGCAAATGCCCGACCCGCTGTGCTGTTGCTCCGCCCCACGCAGTTTTTAATTTTTTTTTTCTTGTAAAGTTCTACCAGTGCACTTTATCAGATGAGAAGTACATAAATAGTTTCTCCCGGTCTTTGGAGTGTCTTTATTCTGATAATTATTTCTTTTGCAGTACAGAAGCTTCTTAATTTGATGCCCCATTTGTTTTTCTTTGCCTGCTTGGCCAATGGCATTAAATCATTAAAGATACTTCTGCTTAAGATTTCCTTAATATAAATTCTGGATTCAGGTCTGATATCAAGGTCGTTAATTCATTTTGAAAACAATTTTGTGGTTTTGTTTGTTTGCATATGACTGGCCAGTTTTCCCAACATTTTACTGAAGAGACTCACTTTGCTCCATTTAATACTTTTTATTCCTTTGTCAGAAGTTAACTGTCCACATACTTTGGGATTTGCCTCTGGAGTCTTGATTTTTTTCCACCGGCCTGAAAGTCTGTCCTTGTTTCAGTATCATGATTTTGATTAATATACCGTTTTAGTATAATTCAAAGTTAGGGAAAGATAAACCTCCAATTTTTCCCTAGGGTTGCTTTGGCTAATAGGGTAGGCTGGTTCTATTACACCATATGTATTTCAACAGCATTTGATCTATTCATTAAAAATGTTGGCGTTTTATTGCTTTTTAAATTTATTAGAATTGGGCCAGAGTGATAGCCCAGCGGGTAGGGCGTTGCCTTGCACGTGGCCGGCCTGTGCCAGCCCAGGTTCGATCCCGGCATCCCATATGGTCCCCGAGCACCCCAGGAGTGATTCCTGAGTGCAGAGCCGGGAGAAACCCCCGAGCATTGCCGGGTGTGACCCAAAATAAATAAATTAATTAATTAATTAAAAAAGAAATTTATTAGAATTGTCACAGAAAAATCTGCACAACTACCACAGATAAAGTCACTGCAGAGTGTTTTTGTTGCCAGTGACAGCACTGGCCATTGCATCCCCTAAATTTCTTCATCTGTTTCTGAATTTCTGTTTTCTTGACATCAATTTCTTTTCATACTGGCCTTGTCTTGCCATCTGTGTTTGGGCTCAGGTTTTTTGTCTGGTTTTTGCATCATTTACAATCCAAGGATTCTTGTATCTCCGCGCCTCCAAAGTGGGTTCTGCATTCACACACAAAGATAGCATCTGGGGGAGTCTTAGATATTTCAGCAAGTTTCTCTTGAATTTCAGATACTGTGGCCCTCTCAGGCTAGGACAGTGGGAACTAATTGCTTCTGCTGAAGGAGTCAGTCATGAACTTCCTGGACAAGTTAGTGTGTCATTTGTGATGATTTTACAGCTTTAGATAGCCAGGGAGGGAGAAAAATGGTGTTTCCATAGGGAGTGCATTAAATCTGTACATGCTTTGAGCAAGATTGTCATTTTGACAATATTAATCCAGTCTATGAACAGGGGTTTTGTTTCCATTTCCTCAAGTGTCACCTTTTATTTCTTTTAGCAATGGTTTATAGTTTTCTTTGTATATGTCTTTGATTTGTTACTAGGGACTTACTGTTTGAGGCACAAATGTGAATGGGGTTATTAATTTCTGTTTCATTCTTTGCATTAGGAACAATGAGTTTCTGTACATTGGTTTTGTAGCCTACCACTTTACCATGCACATCTATTTGTAGAAGCTATTTTTTTGTAAAGTCTTAAAGGTTTTCCATATGTAGTATGTCATTTGCAAATATTGTCAGTTTGACTTTTTTTTTCCAATCTGGATACCTTTAATATATCTTTCTTACCTAATTACAATGGTGAAGACTTCCAGTTCTATATTAACTGGTGGTGAAAGGAGCCAACCGTGTCTTGGGCCATTTTTCACAGCACAAGTATGATGTTCGCTCTGGGCTTTTGGTAACTGACTATGATGAGTTTGTTGTTTGCTCTGGGATTGTAGATGATTTTAACTACGTTAAGGAAAATGCGCTCAAATCCCATTTTATTGAGATATTTTGTCATGAATGGATGCTGGATCTTGTTAAATGTGATCATTCAACCTAGTAGTATAATCGTAGGCTTTTCAGTATTCCTTGTGTTAAGATGGTATATTGACTTGCATAAATTTAAACCATCTTTGCAACTCCAGGATGTATCTTATTTGGTGAATATTTTTTGGGAGGTGAGGGGACTTTTTTGGGTCACACTTGGCAATGCTTAGGGGGTTACTCCTGGATCTGCACTCAATAATTGCACCAGCATCCCATATTGGTGCTCAGGGGACCATATGGGATGCTGGGGATCGAGCCTAGATTGGCCACCGTTCAGGGCAAACGCATTATCACTCCCGCCCCTTGGTGTGATCTTTTCATGTGTAATCTTTTGACGTATTGTTGAAATCAGCTTGCTGATATTTTGCTGAGGATCTTTCTATCTATGTTTATCTGGGATATGTGTCTATAGATTTCTTATTTTGTTTGTATCTGTCAGCTTTTGGTATCATGGTAATGTTTGCCTCATAAAAGTTGTTTGGGAGGATTCCTATTTCATCAGCTTTGAGAGCCTAAGAAGGATTGGATGTAGGTCTCTAAAAAAAGTTTGGAGAATTCCCTTTTTGAGCCACCTGGGCCTGAGCTTTTGTTTTAGGGAGACTGTTGGTTACCGTTTCGATTCCTTAGCAGTAATTGGCTGGTTCAGGTGCTCTGTTTCCACTTGATTCAACTTAATTAGATTATGGTAGTGGGAGGAAAAAAGTATCCATTTCTTCTATTTTTAAAAAAATCTTTTATTATACCACCATGAGATATACAGTTACAAAGATGTTCATGTTTGGGTTTCGGTCATACAGTGTTCCAGCACCCATCCCTCCACCTATTTCCCATCACCAATGATCCCAGTTCCCTCCCCACCCTAGTCTGCCTCTATGGCAGGATCTTAATCTCTTTTCTCTCTTTCTTTTTCTCTCACTCTCTCTTTCTCTTTCCCCCTTTCTCTTACACATTGTGGATTGCAATACATACATTTAGAGGTTATCATGTTTATCCCTTTGCCTATATTCAATGCTCAATTCTAGGCTAGTATTATCATTTTAAATGATCATTAGCACACTGTTCCTATCTCTTAACTAACCTCTGACTCCCACACATTTGCAGTAGATTCCACTTATTGACAAGACCTGATCCATGTTTTGCCTAACCTTGGATATTGGTATCATACTACATATACTATATATATATATACATATATATATACATATATATACATATTCATATATACATATAATATGTGTATGTATGTATCACGCAAATAAATGCAGTCATTCTATATTTGTCTTTCCTTATAGCTAATTTCACTCAACATGTTCCTCTCCATATACATCCATTTATAGGCAAATTTCATAACTTCATTATTCAAACAGCTGTGTAGTATTCCATTGTGTAGATGTACCAAAGTTTATCCAATCATCGCTCTAGGGCACTCTGGTTGTTTCTAGATTCTGGCTATCATGAATAGTGCTGTTATGAAAATAAAAGTGTGGATGGTGTTTCTATTGTGTGTTTTTGGCTTCCCAGGTTATATTCCCAGGAGTGGTATGGCCTGGGTCAAATGGGAGCTCAATTTCTAGTCCTTGGAGGAATGTCCATATTTTCCAAAAAAGGCTGTACCAGTCGACAAACCCACAAACAATGGATGAGAGTCCCTTTCTCCCCACATCCACGCCAGCACGTGTTGTCCTTGCTCTTTTGGATATGTGCT
This sequence comes from Cryptotis parvus, assembly GCA_021461705.1. Lineage (NCBI taxonomy): Eukaryota > Metazoa > Chordata > Mammalia > Eulipotyphla > Soricidae > Cryptotis > Cryptotis parvus. Next base: position 116,492 of record JAJIBD010020864.1, read on the forward strand.
GGTCTCTGTGGTGTGAGATGATATCTCATTGTTGTTTTGATTTGCATCTCTCTGATGATTAATGATGAGTTTTTTTTTTATATGACTTTTGGCCATTTGAATTTCTTCCTTGTCGAAGTTTCTGTTCATTTCTTCTCCCCATTTTTGATGGGGTTGGCTGTTTTCTTCTTGTAAAGTTCTATCAGTGCCTGATATATCCTGGATATTAACCCTTTATCAGATGGATATTGGGTGAGTATTATTTCCCGTTCTGTGGACTGTGTTGTATCTTGGACACTGTTTCTTTTGAGGTGAAGTTTTTATTTTCATGGTACCCAGCTGCGTCAGCAGGTGACAGACAAGAGACAGGCTTGTCTATACCCAGGGCTCTGCCCTGTGGACCCTGGGTTGTTGGCAGAAGGTAGATCTAAGGATATGCGAAGGAAGGTCTGATGGATACTGCCTGTTAACAGATACACAGGGACTTCTGGCACTGTCTCTCAATAGAGTTAGTATGTAGAAATCCCTAGTGAGACTGTTAATCAAAGCTGCAGGTACCCAGACAAGGCTATCCTAGGTCATTTCTCTGCACATTTCTCTGTTGGCTATAACTAGCCCAAGATGGAGTCTAATGGACGATGCTTAAAGTTAAGCAAAAAACAGGTTTTTCTTGTTCTTCTGTCTGACACGTCCTTGCCATCATGGGCTAGTCCGGAAGGCTGCATTAGAAACTGTAATGCGTTCTTTTGTTCATCTCATCTTACCTAGATAGCACCCCTGCAGGATTTTGGTTCCTGGTTGTCTCCTTCCTATTATTCCTAAAATGAATGTGAACTGACTCTTTGTAATGTAAACCATGCAAACTTTAAGCTGTATTGCCCTTTGAGACGAGGGGATAAGAGAGTTGGGGTCTTGGTGGAGGTGGTCAGTCAGTTCAGGTCAGTCAGTCAAATGAGTTAGTTCAAATGAGTGAGCTCAGGTCAGTGAGCTCAGGTCAGTCAGCTAAAGTCAGTTAGCTGTGGTTAGTAGTAACTGCCAAGATGAGAACTGCTGCCTCTCCGACTGGTGATCATTAAAAATATTAATGGATATACATCGTGTTCCTGGTGTCTCATTTCTGCGCCTCCGACCCAACAGGACATTCCTGCGTCACTGGATGGTTGATGGTCTGACATAGAAAAAGATTGGGTCAACTACAATGAACCCAGAGCCACGACAGAGCCTGGCAGCTACCGTGGTGTATTAATATGCCAAAGAGAATAACTATAATGGATCTCATTCCTAACGAATGGAGATATTATTGGCGCCCACTCGAGCAAATTGATGAACAACAGGAAGACAAGTGACAAGTAGTTCCATATGTTTATCTTTGCTTCTAATTGCTTTGTTAGTGGGGTTTCATCTTTGAAGATGCCTTTAGCTTCAATGTTGTGGAGGGTTTTTCCTATATTTTCTTTGACATACTTTATGGATTTAGGTCTGATATTGAGATCTTTAATCGTGTGCATTATGTTAGAGAGAGGTCCAAATTCGTTTTTTTACATGTAGCTGCCCAGTTTTCCCAGCATCACTTGTTGAAGAGGTTTCCTTACTCCGTTTCGTACTCTTTGCTCCTTTATCAAAAATTAAGTGATCATGATCTGAGGACCGGGTATCAGGATATTCAATTCTATTCCATAGGTCCACAGGTCTATTTTTCTTTCAATATCATGCTGTTTTAATTACTACCGCTTTGTAGTACAGTTTGAAGTTGGGAAAGGTGATGCTTCCCATCTTATTTTTCCCAAGGATTGCTTTAGCTATTCGTGGGGGTTTATTATTCCATACAAATTTCAGGAGTGCTTGGTCAATTTCTTTGAATAATGTCCTGCGTATCCTTTTAGGGACCACATTGAATATGTATAAAGCTCTAGGGAATATTACCATTTTGACAGTGTTGATTCTCCATGAGCAGGAAATGTGTTTCCATTTCTTGTCATCTTTTATTTCTTTAAGCAGTGTTTCGTAGTTTTCTTTGTTTAGGTCTTTTACATTCATAGTTAAGTTGATTGCTAGTTATTTGATTTTCTGTGGCACAATTGTGAATGTGATTGTTTTCTTAATATCCAGTTCTCTCTTTCGTTATTTGTATATAGGAAAGCAACTGATTTTGGGGAATTGATGTTGTACCCTGCCATTCTACTATAGGTATCTATTGTTCCTAGGAGCTTTTTGGTAGAGAGTTTAGGATATTTTGGGTATAATATCATGTCATCTGCAAATAGTGATAGCTTGACTTCTTCATTGCCTATCTGGATACCCTAATGTCCTTTTCTTTTATGATTGCTATAGCAAGTACTTCCAGTACTATATTGAATAGAAGTGGTGAGGGTGGGCAACCTTGTCTTGTCCCCGATCTTAGGGGGAAGGCTTTAAGTTTTTCCCCATTGAGAATGATGCTTGCTGTGGGCTTTTGATAGATGGCTTTGACTATATCGAGGTAGGTTCCTTCAGTTCCCATTTTATGCAGCTTTTTATCATGAACAGGTGTTGGATCTTGTCAAATGCTTTTTCTGTGTCTCTTGATATGATCATATGGTTTTTATTTTTTCTCTTATTGATATGATGTATTATGTTGATTGACTTGCGAATGTTGAACCATCCTTGCATTCCCGGGATGAATCCTACTTGGTCATGATGTATGATCTTTTTGATGAGTCTTTGGATTCTGTGTACTAGTATTTTGTTGAAGATCTTAGCATCTGTGTTCATCAGGGAGATTGGTCTGTAGTTTTCTTTTTCGTGTGTTATCTCTGCCTGCTTTGGGTATCAGGGTGATATGTGCCTCATAGAAGCTATTTGGGAGTGTTTCTGTTTCTTCTATTTCCTGGAAGAACTTGAAAAGGACTGGCAGTAGGTCCTCCTTTTCATTAATTGTGAGTTTTTTTTTCCATTTTCTGATGTTGTCTAGAGTCTCTGCATCTCGTCTTCGAGCTCACTGGTTTTCTTCAGCAGTTGTTACTCTGCTATGGAGGCCGTCCAGTGAGTTTTTCATTTGACTTATCACATTTTTTTTTCTTTCTGGGTCACACCCGGCGACGCTCAAGAATTACTCCTGGCAGTTCTCAGTGAACCATATGGGATGCCAGGAATCAAATCTGGGTCGGCCACATGCAAGGCAAATGCTCTACCCACTGTGCTATCGCTCTGGCCCCTAACTATCATATTTTAAATATCTGTCATTTCTACTTGTATTACATTTGTACTTAACTCATTTCTGCTCTCATGTCCTCTTGTATTTTATTGATTCTTTGCTCCATTGCTTCTTTGAGCTCCATATGCATTCTTAACAGTTCCTTGCAAAATTCCTTATCAAGAAGGTTATATAGCTCATCATAATTGCTTGGCTCATCTGGGCTAGTCACTTCACTCTCGGAGCTTGGTGGAGTTCTGTGTTGTTTTACCATTACCTCCTTTGATGGTTGCAAATTGTGTGTTTTCATGTGGATAGTTTGTACAGTTAGGGATGTTTGGGCTGTTCGCAGAGTTTTTGTGGCATGTAAGGAATGTTGAATGCTATGTTACCTGGTACCACTATGCAGGGTATTTGTTGACTAAGTACTTCGCACAGATGCACTAGTGTCCATGTAGTTTCAAATTTGGGGTGTGAAACCTATGATAATCGATATGATGATCAGACACCCACCTGAGTTGGAGGTGGGCAGGGTTTGAAGGGCCACAGGGCGGGTGTGAGGGGTCCGAATGGCAACTGTGTACCTCTAGGCGCCCTGCTTCTCGCTCTCTGAATTTCGCCAGGTTTCTGGTGAAGGGTTGGAGCGGTCTCACTCTGTTATCAGAGATGAACCTGAGGTGGGGGAAGGCGGGGTTTGAAAGGCCAAAGGGTGGGGGGTGGGGCAAGGGGTCCAGATGGCGACTGTATCCTCCTAGGAGGCCTGCTGTTCTCTTTGAACTTCCCGGGTTTCCGGCCTCCATTTCATCTTTATTCCTGTTTCACGGCATAAAGATTTCAAAGTAATCTAAGATGATCAATTGAGTATCAATGGTGTGTGCTCTTTCATTTCTTATTTAGTTTACTATAAATTTCTTTTTTTTTTGTGAATATTGATAATACTTTGTCAATCTTGTTTATTCTTTCAAAGAACCACTCTTGGTTTTGTTGATGTTTTGAATTTTATAAAATTTCCACCTCATTAATCTCTTGAGTTTTATTATTTCCTTCTTTCTGCTTGCTTTTATTTCCTCTTGTTGGTCTTTTTTTTCTAGCTGCTTAATTTCTGCTGCTAGGTTATTATATTGCCCTTTGCTTCTTCCTAATGAACACTTTCACTTTCCTCTTAAGACCACTTTTGCTTTTCCCATGTGTTCCCATAGCTTCATTCTCACTTGTTTGCAGGAATTTTTTGATTCAATTTTTTCTCTTTAACCCACTGGTGTTCAGTAATAAATTGTTTTAATTTCCAAGTGCTTTGAGTTTTTGTTTAATTTCCGTTTATGTTTACAATTTTCATTTTCAAAGCTTTGTGGTCCAAGAGGATAATTGATATACCTGCCTTCCTGATTTTATAAAGATACATTTTGTGGCCCAACATGTGACCCATCTAGGAGAAAAATACTGTGTGCACTGGAGAAGAATATGTACTCAACTTTTAGCAGGGGGAGGGTGACTTTTGGTACAGGGGGGTAGGCAAACTCCCTACCCACTGTATTCTCTAGCCCCATGGAACTTATTAAAGATTGTAGGTTTCTCAATTTTTAACAAATATATTCACTTCCAAGCTTGCTAAACAGTGCAGAGAAGCGATAAAAGAAGACCTCAAAGACAGAAGAGCAGAAATACTGGAAGATGCAGCAGAGGCCGGGAAAAGCATTCGTACCGTCCGCCTGTCCTTCGCCAACTATAAGACCAAGATGACTGCCCTTCAACGCCCTGATGGATCTATCACATCTTCCAGAAAGGCAATGGAGAAGATTATCCAGGACTTCTACACAAATCTCTTTGATAGCCACATCCACCTGCCACATACCAAATTCCACAGGATGGATATGTCATTCCCAATGTTCTCCCTTCTGAAATCCGACATGCCATCCCGTCGGTAAAGAAGGGAACAGCACCAGGCCCAGACAAAGTCAGACCCGAACACCTGAAGAATCTGCCATCGGTACTCATCAATACACTAGCTCGGCTCTTCACACGCTACCTGTCCGAATGCAAGGTTCCCTCCCAATGGAAAACCAGCAGGACAGTTCTACTGTTCAAGAAGGGAGACATTCACGACATCGGGCAACTATCGCCGCATCTGCCTGTTGTCCGTCATCTACAAACTGTTTACACGAGTCATCCTGAACAGGATTAGCAGAACACTAGATGAAGGACAACCATGCGAGCAAGCAGGCTTCCGAAAAGGATTCAGCACAATCGACCATATCCTCACAGTAACCAAGCTCATTGAGGTTTGTAGGGAGTACAAGATGCCGCTCTGTCTCACGTTCATTGATTTACAGAAAGCCTTTGGTTCTGTGGAGACTGAAGCAGTCATCGAAGCCCTAGCCAAACAGGGTGTTCAAACCCAATACATCAAGATCCTTCGTGAGCTGTATTATGGATTCACCACCAGGATCTCACCATTCTACAAAGAAGTGATCATTAATGTGAAAAGAGGGGTTCTACAAGGTGATACCATTTCACCAAAACTCTTCAGCGCCACCCTCGAGAACATCATGCAACAATTAGAAAGGGAAGGAATGGGAGTGAAGATAGATGGTTGGCAGCTATACCACCTCCGCTTCGCTGATGACATTGTTCTAATAACACCAAACATTAGCCAAGCAGCACAAATGCTGGCTGACTTTGACCGAGAATGTGGAAAGATAGGTCTATAGCTAAATCTAAAGAAAACAATGTTTATGAAGAATGAGCTAGGTCCAGAGGCCCCATTCACTCTCAATGGAACAAACATCTCTGAATGCAGCAATTATGTGTACCTAGGTCGAGAAATCAACATGATGAACGACCTAAAACCTGAGCTGCGCAGGAGGAAGAGAGTGGCATGGAATGCCTTCAAAGGTATCGAAGAAATAACTAAAAGGACAAAGAACCTCCGGCTCCGGGCACATCTCTTTGACTCCACTGTTCTCCCTGCATTAACATACGCCTCAGAGACCTGGGCCCTACGAAAGCAGGATGAGAATGCTATTCGGGTCTCCCAGAGAGGAATCAAAAGAGCTATGCTTGGAATATCACGCCTCACTCAAGTGAGAGAAGGAATCTGGAGTTCTGACCTCCGTCGCTATTCCAGAATCAGGGACTCTGTCTCGTTCGCCAAGGCATCGAAAATCAGATGGGCTGGACCTGTAATGCGATTTGGAGACAACCGCTGGACTAGAGCCATTACCGACTGGATCCCACGGGATGTCAAAAGATCACATGGCCGCCCACCTACAAGATGGTCAGACTTCCTTGTAAAAACCCTGAAGGAACGGTTTGAGGCTCTTCATATTCCTGAATCAACCAGATGCCATTGGGCTACATTGGCACGTGATAGGGTCCAATGGAAATGTTACTGGCGCCCGCTCGAGCAAATCGATGAATAACGGAATTCAAGTGATCAAGTGATTCATGTTAATTTCTTAACAAATATTCAAACCCAACACCATTGCAACTTTGGACAATTATTTCAAATTATTTCAAATTCTCCAACCCCTGCTTGAACCTGTCCTAAGAACTCAATTTATTTTATATTGCTTCTTATAGCTAATTTGCCGATATATAGTCGAGTAATATTTTCTTAGAAGAAAGTTAAAGAGAATTGTATTTATGTCTTCTAGGCCCTTGTAATTCATTTCTTTAAGACCGCTGTTCCTTGATGAGTTTTGTTTTGTTTTGTTTTTTTTGTCTTTTTCTCAGGGGTTACTCTTGGCTCTGCATGCAGGAATAACTCCTGGTGATGTTCAGGGGACCAAATGGCATCCCTGGAATCAAATCTGGGTCAGCTGCTTGCAAGGCAAAAGCCCTACATGCTATGCTATTGCTCCAGCCTCTCCTTGCTGAGATTTTGCCTAGATGATCTATCTCATGGTTAAAGTGGAAGGGCCGGAGCGATAGCCCAGCAGGTAGGGCATTTGCCTTGCATGCAGGCGGCCCATGCCGGCCGATTCAATCCCGGCATCCCATATGGTCCTCCGAGCACTGCCAGGAGTAACTCCTGAGTGCAGAGCCAAGAGTATGCCCTGAGCATCGCCGGGTGTGACCCCAAAAAAAGGAAAATAAAAAGGAAAGTGGAGTGAGTGTTAAGGTCTCCTATTACTATTGTGCTGTTAGACATATTGTGCTAATATATCTATTAGCAAATTTTGATGGACCACCATACACACACACACACACACACACACACACACACACACACACACACACACACACACACATATATATATATATATATATATATATATATATATATATATATATATTGCTTTTTTGAGTCACACCCGGCGATGCTCAGGGAAAACTCCTGGCTCTTCGATCAGGAACTACTCCTGGCAGTGCTCAGGGGACCATATGGGATGCTGGGAATCAAACCTGGTCGACGCGTGCAACACCCTACCCGCTGTGCTATCGCTCCACCCCCATATATATGTTTAGGAGTGTGATTTCTTGATGTATTGATTAAGAAACATCCCTCCCTGTCCCTTGTTACATGCATATTGGACCATCTGTGTTACTGCTTTCACTTATTGAGCTTTTTAAAGGTAGTAGGTTTCTCAATTTTTTAACAAAGATGTTCATGAAGTTTATGTTGTCAGATATAGGTTTGGGAACCACAGTTATTTTTTCCCTTTTTTACTTTGTTTTTGGGCCACGCCCTGCAGTGTTCAGGACTTACTCCTTGCTGTGCTCAGGCATCACCCCTGATGAGGGGACCCTCTAGCTATTGAACACTGGTCTGGTCAGTCCTATGCAAAGCAAATTCTCTGCCCATTGTACTATCACTCTGACCCCCACCCCACCCCAGCCTTATTTCTTTAACTTTACTTAAATCTTTGATACACAAAGTTGTTTAGAGCACAGTTGTTTCAAGTATCCAATATTTCAACAACAGCCCCACCACCAATGTTCCCTCTCTGCCACCAAAAACGTAGTTTCCCACCTACCTTCCACCCCCATGCCTGCTCCCTTAGCAGGCACTAATTATGTTGCTTATTACAACATGTATTGCTAAAGTCCTGACCTTTGTACTGTGTTGTTACATGCATATTGAACCATCTGTGTTATTCCTTTCACTTACTGAACTTATTTTTTTGGGGGAGGGGGTCACACATGCAATACTCAAGAGTTACTCGTGGCTCTACATGCAGGAATTAGTCCTGGCGGTGCTCGGGGACCAAATAGGATGCCAGGATAGAACCTGGGTTGGCAGCGCGAAGCAAACACCCTAACCTACTGCACTTTCACTCCAGCCCCATTGAACTTATTAAAGGTTATAGGTTTCTCGGTTGGAACGATAGTCCAGCGGGTAGGGCGTTTGCCATGCACGAGACCGGCCTGTGCCGCCCGGGTTCAATCCCCAGCATCCCCATATGGTCCTCGAGCACCGCCAGGAGTATCCTGAGTGCAGAGCCAGGAGAAACCCCTGAGCAATTTTTTTTTAATTTTTAAAAAATAAAGGTTATAGGCTTCTCAATTTTTTAACAAAGATGTTCATGTTAATTTCTTTTTTTTTTATTTTTATTTTTTTTGTTCATGTTAATTTCTTACAACTATTCAATATTCAACCCCAAACCAAACACCATTGCAACTATGGGAAATTATTTCAAATTCTCCCACCCCCTGCTTGAGCCTGTCCTTAGCACGCAATAATTTATTTTATATTGTTTGTTATAGCTAATTTGCTGAAATATTTTCTTAGAAAAAAGTTAATGAGGATTATTATTATTATTCAATCTCACTATGGAACCACTGGGCCATTAAGCCCTTTGTAGAAGAAATTACTGATATATTGTTGCAGATAGGCATTGTGACTACATATTTTACATCTATTAAATGTGATGTGCCACTTGGTATATCAATATACTGGAGTGAGAGATGTTGAGTGGCTGCATATGCAGTCACATGCCCCAGGAATTTCAGAGATTGTAACTGAGTATTTCAGTGGATACACTCATTGGTGGGGCTCATCCAAGCAGTGGAGTCCGGCCTTGAGCATGGTGGTGATAGTGGAGTATGGAGGTTTTTCAATTGCTGGGGTTGTGGGAAGGAACCTTCCCTAAACCCACCCCCTACAGGGGTACCCTGTGTTCAGCCTGGTGTGGGGAAGATGAGGAGCATCTCTGCCACATATTGGTCTCTTTATTTATATATGAGTCTCTGGATCATGGCCAGTGATAAGATTGGCTCCTGAGGCAGTTCAGGTGTGACCACCGGGCCTTCTGAAGAACAGGGAGATGAGAAATGGGCCATCCCTGACTCTGCAAAGTCCTCACCCCAGTCTTTTTAAAGGAATTCTTTGCCTGTATTGTTTTTTCTTTTTTTTTATATTCTTCCTATTATCGTTTTTATTATTTTAATTTTTTTTAAAAAATTTTTTTATTATACCACCGTGAAACATACAATTACAAAGGTGTTCATAATTGGTTCTTGGTAATACAGTATTCCAGCACCCATCCCTCCACCAGTGCCCCATTTCCACAACCAATGTACCCCTCCCCTCCCTCCCCCCAGGCCGCCTTAATAGCAGGTACCCCAGTTTCTCTCTCTTTCTCTCTCTATCTCTCTCTCTCTCTGTCTCTGCATCTCTCTCCCTCTTATTTTACACATTGTGGCTAGCCCTGCAGATATTTAGAGTTTATCACTTAAGTCTCTTTGTGTATATTCAGTGGTGAGTTTTAGTCTGCCATTACCATTTCCCATATTTATTTAAAACACTGGTATCTATTTATATCCTATTAATGAATGCAGTCATTCTATATCTGTCCTTTTCCTTCTGACTAATTTCACTCAGCATGATAGTCTCCATGTCCATCCATTTGCAGGTAAATTTCATAATTTCATCCTTTCTGACAGCCGCATAGTATTCCATAGTGTAGATGAACCACAGTTTCTTTAGCCAGTCCTCTGTTCTCGGGCATTTAGGTTGTTTCCAGATTCTAGCTATAGTGAATAGCTCAGAGATGAATAAAGAAGTACAGATAGTGTTTCTGCTATGCGTTTTTCGGTCTCTCGGGTATATTCCCAGGAGTGCTATTGCTGGATCAAATGGGAGCTCAATATCTAGCTTTCGGAGGAATGCCCATATTGTTTTCCAAAAGGGCTGGACCAGTCGGCACTCCCACCAGCAGTGGATGAGAGTCCCCTTTTCCCCCCACATCCACGCCAGTACCGGTTGTTCTTGCTGTTTTGGATGTGTGCCAGTCTCTGTGGGGTGAGATGGTACCTCATTGTTGTTTTGATTTGCATCTCCCTGATGATTAAAGATGAAGAGCACTTTTTCATATGCCTTTTGGCCATTCAATTTCTTCTTTTGGAAGCTTCTGTTCATTTCTTCTCCCCATTTTTTGATGGGGTTGGCTGTTTTCTTCTTGTGGAGTGCTACCAGTGCCTGATATATCCTGGATATTAACCCCTTGTCAGATGGGTATTGGGTGAATATCCTTTCCCACTCTGTGGATTGTCTTTGTATCTTGGTCACCGTTTCTTTTGAGGTGCAGAAGCTTTTCAATTTTATATAATCCCATTTGTTTATCATTGCTTCCATTTGCTTGGTCAGTGGTGTGTCGTCTTTAAAGATACTTTTCGCCGATGTCGTAGAGCATTTCTCCTATGTTTTCTTCGATGTACCTTATAGATTCATGTCTGATATCGAGATCTAGAATCCATTTTGATCTGACTTTTGTGCATGGCGTTGGAAGGAGGTCTAAGTTCATTTTTTTACACGTAGCTGCCCAGTTTTCCCAGCACCATTTGTTGAAGAGGCTTTCTTTGCTCCACTTAATATTTTTTGCTCCTTTATCGAAGATTAAGTGGTTGTATATTTGTGAGTGCGTTTCAGGATACTCAGTTCTATTCCATAGGTCTACGGGTCTGTCTCTATACCAATACCACACTGTCTTAATTACAACTGCTCTGTAGTAGAGCTTGAGGTTGGGGAAAGTGATACCTCCCATCTTCTTTTTCCCAAGGATTGCTTTAGCTATTCGTGGGGGTTTTATTATTCCATACAAATTTCAGGAGTGTTTGTTCAACTTCTTTGAAGAACATCATGGGTATCTTTATAGGGACCGCATTGAATCTGTATAAAGCTCTAGGGAGTATTACCATTTTGATAATGTTAATCCTTCCAATCCATGAGCAGGGAATGTGTCTCCATTTCCTCAGGTCTTCTTTTATTTCCTGAAGTAACGTTTTGTAGTTTTCTTTGTAGAGATCCTTTACATTCTTTGTCAACCTGATTCCTAGGTATTTGATTTTCTGCGGTGCAATAGTGAATGGGATAGTTTGCCTGTATTGTTTTTCAACCTTTGACTTTGAGCCTGTGTTTATCCTGACTGGTCAGGTGTGTCTCTTGTAGACAGCATATTGTTGAATTCAGTTTACTGGTCCATCACAACACACTGTGTCTCTTAATTGCTAAGTTCAGTCCACTGACATTGAAAGCAATTATTGAAATGAGTGAATTTATTGCCAAAAATTTGTAGAAGTTTTGCATGGTCATGAGTGTGTTGTGCCTTTTAAAGAAATTCCTGTAATATGTCTTGCAAAGCAGGTTTAAAACTGTGAAGTCCCTAAGCTTAGCTTGTCTATGAAATTTGTATTGTTCCTTCAAATATGAATGAAAAGAAAACCTAGCTGGATATCCTAGGTGAGGTGTTCATTTCATTCGGTCTTCTTATTACCTCCCACCATTCACTTTTGACCCATAAAATTTGATTTGATAGATCTGCTGTGATTCTTAGGGCATTTCCTTGTATGAGAGGGTTTTTTGGGGGGTTTTTTTTTTGCTTTTTTGGGTCACACCCAGATATACTTAGGGGTAATTCCTCGCTGTGCACTCAGGAATTACTCCTGGTGCTGGGGACTATATGGGATGCTAGGGATGAAAACCAGGCTGATTGCTTGCAAGGCAAGCCTTACCCTTGCACTATCTATCACTCCAGCCCCCTTGTATATGAGTTTCTTCTTGAATTTTGCTGCTTTCAATATTTTCTCTCTGTTTTTTGCTTATTTCATGCGGATTACAGTGTCTTTGTTTGATTTTTGTTTTTGCTTTTTCCCTAAATTTAGATCCCTTTGAGTGGAAAACATTCAGGCCTCTTGAATGTGGGTGCATGGACTCTTCAATTCTGGATATTTCTCAGCCATATTTTTGAAAAATGATTCTTCATAGAAATCACTTTTCTCTTCTTCAGGGACATCAATGATTCTTATGTTGCCCATTATGAACTCATCCCATAGACTTCTAGTGTGCCTTTAATTTCTTTTCATACTTTCATTTTTTATTGATTTCTAGAGGTTTCCTGAATCAGATCTTGGAGCTCACTAATTTTTTTCCCTCAGTTGTTGTCACTCTGATATTGATACCTTCCATTGAGTTTTTCATTTCACCTGTGATATTCTTTATTTCCATAACTTCTTTTTGTTTTTGTTGGCTTTTTGTTTTGTTTTGTTAGGAGTTACTCTTGGCTTTGCACTCAGGAATAGCTCCTGGCTAAAGAAGCAATTTCCCACAGCTAGGCAAAGGGGAATAGTGATAGCTCAACTTAGCACAAGAATTTCTGTTTTAAAAGTATTAGAAGCAGGGGCTGGAGCAATAGTCCAGCAGGTAGGGCGTTTGCCTTGCACGCGCCAGCCTATGCCAGCCTGGGTTCGATCCCCAGCATCAAATATGGTCCCCTGAGCACCGCCAGGAGTAATTCCTGAGTGCAGAGCCAGGAGAAACCCCTGAGCATTGCCGGGTGTGACCAAAAAAAAAAAAAAAAAAAGCAAAAAAAAAGTAGTAGAAGCAGCCACAGCAGCTATTTTGCACCTGTAGCTTGCTTACCTAAGATTGTAAACTTAGCAAAGAAAGTCTGCCATACAGGATGTAGGAAGTCTGTGGTTGGCCAGCTCTTAGGAAAATTCTGACATGAACTTCCTAGATGGCATAAGGGTACAACACAGGGGTTTCCCAATGTAAGTTAGCTGGAAACAACCAATCAGAATAAAGAAGGGCACCAGTGGTAGGCCCCTTCTTAGGAAATATAGAGCCTCCCCCAGCTTACCATAATTAGACCAGGTGGAGCCAGGCAATTAATTGAAATATTACCGTGAGAAAATGAGAAATTCGTGGTCTATAAGGAGGAGTGCGCTTGTGGTTTTAGGGTTTAGAAGGAACTTCAGCATCAGAGTAGGGGTCGCTCTCCTAGAGGGGACAGTCCTCACGGGTCAGTTTTGGGACTTGGTCAATACTTACTCGACTTGTGCCTTTTTAATAAAACTTTTTGTTACAAAATCTTTTGCTCTGAGAAATCTTTCATCTACTGGAACCTAACATTGGCTACCTCATAAAATCATGGGATGCTGAAGATCAAACCCAGGTTGGCCACATATAAAGCATATTGGGGTTCGCAGGTTCCCCAGCCACATTCAGGACCAACAACTATTCCCTTCCAACCAACCGATGGACAAAGAACAAGACCACAAACTCTTGATAGTTTGAAACTCTCTCCTTTTAATCTCTCCTCTGTTCACTCACCCTCTCTTAAGTCTGCTAGTTATATACTTTACTATATAAATATGCAGATATATATTGGCCCTGCTGCTCAATATGAGAGGACATCTGGACCATCCCATCTTATCATTGTTGGAGTACTCTATTTTCAGCCAACATGCTAGCCCTGGGCTAGTATTTTGTTTTGTAAATCAAAATTTTTTCTTTTTCCTGTAAACCTTTTACAAATGCTTATGCTAAAAGATTTTTTTGAATAGACACAGGAAAACAGTTCAGGTATTGCATTTATGAGTTAATTGACTCTGAATTCCTCCTGGCCTCTGTCATATTTCTAACCAAAAATCTCAGTTGCTTTTCTATTGATTCTAATTCCTCACACCCAAAAAAATAGAGGGTCCCACCATAGGATTGGATGGAACCAGGTAGAGATCACCCTGACTTCGACCTGAAACAATTAAGTGTCCTGTACAATGTTCTAAGAGCAAGACCTTATAGCAAGCCCTGTTCTGACCCAAAGATAAGCAGTGGATCAATAGACCCTGAGGAGATTTGGAATGATCAATCTGGCATCGGGGATATAGTCTGGGCTATATGGAATGATTTCCCCAGAAGAGGTCACCTTATAAATTCAATCCGGGTGTAGATAAATGCCCATCGTTTTGCTGTGTTTGTACAAAACTGACTAGAAGTTTATTGAAATGATTGTTTACTAGACAAGGATGGAGAAAACAATGCACCCAGGTTTCCACCCTGTCTCTGAGAGTAGGGGCCTGGCCCCCTGACAGTTTTCCTCCCAGTAGGGGGAAGCCTTTTCTCGTTGTTTTTGGGATAGAGGAGTCTTTTTGCCTCTCCACCCCCAATGCTTTTTTGTAGAAGCAGATTTTGACATTGGTGGTGGTGGTGGTGGTGGTGGCGGTGTGTGTGTGTGTGTGTGTGTGTGTGTGTGTGTGTGTGTGTGTGTGTGTGGAGTGAGTTGGAATGAGGAGTGTATGGAGAAAAAATTAAAGCTTTAGTTTTCTAGAACTGCTGGTCATGCTTCTTTGTCCACTGCCCAGGGGGACAGTCATCAGCTCCAAATGCAGTCAGGGAAACTGCCGGACCCTAAAATCTGTTGGGGTCCCCTACACCCCCATAATCATCAGCCCCAGTTTCCCATTCAATATGTTGAAGCTCCCATGTGGGCTGGAAAAATTTCTCTTTTTTTCTCTGCTGACAAGTATCACTGTCCTCCCGTTCATCATCGATTTGCTCGAGCGGGCACCAGTAACATCTCCATATGTCCTGTCTCATGCTAGTAGAGCCCAAGGGCACCTGCTTGCTCCAGGAACATAAAGAGCCTCAATCCATTCAGGTCATGGGGATGAGGTCTATAATTGTTACTGGTATTTGGAATATCAAATACCAAATACCAAAATAATTGTTACTGGTATTTGGCATATCAAATACGACACGGGAGGCTTGCCAGGTTGACAAGTAAATTGACAAAAAATCTTCAATAAAATATCTTTTATTTTAAGCCTACTTCTTATAATATTATGTCACTTGATCACTTGACATCCCATTATTCATCGATTTGCTCGAGCGGGCGCCAGTAACACTTCCATTTGACCCTATCATGTGCCAGTGTAGCGCAATGGCATCTGGTTGCTTCAGGAATAAAAAGAGCTTCAAACCATTCGTTCAGGGTCTTGAGGAAGAAGTCTGACCATCTTGTAGGTGAGCAGCCAAGTGATCTTTTGACATCCCGTGGGATCCAGTCGGTAACAGCTCTAGTCCAGAGGACATCTCCAAATCACATTCATGTCCAGCCCATCTGATTTTTGATGCCTTGACAAACGAGACAGTGTCCCTGACTCCGGAACAGTGATGGAGGTCGGAGCTCCGGATTCCTTCTTTCACTTGAGTGAGGCGTGATATTCCAACCATAGCTCTTTCGATTCTTCTTTGGGAGACCCGAATAGCATTCTCATCCTGCTTTCGTAGGGGCCCAGGTCTCTGAGGCATATGTTAACGCAGGGAGAACGGTGGAGTTGAAGAGATGTGCCCAGAGCCGGAGCTTCTTTGTCTTTTTTAGCTATTTCTTCAATGCTTTCGAAGGCATTCCATGCCACTCTCTTCCTCTTGCACAGCTCAGGTTTTAGGTCATTCATCATGTTGACTTCTCGACCTAGGTACACATAACTGCTACATTCAGAGATGTTTGTTCCATTGAGAGTGAATGGGGCCTCTGGAACTAGTTCATTTTTCATGAACATAGTTTTGCTGAGATTTAGCTGTAGACCTATCTTTCCACATTCTCAGTCGAAGTCAGCCAGCATTTGTGCCGCTTGGCTAATGTTTGGTGTTATTAGAACGCTGTCATCAGCGAAGCGGAGGTGGTGTAGTTGCCAACTGTCTATCTTCACTCTCATTCCTTCCCATTCTAATTATTTCATGATGTTCTCAAGGGTGGCGCTGAAGAGTTTTGGTGAAATGGTATCACCCTGTCAAACCCCTCTTTTGACATCGATGATCACTTCTTTGTAGAATGGTGAGATCCTGGTGGTGAATCCGTAATAGAGCTCATGTAGGATCTTGTATTGGGTTTGAACACCCTGTTTGGCTAGGACTTTGATGACTGCTTCAGTCTCCGCAGAATCAAAGGCTTTCTTTAAATCAATGAACGTGAGACAGAGTGCTACTAAATACTTTTAGTCTTAGAAAATACAGAGTGCTACTAAATACTTTCAGTGCTACTAAATACTATTTTGACACCCAGCAGAGGACAAAGAATAGACAGTTTAATACCAAACTGTCCATTGATTACTTATGCCTGAATTATCTTCAGTTTTGGGAAAAGTCAATGACATAAGGTACGTGTTACCTTCCCAGTGTGAGTGTGTCATCACTGAATTATTATTAGTTGTAAAAGTCTAACACTTAAAAATATATAGATTTTAATATTATGCAGAAAAATAATCTTCAACTTTGGAAATGGTGGTAGCATAGTAAGCGAATAGACTTTATAAAGCAGTATGTAGTAAAGAAAACAGAAAAAATACATGATGAGAATAAAGGGTCTCAAGACAGGAGTTAAAAAATTACCCTAGAACGCATTATTTATCAGGATTTATTGGTCAAATGCCAGTCTCACATGATGAGATTCAGTTACCGATCAGATTTATAAACTGGGGAACCTCAGAAATTATTGCATAAATACAGCTCCCTCACCAGTAAATAAGAAATGTCAGATCCAAATACAAGGACCAACTTTTCCTTATTTTTCTTTTGTTTTTGTTTTGGGGCCATGACTAGCTGTGCTCAGGGATCACTCCTGGTGATGTTTGGGGAACCCCATGCAGTGCTGGGGGTTAAGGAGGTCTGCTGTTTGCATGGCAAGTGTCTAAATTCCTGTACTATCTCTACAGTCCCCAGAATCCACTTTTCTAAGACTAAACAGCCAGTCAGGAGAAAAGCTGAGGGTAAAATCCCAGCAGCTATAAAAGTAAGAACAAAACTGAAGATACAAGCTGTCCTTGAGGACATTCCTGCTCAAGTAATGGATTATTCCATTAATAACCTAGAAGATAAAAATCTATGCTTACAATTAATAGTTGTATTTTCAGGAGTAGAGCTTGGGGTCACACACTAGTGTTCAGGGTCTATTTCTGGTTCTGTGCTTAGAAGCCCTAAGTGATGGTTGGTGATGTTTAGAGGAGTATATGCAATGTAAGGCCTTGAACCATGGTCAGCCATAAGCAAGAGAAGTTCCTTACTCTCTCTACCATCTCTCTGACCCCTAAAATAGTTTTAAAATAAAGAGTCAGAGTTGCAATCAAGGAGTAGAGCACTTGATATGTCTCTACAAGGCCTTGAGTTTAATCTGACTGCATGGTCCCCTGAGCACTGTGAGGTACAAAAGTACCTCTAAAGTTAAAGAGGAAGGTATGAAGGAATATTGATAAAATTGATGGTGCTAATAAATAATGGGATTCATTAGGCACTACTCATTTGAATATATGAGCATTTCTCAAAAGGTCGATAGATAGATTGCTATAGATATGCTATATTAATGGAATCTTCTCTGCCTTGTTGCATGGGACTTGGGACAAAACACTTCAGAACTTCACAACAATAATACTTAGTGGATTGGTTTGAGAGACTTGGCATTGTACAGAACTGTCAACAGTATTATTTCTTGGCTGTTTCATGCTCTTATTCTCTGATTCTGTAGCTTCCTTAAGTTCCGATCCAGGAAAAAATCTGGCTTCAAAACTGGTTCTTGCGGGGCCGGAGCGATAGCCCAGCGGGTAGGGCGTTTGCCTGGCACGTGGCCGGGCGATGCCGGCCCAGGTTCGATCCCCGGCATCCCATATGGTCCCCCAAGCACCGCCAGGAGTAATTCCTGAGTGCAGAGCCAGGAGAAACCCCCTGAGCATTGCCAGGTGTGACCCAAAAAAGCCAAAAAAAAAAAACTGGTTCTTGGGCCCCTGAAAAAATGAACTGAAGTTTTTCTTTTCACTTCTGGATACTTCTGGTAATAATTCATCCTTCGCCTGGTTAAGTGTCCCCTCTGCTCTTTTATAGTCATTCTGTGACCCAATAAAAAATTCACAAGAGACTCTGAATACCAAAAGCAATCTTGAGAATGAACAAAATTAGAATCAGCCACAATTCCTGATCTTAAACTACATGCAAAGCTATAATAATCAAAATGGTATGATAATGGCATAAAAAGGATGCCTAAATTAATGGAAGAGAACAGAGCTTAAGCCCATACATAATTTACAATAAATGAGCTAAGAATTTTCAAAAACATTGTATAAACAGGTCAACTACATGAAAATAGTTTAGATCCCTATTTCATCCTATGCGGAAAAAAAAAAGGTTTAAAAAGTTGAACATAAGATCTGGAACTATAAAAACTTTAATAAAAACTCTAAAAAGAAAATAAAGTAAAATCCTTCACATTCTTGCAATGATTCTTTTGGACTTTACAACAGAAGTGCAAGTAACACTAACTTTGAAGGAAGAAATGGAAGAGAGGGGGCTAGCAGATATATGCAGGGCATTTCATCCCCCAAAAATCTACACATTATTCTCCAGAGCAAATGGGACATTCTTCAAGACAGAACACATACTGGGACACAAAACATAGCACTGGTCATGAATTAGGTAAATTAACATCACCAAAATTGCGATACTCCCCTAAGCATTATATAGATTCAGTTCAGTCCCTATAAAGATGCCCATAACATTTTTCAAATAAATATATCAAATATTCCTGAAGCTCATATGGAACAATAAGTCCCCATGAATAGCTAAAGCAATTAGCTAAAAATTTTGGTGGTGTCTTAGCTAAAAGCAGAGACACCACCAAAAAATATTTCTGATGAACATATATGCAAAGATCCTAAACAAAATACTAGCAAATAAAATCCAACAATTCATCAAAAATATCATACACCATGACCAAGTAGGATTCATCCTGGGTATGAAAGGATGGTTTAACATTCATAGCTCAATCAACATAATAAACAATCAAAATAAACAAAATCCATTATCATATTAATAGATACAGAGAAAGCATTTGACAAGACCCATAACACATTCATGATAAAACTTGCAACAAAATGGGAGTTGAAGGAACTTTCCTTAATATAGTCAAAGCCATTTACCACAATCCCACAGCAAGCTTTATTTTCCGATAATCTTCCTTCTAAGATCAGGCATAAATAAGGTTTCTCACTCTCTCCAAAATGCTTGCCATAGCAGTTAGGGAAGAAAAAAAGATCTCAAGGGCATTCAGACAGGAAAGGAAGCAATACGAAAAAGTCTATGGCTTTCCTATATACATACAAATCATGAAAGAGAAGAAAGAGATGTAATAAAAAACAATTCCACTCAAAATTGTGCCTCAGAAAATCAGGTATCTCAGAATCAGCTTAAGTAAAGAGGTGAACAACCTTTTCAAAAACACTACTTCAGGATGTGAGGGCGATCTGGCTGCAACATCTGTCACCCCATTGATCGCCAGGGTTGATTCGGCTGATCTGGCTGGCTAGGCGGGTGTCCCCTTCCTCCCTCACCGCTCCATGTGCGTCCCTCCCGAAGCTGCGCGCTCGGGTCGAAGAGGACGGCCTTCCCGAATAGAGACGGACCGGTCTTCGGTCGGGGGTATACGGTAGCTGCGCTCCCCTGCTAGAACCTCCAAACAAGCTCTCAAAAACACTACTTCAAGGAATAAAAGAGGACATGAGGAAATGGCAACATACCACTGGTCATGAATTAGGTAAATTAACATCACCAAAATTGCAATACTCCCCTAAGCATTATACAGATTCAGTTCAGTCCCTATAAAGATACCCATAACATTTTTCAAATAAATATATCAAATACTCCTGAAGCTCATATGGAACAATAAGTATACATGAATAGCTAAAGCTATCACTGTCTGTATCACTGTCTTCCCGTTCATCATCGATTTGCTCGAGCGGGCCCCCAATAACATCTCCATATGTCCTGTCTCATGCTAGTAGAGCCCAAGGGCATCTGCTTGCTCCAGGAACATAAAGAGCCTCAATCCATTCTGGAATGAGGTCTATAATTGTTACTGGTATTTGGCATATCAAATACAACACGGGTAGCTTGCCAGGCTCTGCCATGCAGGTAGCATACTCTTGTAGGCATCTCTAAGTCCAGCATTTATTGATGAACTGCGCTCGAGTTCAATGAGCTCGGTCGCACGAGCCCGGCTGTGATAGGCTGGTCTGCTGGGTGGAGTTCTGAAGAGAGAGAAGTCCGTATTTGGAAAATGGAGGCCCTCATGGAGTGGAGGGTCGTCTGGCTTGTTGCGAGGCTCTGCTGGGGTGGTGGGCCAGGGCTAGAACCCACCATCCCTCCCGGGCACCTCGTGAGCGGCTGGTCACAGGGAGAGCCAGTAGCAGCTCTGCCCCATGTCTGCGAGTCTCTAAATTCTAAAGCTCTAGATTGCTAAAGCAATCCTTGGGAAAAAAAGAAGATGGGAGGCATCACCTTCCCCAACTCCGAGCTGTACTACAAAGAGATAGTAGTTAAAACAACCTAGTATTGGCATAAAGACAGACCCTCAGACTAATGGAATAGAGTGGAATATCCTGACACATACTCTCAAATATATGAGCATTTAATCTTTGATAAAGGAGCAAGTAATATGAAGCAGATCAAGGTAAACCTCTTCAACAGTGGTGCTGGGAAAACTGAGCAGTTACATGCAAAGAAAAATCCCTATTTCTAATGCCATGCACAAAAGTCAGATCAAAAAGGATTAAAGACCTCAATATCATACCTGAATCCATCCAGTACATAAAAGTAAACGAAGACAGAGCTCTTCAAGACATTGAAGCTAGAGGCATCTTCAAAGACACCATTGACCCAGCAAGTGGAAGCTGAGATAAACAAATGGGGCTACATTAAACTAAGAGTCTTCTGCATCTCGAAGGAAGCATGACAAGGATATAAAGACAGCCCATGAACTGGGAGAGATCATTTTCCCAACACCCATCTGATAAGCGATTAACATCAAAGACACTGGTGAAACATACAAGAAGAGAAGTCCAACCTCAACAAGAATGGGAGAAAAAATGAACAGAAATTTCCTCAAAGAAGAAATGCAAATGGCCAAAAGGCAAATGAAGAAATATTTTACATCATTAATCATCAGGGAGATGCAATCAAAACAACAATGAGATATCTCATGCCACAGAGATGTGGCACACACATTAAAAAATAAGAACAATTGGGCCACCTGCCCCTCGAGGTGTTGCAGGTGTGGCTGCAGTGCCCAGCTGCATTGGCAGGTGGCAGACAGGAGATAGCTTGTCTACACCCCCAGGGCTCTGACCTGTGGGCCCTGGATGGTGGATGGTCTGACATAGGAAGAACAGTGTGCAGCCACGCAAGAGTCTTGGATAATGAAGTAGGCTGGGACAGGTCCTTCCCAGGATCTTTCACATCTGTACAACATAATGATCATTGTAGTTGTAACAAACTGGGGAGGTTGATGGGGAATTAGGAACTATAATGTCACATTAGAAATCACTGCTGAAGCCGGATGGGACTCGTCCACCACGCTAGCCACCATTTTCATTGTCCAGACGCTGGGAGAATGTCCCACGACCAGAGGACCAGCAAAGCCGGTTCGAGTCCAAGTAGGCGGCTCCAAGAGGCGGGAAGCACTGGGAAGTCGTCAGACGGAGGTGCGGTCACCCCTTCCCCCTCCATCGTGACTAGCCCGGTTTCCCGCCCAGGAGCTGCTGACGGGCCCGGCATCCAGAGTCTTGCAGACGGCTCGGGAGGCGGGAGCCTGGCTCGCGCCGGGCCTCAGCTGACTATGGAACCCCGAGGAGGGCAGATGGGCTTTGGGAGTGGGCCCGTCGCCTCCGGAGGGTCCCGGAAGCAGCCGGATGGGACTCGTTCACCACGCTAGCCACCATATTCACTGTCCAGACGCTGGGAGAATGTCCCACGACCAGAGGACCAGCAAAGCCGGTTCGAGCCCAAGTAGGCGGCTCCAAGAGGCGGGAAGCACTGGGAAGTCGTCAGACGGAGGTGCGGTCACCCCTTCCCCCTCCATCGTGACTAGCCCGGTTTCCCGCCCAGGAGCCGCTGACGGGCCCGGCATCCAGAGTCTTGCAGATGGCTCGGGAGGCGGGAGCCTGGCTCGTGCCGGGCCTCAGCTGACTATGGAACCCCGAGGAGGGCAGATGGGCTTTGGGAGTGGGCCCGCCGCCTCCGGAGGGTCCCAGAAGCAGCCGGATGGGACTCGTCCACCACGCTAGCTACCATTTTCACTGTCCAGACGCTGGGAGAATGTCCCACGACCAGAGGACCAGCAAAGCCGGTTCGAGCCCAAGTAGGCGGCTCCAAGAGGCGGGAAGCACTGGGAAGTCGCCAGACGGAGGCGCGGTCACCCCTTCCCCTCCATCGTGACTAGCCCGGTTTCCCCGCCCAGGAGCCGCTGACGGGCCCGGCATCCAGAGTCTTGCAGACGGCTCGGGAGGCGGGAGCCTGGCTCGCGCCGGGCCTCAGCTGACTATGGAACCCCGAGGAGGGCAGATGGGCTTTGGGAGTGGGCCCGTCGCCTCCCGGGAGGGTCCCGGAAGCAGCCGGATGGGACTCGTCCACCACGCTAGTCACCATTTTCACTGTCCAGACGCTGGGAGAATGTCCCACGACCAGAGGACCAGCAAAGCCGGTTCGAGCCCAAGTAGGCGGCTCCAAGAGGCGGGAAGCACTGGGAAGTCGTCAGACGGAGGCGCGGTCACCCCTTCCCCTCCATCGTGACTAGCCCGGTTTCCCGCCCAGGAGCCGCTGACGGGCCCGGCATCCAGAGTCTTGCAGACGGCTCGGGAGGCGGGAGCCTGGCTCGCGCCAGGCCTCAGCTGACTATGGAACCCCGAGGAGGGCAGATGGGCTTTGGGAGTGGGCCCGTCGCCTCCGGAGGGTCCCCGGAAGCAGCCGGATGGGACTCGTCCACCACGCTAGCCACCATTTTCACTGTCCAGACGCTGGGAGAATGTCCCACGACCAGAGGACCAGCAAAGCCGGTTCGAGCCCAAGTAGGCGGCTCCAAGAGGCGGGAAGCACTGGGAAGTCGTCAGACGGAGGCGCGGTCACCCCTTCCCCCTCCATCGTGACTAGCCCGGTTTCCCGCCCAGGAGCCGCTGACGGGCCCGACATCCAGAGTCTTGCAGAAGGCTTGGGAGGCGGGAGCCTGGCTCGCGCTGGGCCTCAGCTGACTATGGAACCCCGAGGAGGGCAGATGGGCTTTGGGAGTGGGCCCGTCGCCTCCGGAGGGTCCCAGAAGCAGCCGGATGGGACTCGTCCACCACGCTAGTCACCATTTTCACTGTCCAGACGCTGGGAGAATGTCCCACGACCAGAGGACCAGCAAAGCCAGTTCGAGCCCAAGTAGGCGGCTCCAAGAGGCGGGAAGCACTGGGAAGTCGTCAGACGGAGGCGCGGTCACCCCTCCCCCTCCATCGTGACTAGCCCGGTTTCCCGCCCAGGAGCCGCTGACGGGCCCGGCATCCAGAGTCTTGCAGACGGCTCGGGAGGCGGGAGCCTGGCTCGCGCCAGGCCTCAGCTGACTATGGAACCCCGAGGAGGGCAGATGGGCTTTGGGAGTGGGCCCGCCGCCTCCGGAGGGTCCCGGAAGCAGCCGGATGGGACTCGTCCACCACGCTAGCCACCATTTTCACTGTCCAGACGCTGGGAGAATGTCCCACGACCAGAAGACCAGCAAAGCCGGTTCGAGCCCAAGTAGGCGGCTCCAAGAGGCGGGAAGCACTGGGAAGTCGTCAGACGGAGGCGCGGTCACCCCCTTCCCCCTCCATCATGACTAGCCCGGTTTCCCGCCCAGGAGCCGCTGACGGGCCCGACATCCAGAGTCTTGCAGACGGCTTGGGAGGCGGGAGCCTGGCTCGCGCCGGGCCTCAGCTGACTATGGAACCCCGAGGAGGGCAGATGGGCTTTGGGAGTGGGCCCGTCGCCTCCGGAGGGTCCCGGAAGCAGCCGGATGGGACTCGTCCACCACGCTAGCCACCATTTTCATTGTCCAGACGCTGGGAAAATGTCCCACGACCAGAGGACCAGCAAAGCCGGTTTGAGCCCAGGTCGCGCGGCCGCTTGCGCCGCTGGCCACTAGGGTGGTGAAACAATGATGTTTTTTGGTACACTGCATTCCGCGAACAGCAGGAGGGTTTGCTGAGAGGGAGATATACAGAGGAAGGAGATGACATATAGAGCCCGCCGGGTGATTGGGATTCGGGAGGGGGAGGGAGACAGGACGTTGGTGATGGGAGATGGGTTCGGGTGGAGGGTGCATCTTGGAACCCTGTGGAGCCAGGACTCCACATGAGCATCCTTCAATTAAAAAAAAAAAGGAGAAAAGGTGGAATAAATAAATAAATAAATAAATATCTGCAGGGCTAGCCACAATGTGTAAAAAGAAGAGGGAGAGAGATGCAGAGATAGAAAGAGAGGAAGCAGGGCTACCTGCTATTAAGGCAGCCTGGGGGTGAGTGGGAGGGAGTGGAGTACATTGGTGGTGGAAATGGGGTACTGGTGGAGGGATGGGTGCTGGAATACTGTATTACCAAGAACCAATTGCACCTTTGTAATTGTATGTCTCACGGTGGTATAATAAAGAATAAAAAAAATTAAAAAAAAAAAAAAAAAATAAGAACAATTAAACTGGGCAGCTACATGTAAAACATGAACTTGGACCTCTGTCTAACACCATGTACAAAAATCAGATCAAAATGGATTAAAGATCTCAATATCAGACCTGAATCCATAAAGTACATTGAAGAAAACATATGTGTGGGAGAAGGAGGAGAGAGAGAGGGAAAGAGAGAGAGGAGATAAGGAACCTGCCATTTAGGCAGGACGTGGGAGGGGGAGGGAATTGGGGACATGGGTGGTGGTTGAGGGGCACTGGTGGAGGGCGGGGTGCTGGAACACTGTGTGACCGAAACCCCCAAGCGTGAACAACGTTGTAATTGTATATCTCACGGTGGTATAATAAAATGTGAAGAAAAAAAAAGAGATGTGCCCGGAGCCTGAGGTTCTTTGTCCTTTTAGCTATTTCTTCGATGCCTTTGAAGGCATTCCATCTGATAAGGAGTTAAATATTCAGGATCTATCAGGCACTGGTAGAACTTTATAAGAAGAAAACAGCCAACCCCATCAAAAAATGGGAAGAAGAAATGAACAGAAACTTCGACAAGGAAGAAATTCGAATGGCCAAAAGACATATGAAAAAAATGCTCATCATCATTAGTCATCAGAGAGATGCAAATCAAAACAACAATGAGATATCACCTCACACCACAGAGATTGGCACATATTCTGAAGAGCAAAAACAACAAATGCTGGCATGGATACGCGGGAAAAAGGGACTCTCATCCATTGTTGGTGGGAATGTCAACTAGTACAGCCTTTTTGGAAAATAATATGGACATTCCTCCAAAGACTAGAAATCGAGCTCCCATTTGACCCAGCCATACCACTCCTGGGAATATACCCAGGGAAGCCTAATATGCGCAGTGGAAGCACCATCCCTACTTTTATGTTCATAGCAGCATTATTCACAGTAGCCAGAATCTGGAAACAACCAAAGTGTCCGAGAATCGATGACTGGATAAAGAAACTTTGGTATATCTACACAAAGGAATACTATGCAGCTGTCAGAAAAAAATGAAGTTATGAAATTTGCCTATAAATGGATGAACATGGAGAGGATCATGTTGAGTGAAATTAGCCAGAAAGAGAGAGACAGATATAGAATGACTGCGTTTATTTGCACGACATAAATATATATATGTACATTTATGATACCAATATCTAAGGTCAAGCAACACATGGACAGGAGTTCTTGTCAAAGGTAGAAACTATCACAAACGTGTGGGAGTCAGAAGCTAGGTAAGACAGAGAATGGAACAGTATGCTAATAATTGTTGAAAGTGCTGATACCAACCTAGAACTGAGCATTAAATACAGGCAAAAAAGATACACACGACAACTTCTTAATGTATCGTATTGTAATCCACAATGTGGAAGGGAAGGAAAAGAGAGAGATCAAGAGAGAGAGAGAGAAAGAGAGAGAAAGAGAAAGAAATTAAGAAACCTGCCATAGAGGCAGGCTAGGGAGGGGGGGGGGAATCGGGGACATTGGTGGTGGGAAATGGGGACTGGTGGAAGGATGGGTGCTGGAACACTGTATGACAAAAACCCAAATATGAACATCTTATGAACATCTTTGTAACTGTATATCTCTCACGGTGGTATAATAAAATATTAAAAAAGCAAACACATTAAAAAATAAGAACAATTAAGTAGAAGAAGAACACATTAAAAATAAGAACAACCAGTGCTGATGCAGATGTGGGGAGAAAGGCACTCTCATTCATCATTGGTAGGAATGCTAACTGGTTCCGTTTTTTGGAAAAAAAAATGGGCCTTCCTCAAAAAACTAGAAATTGAGTTTATATACAATCTAGCAATACTATTTCTTGGAATGTACCCTAGGAGTTCAAAAGCACAATGCAGAAAAATCATCTGCACTTCTATGTTCACTGCAGCACGTGATTCACAACTATGTTGTGAATCTGGAACTATGTTCCAGATACAAGAATCTGGAAACAGCACAAATACCCAAGAACAGATGACTGGATAAAGAAACTATGGTACATGTACACA
This sequence comes from Cryptotis parvus, assembly GCA_021461705.1. Lineage (NCBI taxonomy): Eukaryota > Metazoa > Chordata > Mammalia > Eulipotyphla > Soricidae > Cryptotis > Cryptotis parvus. Next base: position 143,392 of record JAJIBD010020864.1, read on the forward strand.
ATGGAATACTACACAAACACAGACATTAGAAAAATTGAAGTCATGTAATGTGCTTATATGTGGATGGACATGGAGACTACTGTTGGATGACAGGTTTAGCTAGTTTGGGAACTTTGCTGTTTTGCCCACTCACAGATTAATCTACTTAAGCCAAGGTTCATTCTAATGAGATCTCTCTTCTATGTAAACACTGCTAGAGAGTGTGGCAGTTACAGAAGTCACCTTGACTGAATAACTTCTGACTTATACATCTACTAAGACTTCCATGTTTTCTAGATTGGGCACAGCTTTTCTTTATATTCGCTGCACCCAGAGTGGGACAGTTAGAATTTACCAGGAGACTACCACCCTGGCTACGTTGAGACTATAAGAAGACTTATAAGAAGACTATAGGAAGGATCATACTAGTTTGCTTTCAAGCAGGCAAGTGTGACCCTTTCAGTATGCGGAGAACAAGATACTCAGAATCACCCTGGTGCAGATAATAAATAAGAAGGACCTTATGGTACCATCTATATCACATGAAGCTCATGAAATTAAGTGTATTACTCTATAACGACTGGATCCCACGGGATGTCAAAAGATCATGTGGCCGCCCACCTACAAGATGGTCAGACTTCCTTGTCAAGACCCTGAAGGAACGGTTTGAGGCTCTTCATATTCCTGAATCAACCAGATGCCATTGGGCTACATTGGCACGTGATAGGGTCCAATGGAAATGTTACTGGCGCCCGCTCGAGCAAATTGATGAATAACGGGATTCAAGTGATCAAGTGACTATACCAGTTCTCCCTCTCTTTCCAGTGTTTTACATAAGAGATAATCTTAGAAGAAGGGATTAGTTCTTGGTGTAACCTTTGTTTATACCTGTCATAGGGTGTGACACTGCCCTTCTACAATCTTTTTGACACCTCCCTGTCACCTCCCTGGCCCTCCCTGGATTACTTTGGTGTATATAAGTGGACTGACTTGAGGCCCTTTCACTTTTGGCTTTTTACTCCTTCTTTTGGGTAGGACTCCTCTCGGGTGAGATCCTTCCTCTTTGGTGGGAGACTTAGGCTCTTTTGTATGGTCTAAGTTCGGACCAGAGTTAGAGTTATTTCATTATATTGGATTGCTGTGGAAGAGTTTTTGTACTATTAAAAGCCTTTTTGGAACTGTGCCAGACTCGTGAGTTTTCATCCATCCCCCGCATCCTCGGAGGTAGAAGAGAACTTCTGTCCTGACACTGCCGGGACCCCAGTGGCTTCCCAGACAGACTACCATGCTGAGTGAAATGAGTCCGAAGGAGAGGAACATAGAATGATTGCATCATTTGCAGAATATAAAAAAGTCCAAGATTAATATCTAAGGACAATAGAAAGAGGCCAGAAGGACTGGTCCATGGTCGGAAATTTGCCACAAGTGGAGGATAGGGATGGCAGTTAGAAAAGAGAAGGGGCCACTATGACAATGATAGTTGGAAATGATTATTATGGAATGAAGTGAGTGCTGAAAGGAGGTAAGCGGATATACATGATAAAATTTCCAAATCTATAGTGCAAGATAGAATTCCCAAGGGGGAGAGAGAGAGTATCTGAATGTATCTGCCATAGAGGCAGGCTGGGGGGGAAGGGGTTGATGGGAGGGAAACTGGGGACTTCCCATCACCCCTCCTCTCAGCCTGCCTCAATGGCAGTCATTTATGGTACCATTGGTTGTGGGAAATGTTCACTGATGGAGAGACCGAGCACTGCCAGGAGTAATTCCTGAGTGCAGAGCTAGGAGTAACCCCCAAGCATGGTTGGGCATGACCCAAAACAACAAACATATAAAGTGATTGATACAACCACCCTGGATATGAAATAAAGGGACCTGAACTTTTTTAAATAAAGTTATCAGAGCCAGAGCAATAGCACAATGGGCAGGGCATTTGTCTTGCAGCAGCTGACCCAAGTTCAATCCTCAGCATCCCATATGGTCCCCCAAGCACTGCCAGTAGAATTCCTGAGTGTAGGGCCAGAAGTAACCCCTGAGCATCGCCGGGTGAGGCCCAATAGATGATAGATGGATGGATGGATGGATGGATGGATGGATGGATGGATGGATGGATGGATGGATGGATGGATGGATGGATGGATGGATGGATGGATGGATGGATGGATGGATGGATGGATGGATGGATGGATGGATGGATGGATGGATGGAATTGATGGATGGATGGATAGAAATAAAATTATCATATGATCCAGCAAGTCCACTTTTGGATAATTATCAAAGGAAACAAAAACTGGGGCTGGAGTGATAGCAGAGCAGGTAGGGAGTTCGCCTTGGATGCGGCCGACCGGGTTTGATCTCCAGCATCCCATATGGTCCCCCAAGCACCACCAGGAGTAATTCCTGAGTGCAGAGCCAGGAGTAACCCCTGAGCATTGCTGGGTGTGACCCAAAAAGCAAAAAAAAAAAAAAAACTAACTCCAAAAGACATGTGTATCTTTGTGTTCCTGCAGCACTATTTACAAGAGTCAAAATATGGGAACAGTCTAGCATTCAATGATGAATAAAAAATTACCTATATATACATATACACTCACACTGAGGCAAGGTGAAATATTATTTAGCCATAAAAAGGAAAGAAATCTAGGAGCCAGAGCAATAGTACACTATTAGGGCACTTGCCTTACACATGGACAGCCTGGGTTTAATTCCTGGCACTCTATATGGTCCCCAGCTCATGAAGAGTGATCCCAGAGCACAGAACCAGAAGTAAATCCTGTGCACCACCAGGTGTGCCCTGCTCCCCAGAATAAAAGGAAAAGAAACAAGCAAACTATTGCATCACAAGGTTGTGTACCTGGGATGTATTTGATGTTATGCGTCAACTATATGTCAATTTGTAAGGAATGTAAGGAGGGAGGGAAGGCAGGAGGGAAGTTAGTGCCTTTGAGTACTAGCAACATACGGTCGCAAGTTCAGCCTCTGGTGCCACTACATGTGCAAAGCTTGATGTTGACAGCTCTCTAGTTTGTGTCTGATTGCTCTGTTGTCTGTGATCTCCAGCACTGTAGAGAAATCCCAGCAGCTCCAGGAGACCTGCGGCAGGTATGTGCAAGTACCACGCCTGGTGAGCTTGCACCCTTGGTGAGCACCGTGTAGTGCCACAAATAGCAGAGAGCAGGCTTCAGCAAACACTGTGGCTGGGAGAGCATCAACAGCCGAGGGAAGGGGAAAGCAAACAAAAAATAAACATAAGTATGAATGTGAGGGACATTTAAAGCTGATTTGGGACTGAACTAAATTGAAAGTAAAGTATGCATGGAACAAATATCTTCCAAGAATAATTTAAATATATCTGCAGGGCTAGCCACAATGTGTAAAAGAAGAGGGAGAGAGATGCAGAGACAGAGAGAGAAAGAGAGGAAACTGGGGTACCTGCTATTAAGGCAGCCTGGGGGTGGGCAGGAGGGGTGGGATACATTGGTGGTGGAAATGGGGCACTGGTGGAGGGATACTGTATTACCAAGTGGGTGCTGGTATACTGTATTACCAAGAACCAATTATGAACTCCTTTGTAATTGTATGTTTCACGGTGGTATAAAAAAATTACAAAGAAAAAGATAGGCTGACCATAATAAACAATACATTTTTAAGTGTAAAATAATAATTTAAATTAAATTGATTTGCTATTTAGTTAAGAAGTAATTATGACTCTTCATAATTACTTCATAAATAATGACACACAAATTGGTTATTTTTAAAATTGTATCTTTTACTTTTTATCACAAGATGCACACTGAAAAATAAGCAAATGATTAAGCAATAATCAAAAATATTAATCAAATAATTACACAAGTATTAAGCAAAAACAAGTGAGATTTACTTCAAAATAAGCTAGTTGGGGCTGCAAACTTGGATCCAACTAAAGCAGCAGGTCAGGAGTGAGACCTAGAAGAGCTGGAAATGGGGGGTGGAAGACTCACTTTCTCTCTACTCTTGGATGTGCCCTTTATGTTCAACTTCTTGTATAAGATCTTTTAAAATTCAGTTTCTAGGGCCGAGCAATAGCACAGAGGGAGGGTATTTGCCTTGCACACGGCTGACCCAGGTTTGATCCCTGATATCCCATATGGTCCCCTGAGCACCACAAGAAGTAATTCCTGAGAGTAACCCCTGAGTATTGCTGGGTGTGACCTCAAAATCAAACCCCCCCAAAAAGAGTTTCTGATTTTCCCCTAAAACTCCTCCAGCGTTCCCCTCCTAGCTTCCAACCAAATCCTTCAAGTCATCCTGAAATCCTTCATTCCCTGAATTAGCCAACAAGTGTTCACACAGAACATTCCAGACATTTCCATAACCCAGCCACTTTCTATATGACCACAACTGCTGCCCTGATCCCAGCCCCTGGGTCAAGCTTACTACCTGAATTTTACCTCCAAGCTGCTTCCCTTCTGCTCTCACCTCCCATACCTTTTGTTCTGATGCAACAGCTAGAGGCAACTGACAAAAATGCTGGTAAGATAGTGTCTGTCCTGTGTTCAAAACTTCCCAGAGCTTCCCCTTCTCTGGACCGAGGGTAAGAAGACAAGCCCACATAGGGGCTTCCATGGGCCTCCTCAGCATATCCTCCCCACCCGTGTCAGTGCTTATCCCCACCTTACCCAGCTGTCTTGCTTTCCAAAAGCATGCCAGCTATCTCCCATATTCAGGGACGTGCAAATCTTTACCCTTGGCCAAGAGTGCTTTTACTCGTGTTCCTTCTAGATCGTGCTTTCAGCTCCTGCAGATCTTTACTCAAATGCCAGCTTTACATGGAAAGTGTCTGACCACCCTACCTAAAATTCCATTTCCCTTTCCCACCTCACTTTCCTCCCTCAGGATCCTAGCTCTCTCTTATCTTGGTCTAAAACACATAAATATTGTGTATTATTAGTGGTTTCCACGAAGAGGAAAAGAACGTGAGTAGGGAAAATTGTCCAGTTTGTAGACTGCTATATCCCCACGTGTCAAGAATAATGCCTCATCAAACGAGTTTGTTATCTGAGGAAAAAATGAGTTATTTCATCACTTACATTTTATGCAAGTTTAACAGATATAAGAACCACATCATCACAATCTTTGTAATCAATGACTAAATGGAAGAAAACAGACCAAATCTTGACTTAAGGTAGGCATACATTTCACTGTTTATTCTTAGTCCAACTCCTTCATCTCCCCAAATAAATTGTTATCTGCTTCCAAACAGAGTTATCACCTGCCTTTCTTCCTTTCTTTGAAAAAACACTTTTACTTGGCTGAGAGAAAATATTACAATGGACAGAGTGTGCAGCAGCAACCAAAAATGTTATTAGAATAATACTTCTAAGAATCTACAAATGCAAACTAACCAGGAAATTTAAGCTGTAAGAGGTAAAACAAAACAAAATTGCTCAATGCATTCACTCTGTTTTTCTTTCCAGAGAAAGGTTAAAGAAAGAGATGTGGGTCTGGGAGAGAGCTCAAAGGATTGGAGCCTTTACCTATCTGAGTTCCCAAATACTGTATGTTCCCCCACGCAACACCAGCCAGCACCCCCAGCCAGCACCCCCAGGCCCAAGTAGTGTCACATTATTGGACTGAATATAGCTGGGAGTATCCCCAGTCCCCACATACTTCCAGCACTGTTTGTATGGGACCCACGCTCAAAGCCTACTTCCCCCTCCCCCAATACACACACACACACACACACACACACACACACACACACACACCTTGGCTGCACACACAGAGAGATTTAACTCCAGGAAAGGAACCATCAGTGAATTTGTTGGTTTAATTATATGATTTTAAAATAAACTGAGAACCTGCCCCTTGAGGTATTGCAGGTGTGACTGTGGTGCCCGGCTGTGTTGGCAGGTGGCAGACAGGAGATAGGCTTGTCTACACCCCCAGGGCTCTGCCCTGTGGGCCCTGGATGGTGGATGGTCTGACATAGGAAGAACAGTGTGCAGCCACGCAAGAGGCTTAGATAACAAAGTAGGCTAGGACCAGGTCCTTCCCAGGATCTTCCCAGGATCTTTCTGTACAACATAATGATCATTGTAGTTGTAACAAACTGGGGGTTGATGGGGAATGAGGAACTATAATGTCACATTAGAAATCATTAATGAATATACACATAGATAATTGCATCATAAACCATAAGGCAAGTCACAAGATGTAGGAGAAGAGAGAGAAATACAGAGACAGAAATAGAGATAGAGAGAAAGATGAGAGACTCAGATGCAAGGGGGAGAACTGCCATCCGGCTCTCCCCTAGCTCAGCTAACCATGAGGCAAGATGAGTTTGGGGAGGGGCCCTTCGCTTCTGTAGGGCCTCAGAAGCAGCTGGATGAGACACACTCACCATAATAGCCTCCATTTTCACAGTCCAAACAGCACAGCTCATCAGAACCCATGCAAGAGAGATGCTGATCTCAAGACCAGCTCAGAGCAGCCGAGTTTGAGCCCAAGTAGGCAGCTCTTGGAGGTGGAAGTCACTGGGCATTCCTGGAGATGGAGTTGGGATACCCCTTCTCCTCTCTGACCCATCCTGAAGGCCTGGTGGCCCCGCCCACAAACTGCCTTGGTGTTGGAGGACAGGTTTAGCTATTCTGGGAGTTTTGTTGTTTTGCCCACTCCCCAGCTTAATCTATTTAAGCCAAGGTTCATTCTAATGAGACCCTCTCTTCTATGTAGACACTGCTAGAGGGTGTGGCAGTTACAGAAGTCACCTTGATTGAATAAGTTCTGACTTATACATCTACTAAGACTTCTGTGTTTTCTAGATTGGGCACAGCTCCTCTTTATACCCACTGCACCCAGCGTGGGACAGTTAGAATTTACCAGGAGACTACCACCCTGGCTACGTTGAGACTATGGGAAGACTATAGGAAGGATCATACTAGTTTGCTTTAAGCAGGCGAGTGTGACCCTTTCAGTACACGAGAACAAGATACTCAGAATCACCCTGGTGCAGTTAATAATAAGAAGGACCTTGTGGTACCATCTAGATTACATGAAGCTCATGAAGTTAAGATGTATTACTTTATATCAGTCCTTTCTCTCTCCAGTGTTTTACATAAGAGATAATCTCGGGATTAGTCCTTGGTGTAATCTTTGTTTATACCTGCAATAGGGTGTGGCACTACACTCTGTTTCGAGTTCTTTGTTGACATAACCCTCCCTGAATTACTGTGGTGTATATAAGGAGACTGACTTGAGGCCCCTTCGCCTTTCGCTTCGGCTTTTGACTCCTCAGCTTTTGGCTCCTGTGGCTTTTGGCTCCTCGGCCTTTTGCTTTTGGCTATCGGCTTTCGGCTTTTTGCTCCTTCTTCTGGGTAGGACTCATCTCGGATGAGATCCTCTCTCTTTGGTGGGAGACTTAGGCTCTTTTGTATGGTCTTAAGTTCGGACCAGAGCTAAAGTTTGTTCATTATATTGGAGTGCTGTGGAAGAACTTTTGTACTATTAAAAGCCTTTTTTGGAACTGCACCGACTCGTGAGTTTTCATCTGTTCCCCGGCGTCCTCGGAGGTAGAAAAGAACTTCTGTTGGGGACCCCGGTGGCTTCCCGACATCTTGGGACTCTCGGCCATGATGCAGAGACTCAGACACACTGGGGGAGAGCTGCCATCCGCTCTCTCCCTAGTTCAGCTGACCATGAGGCTCCCAGGAGGCAAGATGGGTTTTGGGTGTTGGCCCTTCACCTCTGTAGGGCTTTGGAAGTATCCGGATGAGACTCTCTCACCATAATAGCCACCATTTTCACAGTCCAAACCCCACAGCTCATCAGAACTCATGCAAGAGAGATGCTGATCTCAAGACCAGCTCAGAGCAGCAGAGTTCGAGCCCAGGTAGGCGGTTCTCAGAGGCAGAAGTCACAGGGTGTTCCTGGAGATGGAGCTGGGGATTCCCCTCTCTGACCCATCCCAGAGGCCTGGTGGCCCTGCCCACAAACTGCCTCAGGGTTCTCGGCCATGATGCACGGACTCAGAAGCCTGGGGGAGAGCTGCCATCCTGATCTCCCTAGCTCAGCTGACCATGAGGCTCCCAGGAGGCAAGATGGGTTTTGGGAGTGGGCCCATCACCTCTGTAGGTCCTTGGAAGCAGCTGGATGAGTCTTGTTTACCATAATAGCCACCATTTTTGTGGTTCAGACCCGGTACATCAAACTAGTGGAATTAATCATGTTCTAGAATATTTTACAATCTACAATGTGTGAGAAAGGGAAGCGAGGGAGAGAGAGAGAGAGAGAAAGTAGATAAAGAACCTGCCATGGAGGCAGGCTGGGGGAAGGGGGAGGGAGGTGGGGACATTGGTGATGGGAGATGGGCAGGGGTAAAGGGATGGGTGTTGGAACACTGTAGAATCAAAATTCAAACATGAGCAGACCACAGCCAACCGCCACAAGACAGAGACTCCAGATCCATGGCTGCGCAGCTCGGCCTCATGGTGAGCGGCCCTATGGAGTTCCCGGGGAAAGGCAAAAGGCTCAGCCAGCGCCTGGTCGTGTCCTACATGGCTCCTAGGGCCTGCTCGCCATGCAGGCGGCCACGCCTGCTGGACTCGAGAGCAAGGATTGGGGGCCTCCGCCCAGTCCCCAGCCTCCGGGCTCAGTGGGTGGGACCCTGAGCTCCAGCCACCACAGCCAACCGCCGCAAGACAGAGACTCCAGATCCACGGCTGCGCAGGTGCGCGGTGGCTCTGCCGCCGCAGTTTAATCTTAGACACAATGGATTTTAGCACCAGGTCCTTTCAGGATCTTTCTCATTTGTACACTTCAACGATCATTCTATTTGCATCAAACTGGAGAGGTTGATATAGCATGCAGAGCCTCAGACGCAGCTGGGGGAGCTGGAACTCGGCCCCTCCCTTGGCTCAGCTGACCATTGGGCCCCCAGGAGGACAGATGGGTTTTGGGTGTTGGCCCATCACCTCTGGGGGTACCGGATGCAGCCGGATGAGACTCGCCCACCACATTAGCCACCATTTTCGCTGTCCGGACGCTGCAGCACATCAGAGCCCACCCAGGAGGGATGCTGACCTCAAGACCAGATTAACAGAGCAAAACAAGTTCGAGCCCAGGTAGGCAGCTCCCAGAGGCGGGAATCACCGGGAATTTGTCAGATGGAGCTGGGGTGGCCCCTTCCCCTCTCCATTTTGTCTGAGCCCAGTGGCCCCACCCATGAGCTGCCCTGGGGCGACCAGCCATAGCACGCAGAGCCTCAAGAGCAGGTGGGGGAACTGGAACTCGGCTCTCCCCCTAGCTCAGCTGACCATGAGGCCCCCAGGAGGACAGATGGGTTTTGGGAGTGGGCCCATCACCTCTGGGGGGTCCCGGAAGCAGCCAGATGAGACTCACCCACCACATCAGCCGCCATTTTCGCTGTCCGGATGCTGCAGCACATCAGAGCCCGCCCAGGAGGGACGCTGACCTCAAGACCAGATTAACAGAGCAAGACGAGTTCGAGCCCAGGTAGGCAGCTCCCAGAGGAGGGAATCACAGGGAATTTGTCAGATGGAGCTGGGGTCGCCCCTTCCCCTCTCCATTTTGTCTGAGCCCGGTAGCCCCGCCCAGGAGCTGCCCTGGGGCGACCAGCCATAGCATGCAGAGCCTCAGACGCAGCTGGGGGAACTGGAACTCGGCTCTCCCCTAGCTCAGCTGACCATGAGGCCCCCAGGAGGACAGATGGGTTTTGGGTGTTGGCCCATCACCTCTGGGGGTCCCGGAAGCAGCCGGATGAGACTCACCCACCACATTAGCCACCATTTTCGCTGTCCAGACGCTGACCATGAGGCCCCTAAGTCACGCAGCCGCTTGCAGCCACGCGGTCCATCAAACTAGTGGAAACAGTTATGTCCTTTAATGTACTGCATTCTACGATGTGTAGGAAAGGTAGGCGGGAGGGGAGAGATAGAGAAGAGAGAAAAGATATACAGAACCCGCCAAGTAGTTGGGGTGCGGAGGGGGAGGGAGGTGGGGACATTGGTGATGGGAGATGGGTTCGGGTGGAGGGATGGGTGTTGGAACACTGTAGAACCAAAACTCGAGCATGAGCATATTGCAATTGTATGTCTAAAAATGGTGTAATAAAATTAAAAAACATGAACATCTTGTAATTGTATATCTGACAGTGGTATAATAAAATATAAAAAAAAATAAAATAAAATAAACAGAAATTTGAGTCTTACATACATGTGGGGTACTTTTGAGCTCCCTCAAAAGATTTCTAGAGAAAATATCAATGCTTGGATATTAACTTGTTCCCACTGTTAATGAGAGTTCTCTGTAGGCCAGGGGCACAAAGATGAGACTTCAGGAAATCCATTAATTTTTAATAATCACCAGCCAGAGGGACAGCAGCTCATCTTGGAAGCTGACTGACAGCTTATACAAGGACTCCAACTCCCTTGCATACCCACAATATCAAAGGACAATACAACTTTGGGTTAAGTTTTCATAGTTCACACTACAAAAAAACATTCCACATATTTAGCATAGGATATAAGGTTGATAGTAAGGAGACAAACAGGAACCAAAAACCTGCAGGGGGTGCTAGCTAGATGAGGTGAGATAAGCAAAAGAATGTGTTACAGTATGCTAATTCAGCCTTCCTGACTAGCCCAAGATGGCAAGGTCTTGTCAGACATTGAAGTAACAGAAACACAAGAAAACCTGCTTTCTGTCTGCACTTCAAGCAGCATCCATTAGGCTCCATATTAGGCTAGCTACAGCCAACAGCAGATGTGACATAGAGAAATGACCTAGGATAGCAGTGTCTGTATCTGCAATCATTAAAACAATCTCACTAGGGAATTCTACATACTACCTCTATTGGGAGACAGTCTGCCAGAAAACCCTGTGTATCTATTAACAGGCAGTATCCATCAGACCTTAGCACATTCTTTTGATTTGCTTTCTGCCAACACCCCCCAAATTACACAAAACACATTTTATGCCTTTTTTAAGTTATTTAGCTTATTTGGTTCTGTTTTATAAAAATCACATGTAATTTCACATGAAACTATGTAAAGAAAGTTGACTGTCAAGTCCAAGCCCCAAAACCTTTGTTCAGGATGTGTGCACTCAGGGAAGCTTTCCTGTCCACGTTCCAAAGCAGAGTGTATGTTCCAGCACCATTTGAAAAGGGTCAAGGATGGTCACAAAGGCCATGGGTCAGTCCGTCATCAGTAATGCCGGGGGCAGATCTTCCTGGGCTCATCTGTGCACCATTCCTCATTCATCTTAGGGAACCGGAGATGCCGAGTGGAGCAAAGAGTACTTGGTATTATAATGCAAGGAAATTGGTGGTGGTTGTGTCCATTTCCAAAGCACTGAGATCTTTTTTAAATTGTTTTTTAGAAAATTACCATGATTTACAAAGTTAGTCATAACTGCGTTTAAGATATATAATGTATAATGTTCCAGCACCAATCCTGCCATCAGTGTCAACTTCCCTTCACTAGAGTTCCCAGGTTCTCTCTCCTACCCACTGCTCCAGCCTGTCATCTTGACTGGAACCTTTTTAAATTTGGATTTTAGAGTTTGGGACTTATGATTTCAATGTTGTTAACTCTGTGGCTTGGATAGTTAGCTCATCATTCCTTGATGAACTAAATATCTAAACCACTGATGTATCTGAATCACTTTGGCCCTTGCCCTCTGTAAAACACTGTGATCTTATAAATTATAACTGTTCAACCACTTATAAACAGAAAATTTACTGCCAGACAAAGTGATAATACATCAGAATCCATGGATCATATGTTAGATTGATCATGAGACAGAGTTTGATCAATTGAATCACAGTCAGAACAAATGACACTGTAATGATACCATGACACAAATGAAATTGTGAAAATTAACTTATATCTGAACTACTTTTCTAGAGCATATTGAATCACAGTCAAATGACACTGTAATGATACCATGACACAAATGAAATTGTGAAAATTAACTTATATCTGAACTACTTTTCTAGAGCATATTGTATGGAGAAGGTCATTATAGCATATACAAAGAACACTGCCTTGGGACCAGAAAGATGACAGTGGGTAGGGTGTTTGCCTTATACATGGCTGACCTGGGTTCATCCCCTACACCCATATGGTCCCTGAGCCTGCAAGGAGTGATCCCTGCACATGACTTAAATAAAGTGGGTTTTTTGGGGGGGGTCACACCCGGTAATTCTCAGGGTTACTCCTGGCTCTGCACTTATGAATTACTTCTGGAAGTGCTTGGGGACCATCTGGGATGCTGGGAATCGAACCTAGGTTGGCCATATGCAAAGCAAACACTACCCACTGTACTACCGCTCTGGCCTTAATAAAGTTTTCAACTAGACTTCCTGATTTAACTTAACAGCACTAGTTTATTCTACTACTTTCCCTCACAACTTAATAGTTTCCCTAGAGCCACCACCACCCCCAACACATACATTAAAACATGTCTGACAAAGGATAAGAATGAAAGATGACAAGATGTATACACAAGAGATGACATGGTAGCCTTTCCTAAGTGACTATTATTTTTTATTATAGGACTTTAAGCTTTGGCTTTGTTTTTTAAGGAAGTAAGCGAATATTTTGAAGCATATAATTGATATGGATATTATATTTTCATTTTTTAATATTCTATTATACCACAGTGAGAAATACAATTACAAAGATGTTCATATTTGGGTTTTGGTCATACAGTGTTCCAGCACCCATCCCTCCACGAGTGCCCATTTCCCACCACCAATGTCCCTGATTAAGCTTTGTCTTTAAAGCTGGCAATTAATACTACAATGTTCCTGATAGCATATGGATAAAAAAAATGAATAAATCACTCTATCTTTTCTTTTAGTAAGAGGTCATAATTCAACAATGCAGTGTGTTTTCAAAACCAAAGGATCTGTTCTTTTGAACTTGTTTTTCATGCAGCTGGCCATGACCACTATGATATAATGGGAGGCTTCTCTTGGAAGCCATTAAGATTTTTATGTATGTATGTATGTATGTATGTATGTATGTATGTATGTATGTATTTTAATTTTAAACATTTTATTCAAATACCAGTCTGACCACACATGATCCAAGAACACTCAAGTGAACTGTTCAAGATCAGTCTTCAAACATTATAGCCAATGAGACCACACGTCCCAATGATCTCCCTGACGTAAAATCACATTCACACCTCTGTGGCCACCAAACCATTTAGAAAGGCTTCCTTCATTGTAAGATGCCTGAAGCTTCCTGTTTTAGCACTGTTGACTATTTTTTTCAAGCTCTAAATAGCTGATGGGTTCTCAGTGGGGTTGGAGGGATCAGCTCAACCTTGGCATACTGTAGAAATGTGCCCAATCAAGGCTTCGAGTAAGTCACAGCAGCACGGATGAGTGCCAGGGCCTTCTCTGTGAGGTTGTGCACAAATTGGGGCATGGTGCCAGCACGGAGCCTTCAGAAGGATTTTTCCTTATAAAGACCAATGCAGGACTATCTCTGCATTGGTCTTTATAGGAAAATCTGTCCCACATGTATTCAGGAAGTACTTCCATGGCACTGGGCTCTGCAGCAAGTCTTCCATACAGTTCAAATCAACATTTAAAATAAAAAGTTATGAGAAAAGGCCACGCTGTTCATAAAACTACCCTATTAGACCAAAAAAAGGAGTTGAATCCAGCGATTTATTTTTAAGCTAATAATACAAAAGAAAGACTTTCTTGTCATCAAAATTCCCCTCCCTACCACCAAGCCCAGAATTCTTTGGAATGGCGACTCCAAGTGGAAAAACTGAGAGCAAGCATGCAACTAAACTGGAGAGCCACTCCATGCCTCTCCCCAGATGTGATGCTCACTCTGGGAGAGAGTCAGTGGCAAGGAATGGTGGAGAAGAACAGTTGAGTATTCACCCAGGGTAGAGATGTGAAGACAATCAAGCTACTTACCACTCTGAGAGCAGCCCCCACCTCAGGGGTTCCCGTGAATCCCAAAGCCCTGGCTTCCCACCCCACACGGTCCCAGCCTGTTGGGGCCATGTATGCCCTTCTTTCTGGCTTGTAGGATGCTGTTTCCTCAGTGTGTCTCAGAGATCAGTTTTGTAAACTGCCTTATGACGTAAGTACTCTTCTAAACATTGAAGAACATTATCATCCACCTTTGGGTCAAACTTGTTGGCGAACAGGTGATGGTTCTGAAGCATCCAGTGCAGGTCCCCAGCCCCATAAATACAGATGGCGCTGATGGATTCCAGAGCAAGGCTCATAAGGTGCCCCCCCATACTGATGTTCCCTTCATGGTTCTGCCATTTGACCAGCCGGGCAATGGCAGCCATGTCTGAGATGTGAAACTTGGAGTGGTAGGGGATAGAGCCAGGCATCCAGGGTGCACGTTGAAGGGTAGCCCAGAGGTGTTCATCAGGGCTGTATGTGTCTTTTGCCCATTCGATTAGTCTTCGGATTTGGGATTCTCTAAGACTTGTTGCACAAAGGCACGCGAAGCCACCATATAGGCATTCCCCGTGAACATAGGCAAATTCTCAGGGGTGGGTCCTTCATCTTGCTAGTTTGGTGCAAGCTGTCTGTTACTTCAAAGTGATATTTCCAGCGGTTTTTTTTTGTACTCACTAGGTAATTCTGACTCCATGCTGTTCTTCCCATTCAGCATCCTGAGGGCCAGGACTATCTCTGCATTGGTCTTTATAGGAAAATCTGTCCCACATGTATTCAGGAAGTACTTCCATGGCACTGGGCTCTGCAGCAAGTCTTCCATACAGTTCAAATCAGCCTGCACCCTGGACCAGGAGGCATAAACCACCTGAACCAATTTACTGGCCAAGAAGACATTGGAGAAGCAAGAAATAATTGCTTTGACTGCCTGTTTGTAGGTTTCTGGTGACTTCTCATCCACATGCACACAGTATATGTTCTGTGGGACATACACAGCTCGCAACAGCCTTTCAAAGTTCTCAATCTTCTCGTGGACCACCATAGAATATGCAATAGGGAAGTCTAACTCCTCTTTGCTTAAGGGGAATTCCATGAACTTCCTGCTGGCCTTAAATTGCTTACAGTCTTTGGTCATGTTGAGGTAGTCAGTGTCTGTAAGAGGTACCCGCTTCTTCTTCATCTCCAGGTTATTCAGACGAGCTTTGATCACTGCTTCCTGGTCCCCTTGGATGATTCTAGAACAGTTGATAGATCTCTGTGCTGGCAGTTTCAGGGAGTTGTACAAGCTGTCCCTACAGTACTGGCTTTGAAAGTCCAGATCCAGGGAACCAAAGTCGCATTTCAATCGTAGAGTAAGTTTTAGAGCAACGATGGCCAGCAGCAGATAGCAGCACAGGGCCCACAGAAAATGCTGTCGGCAGAATTTCTTCTTCCGCCAAATCATCTTCATGAAATAAGTGAGAGGTTGAATTTGCCCTTGGAATAGGAGGGTGGAATCCTTGAATAGAAACAAAACACCTTCAATTACAAACGGGTCCTGTATGTGTTCATAGGAACATCATATTTAGCTGCAAAATGATAAAATATCTCTCCTCTAGGGCTTCCTTCCACCTGATAGAGGCCTACAGTCTTACCTTACGAACTAGCCAGCCACATCGGGTGGACAACTGGCTTCACCTCCACCGCAGCAGAGAGACAAGAAAGGCTGACAGGTATAGATGAGTAATTACTCTGAGAACGTCCCACCCTTCCTTCCTCATTCTTTCCCCCACCCTTGCCAGTGTGTTTCTAATATAGCTCCTATCTGACCATAGACATTCTATTGACTTAAAGGAAAAGAAAAAAAATCCTTCGTATCCAAACTCTCTGCAACAGTTATAGAAATCCAAAGGTCCTTTTAAAATAAAAGGTACATTTCTTGCTCTTATGTCAAACTTTATTAGGATGTTTTCACTACATATAAGTGACTAGGTGACTTATAACTAGGTGTGACTTATAGTTAGCTACTCTTTTACAAAAGCAAGATTCTTAGGAGCTCAGAAGGGAAGGGCCCAGTGAGAGAGTATGTACTTTGCATGTAGGAGACTTTGGGTTCAATCTCTGCATTCCACCTCAAATATATTATAAAAGTGCTCTTAAATTATATAAAAGGGAATTGCTAAAAATGCACTGTAATATTTCAGATAGAGAACTGCTAGTCTCTGTAAATGTAAACTACATACAGAACAGAGACTGGAGATGTAGTACAGTGGGTAAGGCATTTGCCTTGCATGTAGCTGACCCACGTTCAATCCCTGGTATCCCATATGGTACCCTAGCACTGCAGGAGTGATTCCTGAGTGCAGAACCAGGAGTGCCCCCTGAGTAACATATTCAATGTGGCCAAAAAGTAGAAAAAGAAAGTAAAGTAAAAAGAAAAAAGAAACTTATCCTTCCAAACCTTACACAGCTATGCAATTCAGAACATCAAGCACCATAAAAGAAAACCAAATATTCTAGACGGGAAAAACATCTGAAAGGAGAGAAACAAAATGTGAGCCATCCATCCAGCAGTGATGGATGGAATCCTCTTTCTAAGCACCTGTCTGTCACCTGTCCCTTGGTGATAACCCTCATAGAAATTTAAGGGGAAGGGAGAAAAAAATTAGGAAAATTCTCACCTTTGTTTCTTTCCTGTTTATAGAAAAGGTCCTCTAAGATGTGATTCTGTTTTCAAGGGAAGATGGAGTGAGTTCCATGGAAGCAAACATAATTACCATAACCCCTGATCTCCTTTTAGTTCCTCTGAATTAAGACTTCTGAGAGGCACCAGCCGTCCAACTGGGGCTCAGAGTACTGACTAGGGCTCCTCCAACATCACTTCAAAGCAGAGAGCAGCAGGTGGCTCTATTATTCACCTTTTGTTTCTTGACTTCAGGGAAGAGGGCAAGCTTCAATGTCTCCTGCAGGAGGACAGTCTCAAGAATAAGTCATGCTGGAAGCTCAGAGAGGCAAAGGTCTGCAGTCAGTAGGGAAGGCGAGAAGCAGCCCAGCCATCCGCTGTGTCTGTCACCCTGACTTTCTGATCCTAAGCCACTCACCAAGTCAGGCATATCATATCAGGACTGCGTGCCAGGTGGAGTACTCTCAGGGTGTGACCCAGGAGGCTTTGAGCACCGGCCGCAGGTCACTAAAGAAAAACAAGGAAACAAATGAATCAAAAAAAGGAAAGACCTGAAATGACCAATGCTTATCTAAGAACTGAAAACATTTTCCCCCATAACCAAGAACAGTTGGAACTCACAGCTATGTTCCTACATGACTTCATTCCTTTTGTTCTCCCAGATGATGCAAAATACACCTTGAGGTCACCTGTACTACTACTAATTATATATAGCATTACTTGTCCATGACTGGCCTAGGTTCAATCCCAAGCACTGCCAGAGTGATCCCTGAGTATAACAGAAAGTGCTGAGCACAGTCAGGTGTGGCCTCCCAAACCAAATATAGATATAGGATTCTTTTCTGGTTCATAAGAATGATGATTGGTTGTTCACACGTTTGTGTGACATGTGCCTCCCTTAAATTTTACACACTTAGCTCATTACCCATCTGACATAAAAATATATATGTATATGTAATATATATATTTTTGTGTGTTTGTGGGTTCCCACACATAATATACTATATATAGTAGTCATATGTAGTCTATAATTAATATAGTTATATAGATTATGTATTAATATATTTTACAATATATTAATATATTTATATAGTTTTAATACAAAGCTGGGTTTGTTTTGCAAATAGCACCTGCTGGGGGCCACTCACCTGCCTGTCTTTCCCTGGCTGGCATCATCCACATATTGTACATTTCCGTAGTTTGCTGGCCAAACGCTCCCTCACTAGTCAGTGGCTGCCGAGTGAAGGCGGCAGCAGGGCCTTGAGAGTCCAGGGGTGATCTTGGCAGTTCAGGGGGAGCAGGTAGTTCTGCAGAGCAGCTGACAGGGCTCGCTCTAATGACCGTCCCTCTTTCCCCCCACACCCCTTCCCAGAGAGCAGCATTTCTGGCCAGATGGTGGAGATACCGCGCGTAACGCAGAGACTTAATCAGGGGGTGGGATTAGGGCGGGAGGACGACAAGGAGAAGGGGACGCACTGTTACTGGGCGAAGGAGCAATTGTGAGACGAAATCAGAGGTCCGAGGTTGGGGCTATCAAGAAGAGATTCAGAATCACGAAATTCAGGGTTAGAACTAGTGCAAACGGCTGATTCTCAGACCTTAGAAATGGGGCCACTCTGTTCAGTTGCTGCTGAGGTCTCTGGGTTCAGCGGAGGGCCCCTCCTGCCCTAAGCTGACAGCCACACCTCTTCAGAGGTGCATCAGGTGACAGAGCTCACCTGATGCACAGCACTAGGTGCAGTCAACTTACGTTGACATGGCAATGCCCCAAGGCAGGAAGTCGCTGAAAAGTTAACAGGAAGTCCCACCTCCAGCTCTGCAGTTCTCTGTAGTGCCCCTGTCGGGAGGGGATGGTAGTAACAGATGGCCTAGGGCCGACGGGTGCAGAGATCCATGAGCTGAATCCATGAAGGGTGGGCTTCATGCTAAGACGTGACACCGTGACAGAGCTGAGTGGATGGAAGAGAGGATGGGTTCCTGCTCCAGTTGCTCAGAGTACCCCACACAGTGCAGGGATTTTGGGTCGCTACTTCCTGGCGCCTTCTCTGCCTGTTGCTAAATTCGGTGAAGGCTCGTTAGGACTGGGGGACTGGGCTGTGTGTCCACTTTGGTCCCGCCCACCACCTCTGTTTTCTCCAGCTCCAGTCCATCACTTCTGAGTGACTTTGCTGGGGTCTGATGTGGGGAGCTTTATTTTTGAATAAAGACTAAATATGTGCTCTAGTGTTTGGATTCCGAGAAACACTCTGATTTCTTGAAATCTGACTTTCGTTTGATGATCCCTTCAAAGTTCTCCTTTTACCATTGAAAACATTTTCACAAATGCGTGTCGGAACCTCATGGAAAAGGGAAAAATTTTTGAACATTTTATTTTTAAAGTGATCAGAACAGGCACCCACTATGATAAATATATGCTAATAATCTATTACTAAGTTGTGGATATATTCTGTTAAAAAAAAAGTAGGTGTTAGGGGCCAGAGCCATAGTACAGCAGGTAGGGCATATGCTTTCCATGAGGCTTTCCATGAGGCTGACGCTTGTTTTGATCACCAGCATCCATTTGGTCTTCTGAGCAATTCCAGGGGTGATTTCTGGCTACAGAGCCAGGAATAACCCCGAGCATTACCCAATTTGCTCCCCTACTTCCAAAAAAAAAAAGAAAATGTAGATATTAGTAACATCATGTGGATAGTAATTATAGGCACCCTAGGGTTTTGGTGAGTCCAAGCAAGGTCTGAGTCTTGACTCTGCCACTGTCTAGCTGTGGTTTGTTGGGCAGATTCTGTAATTTCCTTGTTCTCTGGCAGCTGGTCTAAATCGAATTAATGGCAATTCCTACTTACTAGGGTTGTGGCTTAAATAAAAGTCATGCAGGAAGGTCTTGGCTTAACACCTGAGCTTTCAGTCCCTGTATGAAGTTCATTGTGCATGAGGGACCAGGCTAGCCTGCAAAAATCAAATTACTGAGCGATAAGTAGCTTCAGAATGTGCATTCCTGTGCACTAGACCAAGTTAAAATACCAGGATTTGTGATTTAGCGGGGTGGGGACACCAAGAAAAATGCCTGAGCTGTCCTGCTCTATATCTCTCGTAAGAGACCCTGGTTGACAGGATTATGATAGCCCTGCACAGACATCAGCGAGCCATAGCTGACCCTAGACACATTCAGGAGAGGGAAACACATTCAGCCAACCATTCTTGGTTGGCTGGAACACAGAAAGATCAGGAATCAGGCAACCTACAGAGATCAAGTGGCCACTTGGGAACAGTTCTCACCCCTTAGCTGGATGCAAGTCTGAAAGGGAAAATGGGGCTCCAGCAAGTCAGAGGAACAGTTCCCAAAGTCAGAGGAACATTCCCAAAGTGCCTGAGACACCAGGCAAGTTTTCAGAGGAGAACCAGGGTTTCTTTTATTTTTATCAAGGCCCAATTGCAGAGCAAGATTACCCTGGAGGGGAAATGTATGTGGGACTGGTCTTATCAAAACAGAGCAGGAGGTTGTAAAAGGGTACAAGAGTTTGTTTAAGCATTTGCCTCACGCGTAGCCTAAGCAAGTCCATTTACTCACACTACATATCTCTGAGCACCACCTAGCACAGAGCCAGGAGTAAGCCTTGGGCTCAGCTGGGTGTGGCCAAAAGCAAACAAAAAAAGGGGTGGGTGGGACAACCTCTTTTGTGTCTCTGTCACCTTGGTATTGGGAATTAAGGGTTTTCCTGAAAGTCTTGGAACCTTTAAGAAGGCAAGTCAGAGGCCTAAGCGATAGTACAGCAGGTAGGGCATTTGCCATGCATGCTGCTGATCTGGATTCCCAGCATCCCGTATGATCCCCTGATACCGCCAGGAGCAATTCACCAGTGCAGAGCCAGGAGTAACCCCTAACCATCACGGGTGTGACCCCAAAAAAAAAGAAGGCAGGTTATTAAAGGATGAAAAGGAATTCCTATTCATATGAGTTTTTATTTTATTTTTTTTAATTTTTTTATTATACCACCGTGAGACATACAATTACAAAGGTGTTCCAATTGGTTCTTGGTAACACAGTATTCCAGCACCCATCCCTCCACCAGTGCCCCATTTCCACCACCATTGTACCCCACCCCTCCCACCCACCCCCAGGCTGCCTCAACAGCAGGTAGCCCTGTTTCCTCTCTTTCTCTCTCTGTCTCTCTCTCTGTCTCTGCATCTCTCTCCCTCTTGTTTTACACATTGTGGCTAGCCCTGCAGATATTTAGAGTTTAAAACTTAAGTCTCTTTGTGTATATTCAATGGTGAGTTTTAATCTGCCATTACCACTTCACACATTTAGTAAAACACTGGTATTTATTTATATCCTATTAATGAATGCAGTCATTCTATATCTGTCATATGAGTTTTTAGTCCTTTGCTCTTTTCCTAATCAGAGAAGCAATCCCTGCTCCTTTTTTTTTATGACTGCTGAGGTTATCCAAACATATGCTTATCAGTGAACTTGTTCTCCCTTTGTGAGAAAGTTACTTGCACTGAGTAAACTTATATAGTATCCACCCCTGAATCAGGAGGTCTTGTCAGTGGATAGAACCTACTGCAAATGTGTAGGAGTCAGAGGTTAGGCAATACAGAGAAACAGTGTAGCAATAATTATTGTAAATGATAAGACCAGCCTAGAACTGAGCATTGAAAGTAGGCAAAAGGATATATATGATAACCTCTAACTGTATGTATTGTAAACCACAGTGTGTAAAAAGAAGGGGGAGGGGAGGAATTGCCTGCCATAGATGCAGGCTGGGGGAGGGGAGAATCATGGTACATTGGTGGAGGGAAATGGGCACTGTGGAGGGATGGGTGCTAGAACACTGAATGACTGAAACTCAAACATGAATACTTTTGTAACCTGTATATCTCACGGTGGTATAAAAAGAATTTTAAAAAAGAAAGAAAGGAAAGAAAAGCAAGTTTAGAAAACTTAAAAAAAATTCAAACCCGAGCAGGAAATCTGCTTCTCCCTCCTTATGCCTCAAGGTCCTTTAACACAAGAAAAAACTTGCAGATCCACCCCATTATAAATATCTGTGAAATTTAAAGCCATGTGAATTCTCCATTTTATTGATGTATTTTCTTTTGCTAGCATGTGTGATACTTTTTTTTTTTTTTTGCTTTTTTGGGTCACACCGGCGATGCTCAGGGGTTACTCCTGGCTCTGTACTCAGGAATTACCCCTGGCGGTGCTCAGGGGACCATATGGGATGCCGGGGACCATATGGGATGCCGGGGGATTGAACCCGGGCCGGCACAGGCGGGATGCGTGCAAGGCAACGCCCTACCAGCTGGGGGATAGCTCCAGCCCCATGTGATGTGTTTTAACTACTATTCTAGCCTAAGAAATTATACATATATCCTACATTCACACATATATTATTGTACTACTATTTTTTATTCCATACTAAAATTATTGAAAGTATAATTTATAGGTCAACTTTTATATAACTTGTATTTATAAATTGGCACTATGTTAAAAAATGTATCAACTTAGAATTACCTGTTTCCCCTTTGTCACTATCTGGTAGTACATTTTGGTTTTGTCTTTTACACAATCAGATAAAAAAAAATGACATCCTGCTTTGTTTTTCACCTACATTTTTTATTAGTATATAAGCTTCACTTCATTTGGCCATTTACATTTCTTCTTAAATTTTTTCCTGTTGATTTTTCCACCTGTTTTCTGTTAGACCATTAGTTTTCCTTATAAATTTGCAAAAGTTCTTCAAAAGGATCAGTTATTTCCCTTCATTTTAGGTTAATGGCTATTTTATTTTGGTGCAACACTTGAGTTTGGCTACATTTTCTGGGGTTCCTTCTCAGGTGCAATAATTACATATAATATTTTATAATTATTTTATTCAATCAAATCTATTCTGAATCTTCCTTGTAATTTCTGAGATTTATAAGACAGTTGAAAGCCATCTCACTGAAGTTTCTAGAGTGCTTTTATGAACACACACACAACACACACAGACTATGTCACACTCAGGTCTACGTTATGAGCTGTAAAAGGCTCAGGTGAGCCAAACGAGCCACTAGATAAAAGGGACACAATCTTAGACAAAGAGCTATCTTAGGCTTTCACAGTGACCCTGAGGACGTGACCCGAGGGACGGAACTAGAAACTACAAAATGTAATCTGCTTAACCAGCCATAAACATTAAATGTGAGTGGGAGAATCATGGGACCAGATATTGCTTTCTGCTAATTGATCACTTGATCACTTGAATCCCGTTATTCATCGATTTGCTCGAGCGGGCGCCAGTAACATTTCCATTGGACCCTATCCATGTAGCCCAATGGCATCTGGTTGATTCAGGAATATGAAGAGCCTCAAACCGTTCCTTCAGGGTTTTAACAAGGAAGTCTGACCATCTTGTAGGTGGGCGGCCACATGATCTTTTTGACATCCCGTGGGATCCAGTCGTTAACGGCTCTAGTCCAGTGGTTGTCTCCAAATCGCATTACATGTCCAGCCCATCTGATTTTCGATGCCTTGGCAAACTAGACAGCGTCCCTGATTCTGGAATAGCGACGGAGGTCAGAACTCCGGATTCCTTCTCTCACTTGAGTGAGGCGTGATATTCCAAGCATAGCTCTTTTCGATACCTCTCTGGGAGACCTGAATAGCATTCTCATCCTGCTTTCGTAGGGCCCAGGTCTCTGAGGCGTATGTTAATGCAGGGAGAACAGTGGAGTCAAAGAGATGTGCCCGGAGCCGGAGGTTCTTTTGTCCTTTCAGCTATTTCTTCGATGCCTTTGAGGGCATTCCATGCCCTCTCTCTTCCTCCTGCGCAGCTCAGGTTTTAGGTCATTCATCATGTTGATTTCTCGACCTAGGTACACATAACTGCTGCATTCAGAGATGTTTGTTCCATTGAGAGTTAATGGGGCCTCTGGAACTAGTTCATTCTTCATGAACATAGTTTTCTTTAGATTCAGCTGTAGACCTATCTTTTCACATTCTCGGTCAGTCAGCCAGCATTTGTCCCACTTGGCTAATGTTTGGTGTTATTAGAACAATGTCAACAGTGAAGCCGGAGGTGGTGTAGTTGCCGACCATCTATCTTCACTCCCATTCCTTTCCATTCTAATATTGCATGATGTTCTCGAGTGTGGCGCTGAAGAGTTTTGGTGAAATGGTATCACCCTGTCGAACCCCTCTTTTCACATTAATGATCACTTCTTTGTAGAATGGTGAGATCCTGGTGGTGAATCCGTAACACAGCTCACGAAGGATCTTGATGTATTGGGTTTGAACACCCTGTTTGGCTAGGGCTTCGATGACTACTTCAGTCTCCACAGAATCAAAGGCTTTCTGTAAATCAATGAACGTGAGACAGAGTGGCATCTTGTACTCCCAACAAACCTCGATGAGCTTGGTTACTGTGTGGATATGGTCGATTGTGCTGAATCCTTTCCGGAAGCCTGCTTGCTCGCATGGTTGTCCTTCATCTAGTGTTCTGCTAATCCTGTTCAGGATGACTCGTGTAAACAGCTTGTAGATGACAGACAACAGGCAGATGGGGCGATAGTTGCCGATGTCGTGAATGTCTCCCTTCTTGAACAGTAGAACTGTCCTGCTGGTTTTCCATTGGGAGGGCACCTTGCATTCGGACAGGTAGCGTGTGAAGAGCCGAGCTAGTATATTGATGAGTACTGATGGCAGATTCTTCAGGTGTTCGGGTCTGACTTTGTCTGGGCCTGGTGCTGTTCCCTTCTTTACCGACGAGATGTCATGTCGGATTTCAGAAGGGAGAACGTTGGGAATGACATATCCATCCTGTGGAATTTGGTATGTGGGCAGGTGGATGTGGCTATCAAAGAGATTTGAGTAGAAGTCATGGATAATCTTCTCCATTGCCTTTCTGGAAGATGTGATAGATCCATCAGGCGTCGGAGGGCAGTCATCTTGGTCTTATAGTTGGCAAAGGACAGGCAGGCAGTGCGAGTGCTTTTCCCGGCCTCTGCTGCATCTTCCAGTATTTCTGCTCTTCTGCCTTTGAGGTCTTCTTTTTATCGCTTCTCTGCACAGTTTAGCAAGCTTGGATGTTAACATTTGGTCTCCTGAGGCTCATGCCTTGCCACCTTGGCGAATGAACTCGAGAGTTTCTGAAGACAGGCATCCTTTTGTGTCTTTCTCTCTCTCGGCATTCTTCGCACAATCATGGAGGTGCTGAACCAGTCGATTGCATTCTTCATCGATGTCGTCAATGATGGTATCTTCCCATGTTGCTGCAATGGTGCCAAAGAGTTCCCAGTTGGTGGTAGTTCTGGGAGTTCTCTTCTTAAACTTTGCAGCCTTTTCTCCTCGTTGCGGGAAGTAGAATTTTGCATGAAGGGAGGCAGTGGTCCTATCCTGTTTGGAATTTGGGGACGACAGTTACATCAGTCAGACAAAACCGTCGATTGAAGATGATGTGGTCAATTTCATTGTGGAACTGTCCGCCAGGAGATTCCCATGTCCAACGTTTCGCTTCAGCTTTCTGGAACTGTGAGTTCCCATGAATGGTCTTGGTGGACATGATGAAATCAGATAGTCTCTCACCCTGTTCGTTCCATTCTAGGCCATAGGTCCTGATGTGGAGTTCTTCAGCCGATCTTCTTGGTCCTATCTTGGCATTAAAATCACCGACTATGATCTTGTAGAAGGTGTGATCTTTCTTATAGAACTCCTCCAATTCCATGTAGAATTTCTAAATTTCATCTTCTTTGTATGTGGATGTTGGTGTGTAGACAATGAAGATATAAATTGCTGGCAGTGGGCCACATCTCTTCAAGTGTAATCGTCCTATTCGGTTTGTTAGGCATTCAAATGAATCAATGTTTATGGCCATGTTCGTGTTGACAAGGACACCAACGCCACCGATGCCTCTTTTCTTTGCATGTTCCAAGGAACAATTCTTCTTCGGTGTCAAATACAGCATGATGCAACTGACGCCTCCTCATCTCAGTCAGACCAATGATGTCGTACTTGATCTTTTTTCGCTTGCAGCATCAGATCCTCAATATATGCTTCCGATGCCAGGGTACGTGCATTGAAAGTACAGACAGTCATTTTAGTCCTTCTTCGTTTTGGCAGCCTAGGATGGCCATGAAATTTTATCAGGCACTGCTTGTTTGCCTTTCTTACTGCTGCCATATTAAGGGCTCTTTGGGGGTCAGGAAAATAAACATTTCTGTCACTGGGTTTGGCATATCGAACACGCATAGGACAGCTTGCCAGGCTCTGCCATGCGGGCACTATATTCTCATTACTTTGTAGGGCTCTCTCAGAGGGATGGGGAGAATATTTATGGTAATTTGGAGGTAAATTGGTCGCGGCCGCAGCGCAAGGAAAAGCTGGTTTCTGCTCTGCCGGGTGTACCTGTGTCTTAGGCTCAAGCATTCCTGCGCTTGAAATACTCTCCTCTGAAGGGCGGGTCTCTGCGTGGTGGGTCCTTGTAGGCTGGGTTTCTGATAAGCCAGGCTGGAGACTGGATTAATCTGTGGGCTGGAGACTGGATTAGTCTGCTGGTTGGAGATCTTACCTGCTGCAGAGTGTGGATTGTGAAGATTGCTGCCAGCCAGGTGTCGGGGGTTTCTCTGGGCTCCCTCCGAGGCTCCATCGGGATGGTGGACTCGGGTCGGAAGTTGCTCTCATGGTCCATGGAATGCAGGGGGTTCAACGGGGAAAGCTGGTTTCTGCTCTGCCGGGTGTACCTGCTAATTGATAAGGCTTGTTTTGTAAACCACCAGGATGTTTTCACAAAACAAAATATGTAGCATTCTATAAAAACCCCTGCCTTAGTATGCTTGGGGTCCTTGATTGAAACCTGCTGCGTTGTCTGAATCTTGGACCCTAGGTGGAAATAAATCTCCCTTGACTTGCATTATCGTGTGTGGTCTCTACTTCAGAAGGAGTAGTCGAGTTTGGACTCAAATTCCAATATGGGTGGGTGGTTGCAAGCTGTTTTTCAATTGTGGGATTTTTATGTTCTGGGTATTTTTGCCTGAACATTCCTAGGCAGTTAGTCTGGGCTAAAGTGTAGTTATTGAGACTCAAATGACTTAAAAATGGATTCATAGTTTTTGTCAGAGGCAGCGAGTGTGTGATCATGAGTGGACTTTTTTGGGGGCCAAGATGTCTAAGGATTTTTATTTTTATTTATTTATTTTGCTTTTGGGGTCATACCTGGCAATGCTCAGGGATTACTCCTGGCTCTGTATTCAGGAATTACTCCTGGCAGTGCTCAGGGGACCATATAAGATGCTGGGAATTGAACTCAGGTTCTCCAAGTGCAAGGGCATTTGCCCTACCCACTGTGCTGCTGCTCTGGCCCAAGTCTTAGCTTTTGTTTTTATTATTGAATCACTGCTGTGTGGAGTTCTGGGCTGGATTGAGGCAAAATTGCTGCAGGGTGGGTGTCGATGATCTGGGCTGTGATGGGCTGGTCTCCTGGGTGGAGTTCTGACTAAAGGGAAGTCTGATGGGCTGGTCCACCCAGCAGACCAGCCCATCACAGCCCGGATCATCAACACCCACCCTGCAGCAATTTTTTCTCAATCCGGCCCAGGTATGCTGGTCCAGAGACTCTCAGACATGGGGCAGAGCTGTTCCTTGCTCTCCCTGTGCCCAGTCGTTCATGAGGCAGTCGGGAGGCATGGTGGGTTCTAGCCCTGGCCCACCACCCTGGCAGAGCCTCACAACAAGCCAGACAACACCCCCCCACTCCACGGGTGCCGCCATTTTCCACATTCGGACTTCCCTCTTGTCAGAACTCCACCCAGCAGACCAGCCCATCACAGCCCAGCTCGTGCGGTCCCTTGCGGCCGTGCAGTTCATCAATAAATGCTTTATTTGGAGGTGTTTAAAAGAGTATGCTTCCCTCTCGGCAAGCCTGGCAAGCTGCTCGTGTTGTATTTGATATGCCAAATTCCAGTAACAATTATATTAGGTCATTTCCATGACCTAATATAATGGTTTGAGGCTCTTTATGTTACTGTAGCAAGCCGATGCCCTTGGCTCTACGGCATGAGTCAGGACATATGGAGATATTACTGGTGCCCGCTCTAGCAAATAGATGATGAAAGGGAAGATCGGGGATTGAATCACAGTGAAATACACAGTTATGAAATTGTTCATAATTCAGTCATACAAAGTTCTATCACCCATCCCTCCAACAAAGCACATTTCCTGCCACAAATATCCCCAGTTTCCCTCCCATCACCAACTCCTCAAGCCTGCCTTTAGTGGCAGGCACTTTTCATCCCTCACGCCTCTACTTTTTGGGCATTATGGTTTGCAATTCAGATACTGAGAAATGATCGTGTTTGTTCCTTTACCTATTTTAAGCCCACAGTTCTTATCTGGAGTGATCATTTCCAAACATTTCCAACTATCATTGTCATAGTGGTCCCTTCTTGAGCCCAATTACCTTCTCCTAAGGGAACTTTTTCTGTGATGGTCAGAACTAACTCACCCTAGATCCTCTGGCAGTGATACCTTGCTGTCAATCAGTAAACTGATTCCCCCAACTCAAAGAAAGTCCCAGCAAATGATCTTTCACTAGTTAAAGCAATTTGAGTCATTGGTGGAATCACTCATTTGCTACTAAGTGTAACCATGAATTGCCAAGAAAGCTGGGTTGTCCTTGGAAAGTACTTGATTAATGCAGTGTAATACTGAACATTTTAGGGCTGGATTGATAGTACATGCCTTGCATGCTGCTGACCCAAGTTTGATCCCCAACATCTATGTGGTATCCCGAGCACTGCCAGAAATAATTCCTGAATGCAGAGCCAGGAGTAACTCCTGAGCATCACAGTGTGTGACCCATAAAGAAAAAAAAGATTGCACATTTTAAACACTACCAAGGTAAGAATGAAAACACAAGCTACCAGAATTGCTGGGACACAGCAAAAGCAGTGTTAAGAGGAAAGTTTATAACTCTGCAAGCGTTCATCAGGAAGGAAGAAAGAGCCCACCTAAATAAATAACCTTACAGATTAAGATCTTGGAAAATGACCACAAAAGGGAGCCCAACTCAGGCAGGAAGGACACAATAAAACATAGAACAAAATCAATGAGATGGAATTCCCAAAAAATCCAAAATATCAATAAAACCAAGGGCTGGTTCTTTGAGAAAATAAAAAAGATTGATAAAGCACTAGCAATGACCACAAAGTAGAGAGAGAGAGAGAGAGAGAGAGAGAGAGAGAGAGATAACCCTAATAAAAGAATCAAAAATATAAAGGTGGGACATCACAACAGAAACTACAGAAATCCAGAAAACAGAGATTACTTTGAGAAACTTTAGAATCTTTATCCACAGAGTGTCGAGGATCCACTGGGGTCCCCAACAATACCAGGAACCGAGTTCCCTTCTACCTCCGAAGTCGACGGAGAATGGATGAAAACTCAGGAATCTGGCGCAGTTTAAAAATTGCTTTACCATCACAGGTTCTAATATACAATTCAAGAGCAGGAAAAACTCTTTTATTTTTATAAAGCTGGGACTCTGCATTCTCGGCTGGGCCCCGGCCATGTGTAGGTCAAGATGGCAGCCACCATGTGTTGAAGCCCAACAGAGAATGGAGAGGATGGAGAGGCAGAAGCCAAGGGAAGCCAAAATGGAGAAAAAAAAAAGGCCTTCTCTCTCTTCTCCCAGCTTATTTTATAGATAGAAGATAGAAATCCACCAACACTTCCCAGCCCAGTCCATTGTGGGCTGGGCTATCTAGAGATGAATACAGGTAAACAACTCTATTGAATTGCAGCACTTCAGGTGGCCTTCTGGTGTTTACTAGCACCAGAGCTGATTCAAAGCCTCCTAGCAGAGCTGGGAGGGGCTGCAAGCTAAGTGTAGTTGGAACTTAAAGTAGGGGTGTCACCCAACAACAGAGAACCTAGAAGAAATGGATAAATTCCTGGATTCCTATAACCTCTGAAGGCTGAACCAAGACTTGGAATACCTGGACAGACCTATCACCATTGACGAATTTGAAATGGTAAATAAAGTCATTCCCAAAACAAAAACCCAGGACCAGATGGATTCATTAGTGAATTCTTGAAAACCTTTAAAGAGGACTTACTGCCAATCCTTTTCAAGATGTTCCAGGAAATTGAAAAACAGAAACACTCCCAAGCAGTTTCTATGAGGAAAACATCACCTTGATACCCAAAGCAGACAGGGCCACTGAAAAAAGAATTTACAGACCAATCTCCCAGGTGAACACAGATGCAAAGATCCGCAACAAAAATACTGACAAATAGTATCAAAAAACACATCAAAAAGATCATACACCATGACCAAGTAGGATTCATCCTGGGTTGCAAGGATGGTTTAACATTCGCAAATCAATCAACATAATACACCATATTAATAAAAGAAAAAGAAAAAATATATGATCATATCAAAAGAAGCAGAGAAAGCATTTGACAAGACCCAGCACCCATTCATGACTAAAAACTCTCAAGAAAATGGGAGTTGAGGGAGTTTTTCTCAACATAGTCAAAGCCATCTACCACAAGCCCACAACAAGATTATTCTCAATTGGGAAAAACTAAAAGCTTTCCCCCTAAGATCAGGTACAAGACAAGATTGGCCCCCCCATCACCATTTTTTTTTCTTTTTTTGAGTCACACCCAGGAATGTTCAGGGGTTACACCTGGCTCTGCATTCATGAATTACTCC
Organism: Cryptotis parvus; assembly: GCA_021461705.1. NCBI lineage: Eukaryota > Metazoa > Chordata > Mammalia > Eulipotyphla > Soricidae > Cryptotis > Cryptotis parvus. The sequence continues at coordinate 173,675 of JAJIBD010020864.1, forward strand.
TGGTGGTACTCCAGGTACCATATGGGATGCTAGGGAATAAATCTGAGTCAGCCATGTGCAAGGCAAACACCCTCCCTGCTGTACTATTGCTCACTCCCCAATCATCACTTCTATTCAACATAGTACCGTAAGTACTTGCTGCAGGAATCAGTCAAGAAAAAAGACATCAAGAGCATCCAGATAGGAAATGAAGAAGCCAAGCTTTCACTATTTGGAGATGACATACTATACTTAGTAAATCCTAAAGAATCTACAACAAAGTTCCTAGGAACAATAGATTTGTATAGTAAAGTGGTAGGTTACAAAATCAATACCCAAAAGTCCTTGGCTTTCCTATATACAAATAATAAAAAAGAGAAGAGTTCGCCATTTCCTGTTTCTCTGCAGTTTTCCTCCGCCTTGGGTGGTGGCCGCTGCTGGCCTTCGGCTTCCAGTCGGCGGAGGGCGAGGCGGCCCCCCTGCTCCCCAGCGCCCACCGCCGCCCCTCGCCTCGCGCCCGGCCGCCGGCGCCACGCTGAGCGGCCCAGATGCAGGCCATCAAGTGTGTGGTGGTGGGCGACGGAGCTGTGGGTAAGACGTGCCTCCTGATCAGCTACCACGACCAATGCCTTCCCCAGAGAGTACATCCCCACCGTCTTCGACAACTATTCTGCCAATGTTATGGTCCATGGCAAACCCGTGAACCTGGGCCTGTGGGATACAGCCGGGCAGGAGGACTACGACAGACTGCGGCCCCTGTCCTACCCGCAGACTGGCGTGTTCCTCATCTGCTTCTCTCCCGTGAGCCCTGCGTCTTTCGAGAGCGTGCGTGCGAGTGGTACCCCGAAGTCCGGCATCACTGTCCCAACACCCCCCCATCATCCTGGTGGGCACCAAGCTCGACCTCCGCGATGACAAAGACACGATTGAGAAGCTGAAAGAGAAGATGCTGGCGCCCATCACCTACCCGCAGGGCTTGGCCATGGCCAAGGAGATCGGTGCCGTCAAATACCTGGAGTGCTCAGCGCTCACACAGCGAGGCCTGAAGACAGTGTTCCACGAGGCCATCCACGCCGTGCTCTGCCCGCCGCCTGTCAAGAAGCGCAAGAGAAAGGGCCTGCTGCTGGGAGCGCCTCGTCCGCCCACTCGATGCCAAGTTTTTGTTACAGATTAGTTTCCCCAAAACCCCTTTTGAACCAATCCAGTCGTTTAAGGCTTTGTTTCAAGTATAAGAGTTAAAACTTTTCACATTCTATTAAAAGTTAGCCCTAAAACGACAAGTTTTCCTAAAGCCTTATTTCTCAGAGCCCCTGTCCTTGCTCAGATGAGAGTTGCCAAACCCCTCGTGGACTCCGCTGCGTTGCTGTGCCGAGCCCCGTAAGCGGGAGGCCTTTGTCGTCCCCAGCCGGTAGCTTCTGAAGTTAGGAGAGGCGGACACTGGGGAACCAGCCCCACTCCAGCAGGGCGCCCCCTGCAGTGACGCCACGAACTAGGACAACCCCCTGCCCCCATCTTGTACTGTACGGGTGGGGGCAGCCCCCACGGGTGCCGAGTCCCGAGGGAATGTTTGAGACATTGAGTGCTGGGAGCCTCTGCGGAATTGGCCAGAACCTCCCCCCCCCCTCCCCGGCCCGCCATGCAGTATTCTGCTCTGGCCAGGGGCACCCGGGGGGTGGGGGCTCATGTGATCCGAGGTGAAGACAGTATTTTGACAAACTCTGATGTGGAGGAGAATCTACACTACATGGTACATGGAGCGACTGAGCGGAATTAATGTCACGGGTAGCATTCCCGAAGGGTAGCATTCCGAAGGTCGCTCTGTGCAGCGCAGCGGAAGCCAGGTGGGTCGTCAGTGTTGGCTTCAGCCCTTCCCCCGGCCATCCCTGGGCCTTTCTCATGGTCTTTGAACTGGTGATTCCCACAGCGGCTCAGCCAGCCCCTGTCCTAGAACCTTCGTGAGCAATAGGCCTCCCTGTGTTAGAACTTCCTGACGATCGTTGCTTCCTGGGCTAGATTAGTAAAGTGCATTCCATGTTTTTCTGACCCTTCACTCAGTTAATCGACGCTTTCTTAGTTTTCTAGTGACTAGGTGTAAAAATCATGTGTTGCAGCTTTTTGTGTTTTAAACTATTTTAGATATGTCAACCCCTCCCGGGCCTCCCTAACACCACCGCCGACCAGCACCGCACCTTGACTAACGCTGCCCTCTGTCCCCTGGCCACGCTTCCTCCTCGCTCCTTATACCATTCCTTTGGGTCTGAGATTCTGTAAAGACCGTGCTCGTGCTAACAGTTTTGTACAACTTACCCACTGGCCAGAATACAAGGTTGGAACTTTCAACCACTAGAACAAAACTTTTTTAATTGACAATTGCAGAATTGTGGAGTGTTTTTACATTGATCTTTTGCTAATGCAATTAGCAGTATGTTTTGCATGTATGACTTAATAAATCCTTGAATCAGTAAAAAAAAAAGAGAAGAGTTATTAGAAAAACAACCACATTTACAATCATGCCTCAGGAAATCAGGTAACTCAGAATTAGCTTAACTGAAGAAGTGAAGTACTTCTACATAGTAAAGAAGACACTACTTTAAGAAATAAAAGAGTACAGAGGACAGAGATACTTCAGTTCCTGTGTCAGGCTGACGATGCTGGGGCCCCTCAAAGGAGGATGGGTTTGGATCTGGCCTATCCCAACAGAGCCCCCAGCAGCCAAAAAACTCCACACACTAGAATCACCACTATGTTCAAGATTAAACTCCACTGCTTGGATGAGCTCCACTCAGAAATTAATTTGTTGAAAAAATCAGGTATGTGGGTTTTGCAACTAAGATCTCCAGGTTTTCATGGAGTTGTGAACAGGGTCCCTCATCTCCCTGTTCTTCCAGAAGGTTTGGCAGTTGCACCCATCCTCCAATGTCACCATCCAGTTATAAAATTAACTGTAGCTTTATCACCCATTTACAATCTTTGGAATTCCTGGACCGCAAGGCTGAACTCACAACAATGCAACTTCTCAAATGCTAGTATATTGATATACTGAGTAGTACACCACATTTAATTGATGCAAAGTATAAGATAATCAATAACAAAATACATACTTACAATGCCTATCCTATAACAACATATAAGTAATTTCTTATACAAGGGCTTAATGCCTCATGGCTCCATAATGAGATTGAACAGTCTTCACTTTCTTCTAGAAAGCACTTTTTGATAATTGTTAACAAATTAGCTATAGCAAGCAATATATAATGAATTATTGAGGGTCTACTGTTGGGGCAGACCTAAGTGGTGATTGGGAACACTGGAAATAATGGTGTGGAAGTTTCAATGGTGCTGGGATTAAATATTGAATATCTGTAAGAAATTAACATAACTTTGTTTAAAAGATGAGTGGAAGCCACTATGTTCAATAAGTGAAAGCAATAAGACAGATGGTTCAATTCTTACATAACAGCTCAATAAAAAGGTCATGACTTTATCAATATATCACTTGATCACTTCACTTGATCACTTGACATCCCATTATTCATTGATTTGCTATTGCAAGCGCCAGTAACATTTCCATTTGACCCTGTTATGTGCCAGTGTAGCACAATGGCATCTGCTTGCTCCAGGAATACGAAGAACCTCTAATTGTTCCTTCAGGATCTTGATGAAGTCTGACCATATTGTAGGTGGGAGGTCACGTGATCTTTTGACATCCCGTGGGATCCAGTTGGTAATGGCTCTAGTCCAGCGGTCATCTCCAAATCGCATTACATGTCCAAACCATCTGATTTTTTGATGCCTTGGCAAACAAGACAGCGTCCCTGACTCTGGAACAGTGATGGAGGTCGGAGCTCCAGATTCCTTCTTTCACTTGAGTGAGGTGTGATATTCCAAGCATAGCTCTTTCGATTTCTCTTTGGGAGACCCGAATAGCATTCTCATCCTGCTTTTGTAGGGCCCAGGTCTCTGTGGCATATGTTAATGCACGGAGAATGGTGGAGTCGAAGAGATGTGCCTGGAGCCAGAGGTTCTTTTGTCCTTTTAGCTATATTTTGATGCTCTTGAAGGCATTCCATGCCACTCTCTTCCTCCTGTGCAGCTCAGGTTTTAGGTCATCCATCATGTTGAGTTCTTGACCTAGGTACACCTAGCTGCTGCATTCAGAGATGTTTGTTCCATTGAGAGTGAATGGGACCTCTGAAAGTAGTTCATTTTTCATGAACATAGTTTTGTTTAGATTCAGCTGTAGACCTATCTTTTCACATTCTCGGTCAAAGTCAGCCAGCATTTATGCCACTTGGCTTATGTTTGGTGTTATTAGAACGATGTCATCAGTGAAGTGTAGGTGGTGTAGTTGCCGGCCGTCTGTCTTCACTCCCATTCCTTCCCATTCTAATTGTCGCATGACATTCTTGAGGGTGGCACTAAAGAGTTTCGGTGAAATGGCATCACCATGCTGAACCCCTCTTTTGACATCAGTGATCACTTCCTTGTAGAATGGTGAGATCCTGGTGGTGAATCCGTAATAGAGCTCACAAAGGATCTTGATGTATTGGGTTTGAACGCCCTGTTTGGCTAGGGCTTCGATGACCCCTTCAGTCTCCACAGAATCAAAGGCTTTCTTTAAATCAATGAATGTGAGACAGAGCGGCATCTTGAACTCCCTACAAACTTCAATGAACTGGTTACTGTGTGCATATGGTCAATTGTGCTGAATCCTTTTCGGAAGCCAGCTTGCTCACATGGCTGTCCTTCATCTCATGTTCTGCTAATCCTGTTCAGGATGACTCAAATGAACAGCTTGTAGATGACAGACAACAGGCAGATGGGGGTGATAGTTGCCAATGTCGTGAATGTCTCCCTTCTTGAACAGTAGAAATATCCTGCTGGCTTTCCATTGGGAGGGCACCTTGCCTTCAGACAGGTAGCATGTGAAGAGCCGAGCCAGTGTATTGATGAGTACTGATGGCAGATTCTTTAGGTGTTCAGATCTGACTTTGTCTGGGCCAAGTTCTGTTTGCTTCTTTACCAACAAAATGGCATGTCGGATTTCAGAAGGAAGAACGTTGGGAACGACATATTCATCCTGTGGAATTTGGTATGTGGGCAGGTGGACGTGGCTATCAAAGAGATTTGAGTAGAAGTCATGGATAATCTTATCCATTGCCTTTCTGGAAGATGTGATTGATCCATCAAGATGTCGGAGGGCAGTCATCTTAGTCTTTTAGTTGGCAAAGGACAGCAGGCGTTGCGAATGCTGTTCCGGCTTCTGCTGCATTGGCCAGTATTTCTGCTCTTCTCTCTTTGAGGTCCTCTTTTATCACTTCTCTGCACTGCTTTGGTGAGTGAGAAAGATCAAGTACGACATCATTGATTTGAGCGAGACGAGAAGGTGTCAGTCGCAACACGCCTTTTTTGACACCGTAGAAGAACTGTTCCTCGGAACATGCTACGAAAATGGGTGTTGGTGTTGGTGTCCTTGTCAACATGAACCTTGCCATGAGCATTGATTCATTTGAATGCCTAACAAACCATATAGGACAATTACACTTGAAGAGATTGGACCTGCTGGCAGTTTCTTTCTTCGTTGTCTACGCACCAACGTCCACATACAAGGAAGAAGAAATTGAGAAATTCTACATGGAATTGGAGGAGTTCTATAAAGAAGATCACACCTTATATAAGATCATAGTAATTTTAATGCCAAGATAGGACCGAAAGATCAGCTGAAGAACTCCACATTGGGATACATGGCCTAGAATGGAACGAACAGGGTGAGAGACTATCTGAGTTCATCCTGTCCTCCAAGACCATTCATGGGAACTCGCAGTTCCAGAAGGCTGAATCGAAATGTTGAACATGGGAATCTCCTGGTGGACAGTTCCACAATGAAATTGATCACATCTTATTCAATTGACGGTTTTGCCTGATCGATGTCTCTGTTGTCCCAAAATTCCAAATAGGATCAGACCATCATCTCCTTTGTGCAAAATTCTACTTCATGCAATGGGGGAGAAAAGACTGCAAAGTTTAGGAAGAGAACTCCCAGAATGACCACCAACTGGGAACTCTTTGGCACCATTGGGGCAACATGGGAAGATGCCATCATTGACGACATTGATGAAGAATACAACCAACTGGTTCAGTATACTGGTTCAGTATCATGATTGTGCGAAGAACACACCGAGAGAGAAAGACACAAAAGGACGCCTATCTTCAAAAACTCTCAAGCTCATTCACCAACGTGGCAAGGTGTGAGCCTCAGGCAACCAAATGCTAATCTCCAAGCTTGAAAAGCAGTGCAGAGAAGTGAGAGCAATATAATGCCAATTAATCAGTGCCTGCTAAGGGAGCAGGTGTGGGGGCGGCCTTTGGTGGTGGTAAGGCACATTGGAATTCGGATCCCCCTCTTGTCAAAACTCCACCCAGCAGAAGAGCTGATTACAGCTGGCTCGTGCAGCCGCTTGCAGCCATGCGGTTCATCAATAAAAGCTGGATTTAGAGGTGACTACAGGAGTATGCTACCCACACGGCAGAGCCTGGCAAGCCTCCCGTGTCATATTTGATAGGCTAAATGCTAGTAACAATTATAGACCTCATTCCCATGACCAGATGGAATGGTTTGAGGCTCTTTATGTTCCTGGAGCAAGCAGATGCCCTTAGGCTCTACTAGCATGAGACAGGACATATGGAGATGTTACTGGTGCCCACTAGAGCAAATCGATGATGAACGGGAAGACAGTGATACAGTGATACAGTGAAGGCACATTGGTGGTGGGACTGGTGTTGGAACATTAATTATTTGAAACAACTATACTGTGAAAAACTTTGTAAATCCCAATGTTTAAATAAAGTTTAAAATTGAAATAAAAGAGCACATAAGGAAATGGAAACAAATTTCCTGCTCATGGATTATGAAGACTAACATTATCAAAATGGCAATACTGGGCTGGAGCGATAGTCCAGTGGGTAGGGTTCGATCCCGCCATCCCATATGGTCCCCTGAGCACCGCCAGGAGTAATTCCTGACCCTGAGCCAAGAGCCAGGAGTAACCCTTGAGCGTCACCGAGTGTGACCCAAAAAGCAAAAAAAAAAAAAAAAAAAAGGCAATACTCCCAAAAGTATTATACAGATTCAATGCATAAGGATTGCATTGAATAGGGATACCATGACATTTTTCAAAGGAATAGACCAAACACTCCAAGTAAACCCTGGGTAAAAGAAAATGGAAAGCATCACCTTCCCCAACCTCAAACTGTACAACAAAGTGTAGTAATAAAAAAAAAACATGGTATTGGAATGCAGACAGACCCCCAGATCAATGGAATAGCTTTGAATATTTTGACACAGAGCCTCAAATATATTATCATCTAATCTTTGATAAAAGAGCAAGAAATATAAAATGGAGCAAGAAAAGCTTCTTCAACAAGTGGTCCTGGGAAAACTGGACAACTACATGCAAAAAAAAAAAAGAAAGAAAAAGAAAAGAACTCAGACCTCTTTCTAGAACCAGGCACAAAAGTCAATATCAGACCTAAAAAAAAAATATCTGACCTAAATCCATAAGATACATGGAAGAAAATGTGGGCAGAAACCTCCATGACATTGAAGTTAAAAGAATTTTCAAGGTTGAAAAACCACTGACAAAGCAAGTGGAAGCAAAGATAAACAAATGAAACCACACTAAACTGAGAAGTTTCTGCACCTCAAAAGAAATGGTGATCAAAATACAAAATGAACCCACGGATTGAGAAAAAAATATTTACTTTTAATGCTCAACTGATAAGGGTTTAATATCCAAGAAATATATGGCACTGAATGAATTTTACAAGAAAAAAATCTAACCCCATAAAAAAATGGGGAAAAGAGACAGAAGCTTCCTCAAAGAAGAAATACAAACGGCCAAAAGACACATGAAAAAATGCTCTACATTGCTAATCATCAGGGAGATGCAAATCAAAACAACAATGAGATATCATCTCACACCACAGATACTGACATATGCCAAAAAGAGCAAGAGTAACCAGTGCTGGCGTGGATGTGTGGAGAAAGGGACTCTCCTTCATTGTTGGTGGGAACTCCAACTGGTCCAGCCTTTTTTGGAGAACAATTTGGGCATTCCTCAAAAAGTTAGAAATTGATCTTACATGTGAATCAGCAATACCACTTCTGGGAATATAGCCTGGGGCTTCAAAAACACGCACCAGAAATGCCAACTCCTCGTCTCTGTTTATTTCAGCACTATTCACAATAGCCAGAATGTGGAAACAACCTGAGTGCCCAACAACAGATAACTGGTTAAAAGAAACTATCTATCTACACAGTGTAATACTATGCAGCTGTTAGGAAAAATGAAGCTATGAAATTCACTTATAAATGGATGAATGTGGAAAGCATTACGTTAAATGAGTCAGAATGAGAGGGACAGACATAGAATGATAGCATTCATTTGTGGAATAAAAAATCATATGAGTGTAATACCTAAGGACAGTAGAAACAAGGGTCAGGAAGAATGGTCCACAATGGGAACACTGCCTCAAGTGTTGGGGGGGAGAATTTGCTTATACATGGATGGATATGGGAAGTATCAAGCTGAGTTAAATGAGTCAGAGGAAAAGGGACAGATATAGAATGATCCCATTCATTTGTAGGGTAAAAAAAATAATAGCATGAGAATAATACTCAAAGACAGTAGAAACGAGGGTCAGGAGGACTGGTCCATGGTAGGAAGTTTGCCACAAGTTGGGGACAGGAGGAGGATAGTTAGGGCAGAGAAGGGACAATGATAGTTGGAAATGATCACTCTGAATATGAAGTGAGTGCTGAAAGGAGATAAAGTGAAATAAATGATAATCTTTCCGTAACAGTATTGCAAACTACAGTTAGAGTGAAGAGGAGGTGAGAGAGGGAGAGAGAGGGGAGAGAGAGAGAGAGAGAGAGAGAGAGAGAGAGAGAGAGAGAGAGAGAGAATCTGCCATAGAGGCAGGCCGGGGAGAATGGGGAGCAGGAAGAAAACTGGGGACATTGGTGGTGGGAACTGTATACTGGGGAAGGAACAGTATTGGAACATTGTATGATGAAACAGCTTTGTAACTGTGTATCTCACAGTGATTTAATAAAAACAAAATCAAACAAACAAATTCGAGTGTGAACCACTGGATCTTGTCAAAACTACTAAGATAGTGATTTTTTCCCTTTGCATTTTGGGTCACACCCAGTGATGCTCAGAGGTTACTGTTGTCTCAGCACTTGGAAATTACTCCTGGGGCTGGTCGGGTAGGGACTCAGAGAAGTGGCAGGACTCAGGCAGGCCCCAGAGCCACTGCAACCATGCATTAGGGAAAGAAATTGAAGCTACAACTCCCAGAATCCCGAGCTTCAGAAGAGATAAACAGGACACTTTGATCCTTCACATGCCAGGACGCCTCTCCCTCAGGTAACCTCGCTGGTAGCTGTATATTAATACAAAAGGTAGGAAATTCAATACTAAGAGGAAGGTAACATCTTCAAAGAGGGAAGAGGAGAACACCACCAGCTGAGCATCTCCTGAGTCAGACCTGACAGTGAGGAAGAAACAGTGTCCTAAAAAGGAGCCACCCCGAACTACCACAGCACCAAGGGGAAACAAAGCAGATTTCCACCTCAAAAAGTGATGAAGAAAACAACCCTGAAGACTCAAAAAGAATACACACACACACAATATCTCTGACAAAGAATTCAAAGAAATGGTGAGGATGTTTAATGAGCTCAATGACAAAGTGGAACAGATGTCCATTAAAATACAGGAGGACATAAATGAAGCAGTGGAAAGGGCAGTCAATAAATTATGGGAGGAAATGAGAGCATAAATGAGAACACTACAAACAGAAATATCATCATACCAAACACCTGGAAACTAAACAGCTCACTGCTGAACAACCAGCACGTCATAAAAGAAATCAATGAGGAAATTCAAAAATTCCAGGAAACAAATGAGACCAAAGACAGGAACTACCAGAACTTATGGTATACAGTGAAAGCAGTGTTAAGAGGAAAGTTCATAGCTCTTCAAGCATTCATCAGGAAAGAAGAAAGGGCCATCATAATGATGTGTCTGACATCACAGCTTAAGACCTTAGGAAGCTACCAACCAAAGGAGCCCACCCAGACAGGAAGAAAGAAATAATAAAACTTAGAGCAGAAATCAACGAGCTGGAATCCAATAAAACAATGCAAAAGATCAACAAAATCAAGAGTTGGTTCTTTGATAAAATAAACAAGATTGACAAACCACTTGCAAGAATTGCAAGGAAAGAGAGAGAACCCAAATAAATAGAATCATAAATGAAAAGGACATCACAACAAAAATAACAGAAATTCAAAAGATCATCAGAGATTACTTTGAAAGTTTGTATGCCATGAAACAAGAGCACTAGAAAAAATGGACAAATTCCTGAATTCCTATAACCTACCAAGGCTGCAACAAGATTTGGAATACCTGAACAAGCCTATCACCATCGAGAATATGGAATCAGTAATCAAAAGTCTGCCCAAGCACAAAAGCCCAGGTCCAGATGGATTCACTAGTGAATTCTTCCAAACTTTTAAGGAGGACCTAATCCCAGTTCTTTTCAAGCTCTTCCAGGAAATAGAAGAAACAGAAACACTCCCAAATAGCTTCTACAAGGCACATATCACCTTGATACCCAAAGCAGACAGAGACATCTCAGAAAAAGAAAACTACAGACCAATCTCCCTGATGAACACAGATGCTAAGATCTTCAATAAAATACTAGCAAATATAATGCAAAGATTCATCAAAAAGATTATACCCATGACCAAATAGGATTCATCCCGGGAATACAAGGATGGTTCAACATTCGCAAGTCAATCAACATAATACATCACATCAATAAGAGAAAAAATAAAAAACATATGATCATATCCATAGATGCAGAGAAAAAATTTGACAACATCCAGCACCTACTCATGATAAAAACTCTCCATAAAATGGGAATTGAAGGAACCTTCCTCAATATAGTCAAAACCATCTACTACAAGCCCACAGCAAGCATCATTCTCAATGGGAAAAAACTGAAAGCCTTCCCCTAAGATCGGAGACAAGACAAGGCTGCCCACTCTCACCACTTCTATTCAATATAGTACTGGAAGTACATGCCTTAGCAATCAGGGAAGAAAAAAGACATTAAGGGCATCTGGATAGGAAAGGAAGAAGTAAAGCTGTCACTATTTGCAGATAACATGATATAATGCCTTGAGAACCCTGAAGTCTCTACCCAAAAGTTCCTAGAAAATATGGATTCCTATTGTAGAGTGGCAGGCTACAAAATCAATACCCAAAAGTCAATGACTTTGTTATATACAAATAATGAAAGAGAAGAAAGGGATATTAAAGAAACGATCCTATTCACAATTGCTCCACAGAAAATCAAATACCTAGGAATCAGTTTGACTAAGAATGTAAAGGATCTCTACAAAGAAAACTACGAAACATTGCTTCAAGAAATAAAAGAGGACCTGAGGAAGTGGAAACACATTCCTTGTTCATGGATTGGGAGAATTAACGTTATCAAAATGGAAATACTCCCTAGAGCTTTATACAGATTCAATGCAGTCCCTATAAGGATACCCACGACAGTCTTCAAAGAAATTGACCAAACACTCCTGAAATTTGTATGGAATAATAAGCACCCATGAAGAGCTAAAGCAATCCTTAGGAAAAAGCAAATGGGAAATATCACTTTCCCCCAACTTCAAACTCTACTAAAAAGCAGTCATAATTAAAACAGCATGGTATTGGTATAGAGATAGACCTGTAGACCTATGGAATAAAACTAAATATCCTGACACACACTCTCCAATATATGATCACTTAATCTTTGATAAAGGAGCAAAAAATATTAAATGGATCAAAGAAAGCCTTTTCAACACGTGGTACTAGGAAAACTGAGCAGCTGCATTTTTAAAAAAATTGAACTTGACCTCCTTCTAGCCATGCACAAAAGTCAGATAAAAATGGATTAAAGATCTCAACACAAGACATGAATCTATAAGGTACGTTGAAGAAAATATATGGAGGAAAAATGCTCCACGACATCGACTCTAAAGGCATCTTCAAAGACAAAATACCACTAACAAAGCAAATGTTAGCTAAGATAAACAAATGGGATTATATAAATCTGAAAATATTCTGCACCTAAGAAGAAATGGTAACTAAGATACAGAAACAGCCCACAGACTTGGAAAGAATATTCACCCAATGCCCATCTGATAAAGGGTTAATATCCCGGATATATCATGCACTGGTTAGAACTTTACAAGAAGAAAACAGCCAACCCCATCAAAAATGGTGAAAATAAATGAACAGAAACTTCCAAAAAGAAGAAATTCGAATGCAAAAGGCATGTGAAAAAGTGTTCTTCATCACTAATGATCAGGGAGATGCAAATACAAACAACAATGAGGTATCATCTCACACCACAGAGACTGGCACACATTCAAAAGAGCAAGAACAACCAGTGCTGGCGTGGATGCAGGGAGAAAGGGACTCTCATCCACTGTTAGTGGGAGTGCTGACTGGTCCAGCCCATTTGGAACACAATATGGACATTCCTCCAAAAACTAGATATTGAGCTCCCATTTGACCCAGCCATACCACTCCTGGGAATATACCCTTGAGACCCACAAACACACAGCAGAAACACTATCTGCACTTCTATATTCATTGCAGCTCTATCCACGATAACCAGAATCTGGAAACAACCTAAATACCCAAGAACAGAAGACTGGCTAAAGAAACTGTGGTACATCTACACAATGGAATACTATGCACCTGTCAGAAAAGACGAAGTCATGAAATTTACCTGCAAATGGATGGACATGGAGATTATCATGCTGAGTAAAATTAGTCAGAAGGAAAAGGTCAGATATAGGATGATTGCATTCGTTAATGGGATATACACATATACCAGTGTTCTACTAGTTGTGGGAAATGGTAATGCCTGACTAGAACTGAGAATTGAATATACACAAAGATATTTACATGAATGTCTGTATGGCAAGTCACAATGTGTAAGAGAAGAGAGAGAGAGACAGAAGAAAACGAAAAGTGCCTGCTATAGAGGCAGATTGAGGGGAGGTGGGAGGGAATGTGGGTACATTGGTGGGGGAATGGGGCACTGGTGGAGTGATGGTGCTGGAACACTGTATGACTGAAATCCAATAATGAAAATCTTTCTAATTGTATATCTCACTGTGGTATAATAAATAAATAAACTAATAAATAAATAAATAAATAACTTTTTTAAGAAAGGATTACTCCTGGCTGTGCTCAGGGCACCATATGGAATGCCAGGGATTGGTCTTGGTCAGCCCCATGCAAGGCAGATGTTCCACCTGCTTTACTATTGCTTCAGTCCCAAGAGCTCTACTGCCAAGTGGACCTGTCAAAGTTCTACTCTATTTTTACAGAGGAAAAATGGTGATCGTCTCTGCCCTCACCCACCTTTTTGTGCCTCCCCAGCCCATATGTGTGTCGTGCATAGTCTAGTCCAATTCCCAGTGTACAACCATTCAACTGTAAGAGTATGTGGTTAGGGTCTACAGAAAAAAAAGAAGGGGAAGGCTTTCCCATATCAAGAAAGGTTCAAGTTTAGTTTCCTGCTACCTTGCAGTAGGTACCTGTACCTGTCAGGGCACTGGTACCCGATAGAATCTCCTTTCTACAGTTAGGTCGGTCCAACAAGAGTCAGTCAGCTGTTGCATGTGTGGGTGGCTGTCCTTCTAGCTCATCAGGACCCCCATGCTAAGTACTGCCACTTGAGAGAGTGGAGAGACAGGAAGAGAGTTCAGGCATAAAAGCCAACCCAGGGCATTGCATAGGGTTCTCTTAACCCCCACCAAGAGTGATGCCTGGACACGGAGCCAGAAGGAAGCACTGAGCACAACAGGCATTGTCTAACCACACAGCCCAACTCCTGCCACACCCCATCACCCAAAAAATACCACTACTTTGTGGAGAGGGATTAAAGGTCCAAAAGCACTTAATTAAGGAGGAGCAAGCTCAGAGTATACTCAACCCATATAACGTTATCGGTACTGGTCCAGAAACATGCACAGTGCATGTCTCCAGTGCATGTCTCAATCGTCATAGGCTCAGGGATCCTTTTCTGTCAAACACTTCCAGGCAACTCATCCAACTGGTGACTGGAAAGCCTCCTTGATGGTCACTGCTGGAGCCATAGTGGCTCTTTCAGATTTAGGATAGGTCTATGTGACCCACACCAGGTAATAGCATTTGTATGAACAGGCTCCCCTCTGTTGGTCACAGAAATTTTCAAGTCTAAACAGAACCAAATCACTTTTTAAAGGAATATGTGATACCAGCATCCGTGGAGTTCTTCTAACCTAGTAAAAGAGAATAACTATGTTCATACTGCTCACCCCTGCCCTGTCTGCCACCCTTCTGTGTGAGATGTTGGCTTCACATTATGTCTAGGGTATGGCCCAATACTAGAACCAAATAACTATGTTTTGAGATAAAGCTTGTAAACTTTGGGTTTTGTACTTCAAGAAAATGCTAAATTTAGTACTAGTGGAAGAAGGCACGGGGGAAGGGGAATAAGAAAACAGACTTGCCTTGAAGAAGATGTAACACTCAGTTCCAAAAACACATTTGATAAATAATGGTTTGGAAAAATCCAAGTGATGCCATTGGTTTAAGGGGATAAATAAAAGTCTCATCTACAAAAAAAGAAGTCAAACAAACCAAATTTTAGCTGGTATTATATGTGGGAATTTTTTCACCTTTATTAGAACAGCCTAGTCTTGGCCACACTTAGTAGATCTACATAACATTGGTGCAATTTAATGAACTACTCCTGAGGCCACACATCACAAACAAGCAGTTGTGTGTGTGTGTGCAGCGACACTGGCACTGCGCTTGATATATTTTTTGTGCATTGAAGCGAAGAGATACACCTGGGAGGACTTTCAAAAGATGGACTCCCTTTTTTTTTTTGTGGGGAGAACCAAAGAAAAAGAGAGGTTGATGAAGGAAGAGGAACATGCCACTAAAAGTGGGAGGAGAGTAAAAACATATCATGAAAAGTAAACAGACTTAGTTATAGGAGTTATCGAGAAAATCCACTCCACAATCAAATGAGTTATGAATAAGGAAGAACACAGGCATTTCTTGGCTACAAAAAAGGCAGGGCACTAACGTCAAAGGAAGCTGGTCAGAACCGGACCAGGATGTGTGGATGGAGGCAAGCAAAGCTTAGGCTAATTGTCAGCCCTTCCTTATTCCCCTTAGTGGAATGTTTTCTTCCTTGGGTTAGGCAATGGAAATGAAGGGAGGGAACAGGATAATGTTTAACTTATGTCAAGAGTTAATTTCTAAAATCTGTCAAGATACATTCACCTGATTTCTGATCTCTAAAAATATTCCATTTCTACAAAAATAATAGAGGGAAGTGGTCACTCTGGACCAGGACTAAGTACTGAAACAAGGACAATGACGTGCATGATACCTGTCAGTAGCAGTATAGTAAACTACAGTATCTAAAAGAGGAACAAAAGGTAACAGGAAAAGAGTGCTTGCCTAAAGGCAGGCCGTGGGTACAGGAAGGAAACCCAGGTCATTGGTGGAGGTAAGTGGACACTGGTGAAGTGACTGGTGTTGGAACATTGTATGTCTGAAACTAAATCATGAACAACTTTGAAATTCATGGCAATTCAATAGAAAAAGGATCCTTCTCTTGGGGGCTGGAGAGATACCAGAGGCAGAGTTCTTGCCTTGCATCCAGCAGACTCTGGTTTTATCGTTGACTTCACATGTGGTCCCTGAAGCACTGCCAGGAGTGATCCCTGAGCTCAGAGTCAGGAGTACCCGCTGAGTATCAAGGAGTGTTGAAAACCCTACCTCCCTACCCCCAAATATTCCCTTTCCTCGCTGAATGATTTTAATAAATGGTATAGAGTGGTCTTCGGGGTCGTTGTTGCAGAGAACCTCTAACTCAAAACCTACACCCTGAAATCCTAACTGCAAGACCACTCTCTCAATGCGGGCAGTCTATGATGGCAACTCTGGCTTCCTTGTCGGGAGAGCAAAATGTCACAGCCTTGGTTCAAGAATCCTTATTTGAGACTAGAAAGACAGTACAGGGCTAAAGGTATTTTCCTTCATGCAGCTGACCCCAGTTTGATTCTTAGTACTACATGGTCTCCTGGACACTCTTGGGTGCAACTCCCAAGCACTACTAGGGGAGACCCCAAACCAAAAAAAATCACTTTTTTTCGCGATGGAGCTCACCAGGGATAGGAGAGCTGAAGTCTGCAGGAAGGAGACCAGCTGGGAAATGAGTGCATGGATTCAAGTCGAACCACAAGCACCCAACCAGGTCAGCAACCAGGGACAGAAGAGGAGATTGTGGGAGACAAAGAAATCAAAACTAGCCCCAGAGATAGATTTGAGAAGCTTTAGAGACAAACTCTGAAATCTGGAGCTTTCTGCCACGAAGTTCACATTGGCAGTCCCAGATCATGCCTGGCTGAAAAAGAAAAGCAAAGGCCTGAGCAGCAGTCCAGCAAGTAGGGCGTTTGCCTTGCATACAGCCAACCCAGGTTCGATCCCGGCATATCATATGGTCCCCCAAGCACAACCAGGAGTAATTTCAGAGTGCAGAGCCAGGTCCCCCAAGCACAACCAGGAGTAATTCCAGAGTGGAGAGCCAGAAGTAACACCTGAGCATTGCTGAGTGTGACCCAAAAAAAAAAAAAAAAAAAAAAAAGAAAAGCAGAGTCATGCCGTTTCTCAGACAAGGAAAGCAGGTGCTCCGGGAGGCAACGCTGAACATGTCTCCCAAACACACTAACTCACTGATCAATGAGAACTAGCAAGAGAGTAAATCTGGTTCATAGGAGAGAGAGAATGAGAGAGAGAGCGAGAGAGAGAGAGCGCAGGAGTTGGGTTGGAGGCAGAAGGGAAACTGGGACATTGGTAGTGGGAAATGTACGCTGGTGAAAAGATGGTTATTGGAACATTGTATAAGTGAAAACCAATCATGAACAACTGTGTAACTGTGTGTCTCACTGTGGTCTATATCTCCTGACTCACAGGGGGTATCTTAAGAAACAGGCCAGGTGTGGTACTACAAAGGAATGTTAGAATAAAGTGAAGTCTGTGGGCCCCAGCAGGTGGCTTATGTCTGCTGCCCCAGGACTGGCTGGGAAGGCTAGGCTCTACCTAGCCTTGCAAGTTCTTGTCTTGGGGCCAGAGCGATAGCACAGCGGGTAGAGCGTTTGCCTTGCATGTAGCCAACCGGGTTCGATCTCTGGTATCCCATATGGTCCCCCGAGCACTGCCAGGAGTAATTCCTGAGCAAAGAGCTAGGAGTAACCCCTGAGCATTTCCGGGTGTAACCCCCCAAAAAAAAAAGTCTTGTCTTTTACCTCTCAGAAGAATATCAGGAGACAAGCAGTGAAATGAAAACCGTTCTGAGGTTCTGAGTAAAGGGAAGGAGGGAGAGAAAGTGAGAGAGAATAACGTGCTTAAGAGACAGAACATGGGCTTCTCCAAAGGTAGCAGGAGCCCCAGTACACACATCCTGGCGTTAGATGTGAAAGCGTGAGGGTACACATCTCAAGAGGGGAAGTGCGGTGACACATGCTTGGGCCCACATGTGTCTGCTCACCTGTGTGCAAACAGTACATGGGCTCGGGCAGCACATGCATGCCCTTCCTTTGTTCAAGGGGACTTGTATAGGGTTTTTCTCAAACTGGCCCTCCCCCATGGGACTTCTCCCAAAGGTGACCTTGGTCTGGAACTTCTCTGGCAAAGGCAGGGGTCACTCAGGTGTCATAAATCCTTAATTGCAGTATCTGTCTCAGCTAAAGTTTGTTTTTTCAGCCTTCTCAAGTCTCCTCAGTGCTAAAGTGGTTCTTTTTTTTTTTTTTTTTTAATTTTTTATTATACCACCGTGAAACATACAATTACAAAGGTGTTCATAATTGGTTCTTGGTAATACAGTATTCCAGCACCCATCCCTCCACCAGTGCCCCATTTCCACCACCAATGTACCCCTCCCCTCCCATCCCCCACCCGCCTTAATAGCAGGTACCCCAGTTTCCCTCTCTTTCTCTCTCTATCTCTCTCTCTGTCTCTGCATCTCTCTCCCTCTTATTTTACACATTGTGGCTAGCCCTGCAGATAGTTAGAGTTAATCACTTAAGTCTCTTTGTGTATATTCAGTGGTGAGTTTTAATCTGCCATTACAATTTCCCATATTTATTAAAACACTGGTATCTATATCCTATTAATGAATGCAGTCATTCTATATCTGTCCTTTTCCTTCTGACTAATTTCACTCAGCATGATAGACTCCATGTCCATCCATTTGCAGGTAAATTTCATAATTTCATCCTTTCTGACAGCCGCATAGTATTCCATAGTGTAGATGAACCACAGTTTCTTTAGCCAGTTCTCTGTTCTCGGGCATTTAGGTTGTTTCCAGATTCTAGCTATAGTGAATAGCGCAGAGATGAATAAAGAAGTACAGATAGTGTTTCTGCTATGTGTTTTTCGGTCTCTAGGGTATATTCCCAGGAGTGCTATTGCTGGATCAAATGGGAGCTCAATATCTAGCTTTCTGAGGAATGTCCATATTGTTTTCCAAAAGGGCTGGACCAGTCGGCACTCCCACCAGCAGTGGATGAGAGTCCCTTTTTCCCCACATCCACGCCAGCACTGGTTGTTCTTGCTGTTTTTGGATGTGTGCCAGTCTCTGTGGGGTGAGATGGTACCTCATTGTTGTTTTGATTTGCATCTCCCTGATGATCAAAGATGTAGAGCACTTTTCATATGCCTTTTGGCCATTCGAATTTCTTCTTTTTTGGAAGCTTCTGTTCATTTCTTCTCCCCATTTTTTGATGGGGTTGGCTGTTTTCTTCTTGTGGAGTGCTACCAGTGCCTGATATATCCTGGATATTAACCCCTTGTCAGATGGGTATTGGGTGAATATCCTTTCCCACTCTGTGGATTGTCCTTCTAACGCCATGCACAAAAAGTCAGATCAAAATGGATTCTAGATCTCGATATCAGACATGAATCTATAA